>CANJKZ010000804.1:3310000-3827500 GCA_947471745.1 Closterium sp. Naga37s-1
AGTCGAGGGAGTGCAGCTCGTAGTCACGCTGAGCTGCAACGTGTAGCAACACCCGAAGAGTGGTCATCTTCAGGGTGGAGGAGAAGTTTTGAAAGAAGTCGACCCCCTCCCGCTGACTGAAGCCTCGAGCAACGTAACGTGCCTTGAAGGCAGGCGGAGAACCCGACAACCGCTTCACCCTGAAAATCCACATGCCACTGACGATGTTCGCCCCAGGTGGGGGAACCTCGTCGACGTAGGTGCCTTTGGACTTCCAGGAAGCCATCTCTGCGCCCATGGCTGTCGTCCACTGAGAGGAGTACTCACCCGAAATCGCCTCCCTGTAGGAGCGCGGGGTGGGGATGTCAAGTGCATCCGGGTCTCCCTCAGGGGCAAGCAGCATGGTCGCGTGATGGGGTGAAGCGGCAGCAAGGCACTCCAGCTCCTCCTGTCTGTCTTCAAGAACGTCACAACCAAGGGCAGTACAACCAAGAGCAGTCTCACCCCCGACGGACGGAGGACAGGCAGGGACAGGGTTAGAGAAAAGACTCGCAAGGTAGTCTAGGCGGTACACAGCAGCAAAGTCAACGAGCTTAGCTACTAGGGCAGACGCAGCAGGAGACGAGAACGTAGGGTCCGTCACAACCGTAGCAAGAAGGCGAGTAACTGTCGGACTGGACGCATGAGCAAGGTCAGACGGAGGGTCAGCAACGTCAGGCAAAGAGGACGCAGGAGGTAACGGTAGGACAACACGCTGAGGAACAGAGGAAGGACAGAGTGTCATATCGTGAGTGCCGGGGACAACCGGAGCACGCGGATGACGAACACGAGGAACACGAGCACGGACAGCAGCTCTAGGCTCAGGCTCAAGGTCAAAGCTAGACTCAGGCTCTCGACGCTCAGGGGTGGAAGCACGAGTCTCAGGCTCACGACGCTCATTCAGGGACTCTGACACCGCAGTGTAAGGAGCAGGAGCAGGTAGTGGGGAGTGTGGTAGCAGTGGCGGCTGTGACTGGTCCGCCGGTGGACACAGCAACGGAAGAGTAGTGCCTGCCACAGGGAAGCCAGTAGCACCTGGCTGAAGACTGAGAAGGTGGCGAAGGGCACCATTAGCTCCACCAGGACCTCCAGCACCTCCAGCACCTCCAGCCCCAGCAACTCCAGCACCTCTAGCACCTCCAGCACCAGAAGCACTAGCAGCCCCAGTACCCCTAGCACCTCCAGCACCAGCAGCACCTCCAGCATCTCCAGCACTAGCAGCTCCACGGCCTCCAGCACCAGCAGCACCTCCAGGACCTCCAGCACCAGCAGCTCCAGTACCTCTAGCACCTCCAGCACCAGCAGCACCAGCAGCTCCAGTACCCCTAGCAACTCCAGCACCTCCAGCACCAGCAGCTCCACGAACTCCAGCACCAGTAGCACCTCCAGTACCTCCAGCACCAGTAGCTCCAGGTCCTCCGGTAGGAGCTCCGACGATACCAACACCAGATGGACTCGCAGCACCCCCAGAGTCAGCACCCGAACTCGCAGCACCCCCAGAGTCAGAACTCTCGGTCTCAGCACTCTCAGGCTCAGTACCCTCAGTCCCAGCACTCTCAGGCTCAGTACCCTCAGTATTAGCACCCTCAGGCTCAGTACCCTCAATCCCAGCACCCTCAGGCTCAGTGCCCTCAGTCCCAACACCCTCAGGCTCAGTACCCTCAGTCCCACCCCCAGGCTTAGTACCCTCAGTCCCAGCACCCCCAGGCTCAGTACCCTCAGTCTCTGCTCCAGTGTCCACAGCAGCAGGCTGCAGAGGCGGTGAAGACGGCAGAGGTGGGAACCCAGGGAGGGGGGGGGGGGGGGGGGGGGGGAAGCCAGACGAGGAGAGCGGGCACCCCCAGACTCACCACCCCCAGCCCCAGCTCTAGTAGTCTCAGCTCCAGAGTCCACAGCACCAGGCTGCAGAGGCGGCGAAGACGGCCGTGGCGGGAAACCAGGGGGGGTCTCCAAGCGAGGAGTGCGGCGAGTGGTCGCCGTGTCGTCGGCGACGGCGTCACCCCCCTCAGGTGAGTCAGAGGAGTCAGAAGAGATCTCAACTGGCTCATCCACGGGGGGTGGGTCTACCTGAGACACACCTGAGGGAGCAGGACCCTGTGGGGGAAGGGGGGTCTACCAGGGGGGGGACTGGTACCAGGAAGAGGGGTGCGAGGGAGACCGGGTGGGACGTGTGCGGGTGAAGTTGGTAGTAACAGACCGACTCGTCGAAGGTGACGTCCTGAGAGGACAGAACACGACGCGAGGCAGGGTGGTAGAACTGCCAGGGTGGAGCGTCGGTGGGGAAGCCCAGGAAGACACAGCGGAGAGTGCGAGGGGATAGCTTGCTCGCTTTGGTATCGCGAACAAGGGAGAGCGCGCCCTAGACCCGAAACGACGACGCATCACCAGGCTGTCCCGTCCAACGGAGTGTGGGCGAGGTCTCTGGAGCAGAGACACGGGGCCAGAGGTTGAGCTGATGCGCGGCGTATCGGACCGCAAACGGCCACAGGAAATGGGGAGCAGCCGCATGGATCATGGAGGTACGAGCAACCTCCATGATTAGGCCAATGCGATGCTCAGCGATCCCATTTTGCTGCGGAGAGGCCGGAAGCGTGAACGACTGGGCGATGCCCTCATCCTGGCAGAACGTCTCAAGGACGCCAGAGAAGAACTCACCACCCCTGTCAGAGTGCAGACACAGGGCTGGTGACGAGTAGCACAGATCCAGGGGATCAAGACACCACTGACATCCGCCTTGCGCCGCAAGGGGAAGACTGTGGTGTAGCGTGTGTAGTCGTCAACCACCAGCAGGAAGTAGCGCTCCTCGTCCGTTCCACCGACGGGGGCCGGGCCCCACACGTCCAGGTGGAGAGTCTGAAGAGGAGCAGTGGTCGGAGGAAACTTGGAGGAGTGAGGAGAGGCGCGCTGCCGCCCCTCGATGCAAGGAAGGCACGGCGGCGCAAGCGAGCACGGGAGGGGGGGCAGGGTCGCAGGTAGGCCAGAGACCAGGAGCCGGAAGTGCATGCCACGCAGACGCAGCTGCGACGGGTGGCCAAGACGGTGGTGCCAAAGCTACGCAGGGTGGGTGAGGAGGCGACACGAGCAGGACGCAGCGAGCTGACCGGAAGCAGAAACCTTACCAGACGCAACTACCTGTGCAGACGCTGTGGTGAGTGTGTACAGGTTCGACCCCGGTTGTCGTGTGAACGTAGCCAGGTGACGGCCTGTCTTGGCGCATGTGCAGATCGCTACACGCCCACATCCAGGAGTAAAGGTGTCAGCCCATACATCCTGAAGGACGGCGTTGCTCACCAGGTTCGTCGAGAATGAAGGGAGGTGGAGACCGGACAGAGAGCCAGTGGAGGACGGCTGGGCATGGGAGGACAGTGGAGGGACTGCTGGGCACGGGAGGACAGTGGAGTGGCGTGCAACCACCGGGCCCCCAGAGGGGTCCGCAAGTGAGACTGGGACTGGTGTAGTGAGTGGGGTGACAGTGGTGCAGTCGCAAAAGAAGCAACGTGACCCACCAGAGTCAAGTGTGAAAGTGTGCAAGACCTCAGCAGTAGCAGCAGACTCACTAGCACCTGGGGGAGCAGCATCACCACCAGCATCGCATGGCACACACGAGTAACACGCACCCTCAACACTATAATCAGCAACATACATGGCATAGAGAGCAGCATTGATCGTAGCAAAGTCAAGAGCAAACACATCTACCCCCTTCCCCATCAGCTGCAGCCAGTTTGGCACCTGCTGGTCCTCGGAGTCCTTAGGCGTCCTCAAGACGGCCAAAGCACTTGTACTCAGTGTGCGGCTTCCCGCAGACTGTGCCCTTCAGAAGCCCCGTGCGCCGGTCATAAGGGCAGCGACCAGAGCCCCCAGAGCCCCCAGAGCCCCCACGCTGGAGAACCCACTCACGGAGCTGCTGGTCGGTGGGGTTGTCCGGGAGGCGCGGCAGCTACTGACCACTCCCGTAGCCATGGGAGGGTCCACGAGCGCCACCACCCCTGCCAGACCCACCCCGACCTCCTCCACCGCCCCCGCTAACCCAACCGCCTCCCCCACCACCTCCGCCTCCTCCACCCTGTCCGCCTCCTCCACTGCCGCCACCCCAAGAGCCACCCCCAGAGCCTCCACCACCCCCGCCACCACCCCCGCCACCCCCTCCGCTGCTGCCACCACCACCACCTCTGCCCCCTCTGCCCTTGCTATTGTTGCGCCTTCCACTGGGAGCAGACGCAGCGCCAACGTCCTCAGCACCAAGGAGGTCGACTGCAGCAGCGGTAGCAACTGAGGGGAGGAGAGGGGAGGGAGTACACCCTTCAAAGAAGGGGGAGCGGGGGGTGCCACGAGAGGCAGCGACAGCGACAGTGCTCTTCTCAACCTTGAAAAGGGCCTTCTCAACCTCGAGAAGGGCCTTCTCAAGGGAGTCAAGTGTGAGCTCAGTGGGGTCCATGGCTAGGAACTGGTCCCTGAGAGTGCGAAGGGAGTCAGGGAGGCGAGTGATAAGAAATTACAGGGTGAAATACTGCGGGGGGGGGGGGTCTTAGCGAGAAAGGCCGGCTTGAGAGCGGCACGGAAGCGATCCTCTCTAGAGCGGAGGTAGGTAAAGAGGTCAGGGACAGTGCGGAACTCAGCTAGATTGGGATGCATGTACGGCAGCATGAGACGGCCTACAGCAGCAGTAGCTGGGGAGGAGTAGCGAGAAACGACAGCGTCATAGAGATCCTTGGCCGTTTTCTGCCGGCTAAAGTGCGCGCGCTCAGTGACGGGCAGGTGGTTGCGGACAGCAAGGCGGGCAGTTGCATCACGCATGAGCCACTTCGACAGATCCTTTACAGCGTCGGCAGTAGGGGCTGGGAGCTTTCCCTCAGTGTGTAAAAACAGGGAAACGCCATCCTTAGACTCGCTCTGCAGGAAGAGTTGGAGATCGTCGAGCCAGACATCAAAGGTTATCCATAGCAGCAGGGGCTGGGAGCTTTCCCTCAGCATCGAACGTAAGAACTGACAGGTAAGCCATAGCAGTAGTAGCAGTGGCAGCAGTAGTAGCTGTAGCAAGTGCAGTAGTAGCAGTAGCACTAGCTGTAGCACTAGCTGTAGCACTAGCAGTAGCACTAGCTGTAGTAGCAGTAGGCGCGGCTCGGGCGCAGTGGCAGAGCAGCAGCGGCTCGTAGCAGCAGTTGCCGGCGCGTAGCAGCAGTAGGCGCGCGCAGGCTGTGGGCTTGCAAACCAGGGGCGCGCAACAGGTGCGCGCGGGGCAGCTCTAAAAGGGCGCGCAACAGGTGCGCGCTAGGGGCTGGCGGGCAGCGTGAGTGGTGCGCGCAGCAGCAGGAACGAGGGGGGTGGACCGGACGTAGGGGCTGACAAGCCGTGCGAGTGTCGCACGGGGCAGCTAGGCCGCGGTCAGGAGGGGTCGCGCGTGACTAGGTAGCCTAGGGGACGGGACGCGCCTATGGCATGAAAAACGTCTCGCCTAGGGCGCGTTTCGCGTTTCGTGTTTCTCTTAGGGGCGCGACTCGGGCAGCAGATCGAAATCGTAATGGTGGGCCCGTTTAAAATTTCGGTCCTAAGGAGCATTTTGCTCTTAATACCATGTTAGAACTAGGAGCTAGGTGAGGAATGTCAATTAGGTAAGAGGGAGGGGTACAAGACTATCAAGAGAATTGGGTTGTACCCTCTAAGGAATGACCCCTACACAACCTAGAGTGAAATGAACAGAACTATATAACAATATGGCGAGTGGATTTGTTTCCGCAGTCAACGAACGTCCCCCCCCTACTCGTATCAACACTCGGAGCTCCTCAAGGCGTAGGTCGCCACGTCGAGATGATGACCGTACTTTATCTTCCGGAAGGGAAAGGTTCCGTTCGCCCAGAAATGATTCTCGCGCTGCAATTTCGGCTCTGGATTTCATTGGCGCCGCAACCCGCGGAACCAATCGGATCGACGGCAAAAATCGAACGCCAATCGCTCCGACGAGTGCTCGAAACAATCGCCCAGAGGAGCGCAATCAAGACGGATCTCGCGCGAGATCCCGTGATCCTGCAATCTTGACCGACGCAGGAGGAGCAAGAAATCGCCAGGGGCGCAATAATGACACCCCTGGATTTCGCACCAATCGTGAGGGGCCGCTTGGATTCGGCACCCCAGTCAACCCCGTCAACCCCCCTGTGGCCGCGGCACCTCAGGCCCCTCAGTCAACCCCATCAACCCCCCTGTGGCCGCGGCACCTCAGGCCCCCCTAAACTGTACCTGCCCCTCAGGCCCCTCACGGATGCGCGTCAGGCCAGGAGAGGCACGCGCCTGAGGGGCAGGGGACTCGAGCCTTAGCAGGAGAAGCGCGCGTGGCGAATCTTTCGCCTGGGGGAAATTCGCGGCCCCCGTCGCAGCAGAATCCCGACGAAATCGGGACGGCGCGCGCTGCTGCACGTCCGGATTTTGCCTCGATGCTGGATAATTTGGACGCCACCACCCAAGCCAACCTGATCCAGATTCTGGCGCAACTTTCGGGAGCTCCAGCCAGACGCGTTACGGAACGTCCCGTTTCACCACCGCCGACGAACATTCGAGCTACACCTTCTCGGAGCGACCGTATGGAGGATCGAAATTTCAACGACCCGCCACGCAATGTCGACGCACTTCACCAAATGTCCGACCTCTTGGCGATGCTTCAGCGCAACCACGCCAGCGGGAGGTCGGCTCATCCTGAGAACCCTCGGCCGTCAACTCGTCTTGTCGAGGCTCCCGAAGCGGTTGCGGAAGGGGACGATGGCGAGAATGGCATCTTCGAGGAAATGAATGAAGGTAATGCCCCTCGTTCTCTCCCGCACGCTCACCCTCCCCACTCTTCATCGGGGCTTATTCCGATTCCCCCAGCACGTCCCCAACTGCGATCGGCTCTTGTTAAGAGGGAGGAAAAGATTATGTTCGTATTCACCGCAGACCAACGCGGCTTTGATATGGCCAATGTAGTGTGAAGAAAGAGGAATGACTGAACTAGCAAGGAGATGGGTACAAGTAGGGAAACCTAGCAGTGTTGTACCCCATATGGTCTACCCCACTACAGCGTACACAGACTATGTCATGTATGTTTGACACACCCCCATAGGCAAAGTGGGGGAGAACAAGAGGTCACAAGACCGGTCAAGCAAAGCAAGGCAAGCTCAGGGTGGATCACAACGTCACCACACAATCTGAGCACAAGCACAGAGCCACAAGGCCAGTTCACATGCAGAGTTATATATCAAGGTGAACAAGCAAGGCAGTGACCAAAACCTAGCAAGGGTAAGCATGCAAGTGCAGGTATATATAGATCACAGTACAAGCAAAGTCAAGAAGTGAGTAAGTGAGGCCAAGTAGGCACAAGACCTAGCATCGTACAAAAGCGCTGATGATCACAAGGCTGAAGTGCCTTGGTAAAGATATCAGCAGTGTTGGCCCGAGAGGCCACGTAAGCAAGGCGCAGCTGACCACGCTGCTGCAGCTCACGAGCAAGGAAGTAGCGAAGAGCAATGTGCTTCGTTCTGTGCTCCAGTCTGTGCTTCCGACACAAGGCCAGCATGGCCTTGTTGTCTACGTACAGAACTGGAGGAGAACGAGGCGGCTCTCCCAGGTCAGTCAGCAGGTAGGTGAGCCAGCGTAACTCCTGTGCAGCCATGGCCCCTGCGTAGATCTCAGCCTCACAGCTGGAGCTGAGAACAGAAGACGAGCGGATAGACCGCCACGAAACAGAGCCAGAACCAAGGCTGAAGGTGTAACCCTGTGACGACCGCTGCGTAGCCAAGTCGTCAACCCAAGACGCGTCTGGGTGACCAGTGAAGACCACTGGACTCCGCCCTCCAAGCACGAGCCCCATGCCCGACGTACTGCACAAGTAGCGCAACACCCTCTTCGCTGCAGCCATGTGCTCTGGTCGGTGTCTCCCAGGAGCAACATAGCGTGCCATTCATGAAGCTGCTGGGGCGTGAGGGACTCACGCGAACGTCGCTGGAGCTGCAGCTGGCCACCGCCAGAAGTAGCAGTAGTAGCCGCAGTAGCAGCAGTAGCAGCAGTAGCAGTAGTAGCCGCAGTAGCAGCAGTAGCAGTAGTAGCAGCGCGGCCACCCCTACAACCCCAACTAGCGTACCACTCACGAAGTTGTTGGGGCGTGAGGGACTCACGCGGACGGCGCTAGAGCTGCATCTGGCCACGCCAGGAGCAGCAGTAGCAGTAGAAAGAGCAGTAGCAGCAGGAGCAGCAGTAACAGTAGTACGGGCAGGGCATTGCTCACCAGTGGCGAGAAGGGCAGGCGTATGACGGCGGCAACGGCGAGGCCGCCACCACTGCAGGGCGAGGGCTCCGCGGCAGCTGCAGGGGCGGCTGCTCCAGGGGCCAGGGGCGGCTGCTGCAGGGGCGGCTGCTCCAGGGGCCAGGGGCGGCTGCTGCAGGGGCGGCTGCCACAGGGGCTGCTGCTTCTGGGGCCAGGGGCGGCTGCTGCAGGGGCGGCTGCCCCAGGGGCCAGAAGCGGCTGCTGCAGGGGCGGCTGCTCCAGTGGCCAGGGGCGGCTGCTGCAGGTGCGGCCGCTCTAGGGGCCAGGGGCGGCTACTGCAGGGGCGGCTGCTCCAGGGGCCAGGGGCGGCTGCTGCAGGGGCAGCTGCTACAAGGGGCGGGGGCAGGGGCGGCCGTCCGAAGGTCGGGCGCGGGTTAGGGCAGGGCGCCGCAGCGGGCAGGGGCGATGCCGCGCGGGTCCCGCAGGGGCGTCGCGACGAGCGGGGGCGACGCCCGGGTCCCGTTGGGGCGTCGCGCAGGAGCCGCGCCTCGCGGGTCCCGCAGGGGCGTCGCGACGAGGCGGGGGCGACGCGCGGGCCCCGCTGAGGCGTCGCGACGAGGCAGGGGCGACACCCGGGTGGCGACGGGGCGGGGCCGCGACTGGCGACGGGGCGGGGCCGCGGCGGTTAACGGGGCGGGGCCGCGAAGGGGCCGCGAAGGGGCCGCTAAGGGGCCGCGAAGGGGCCGCGAAGGGGCCGGGAAGGGGCCGCTAAGGGACCGCGAAGGGGCCGCTACGGGGCCGCGAAGGGGGGGCCGCGAAGGGGCCGCGAAGGGGCAGCGAAGGGGCCGCGAAGGGGCCGCTAAGGGGCCGCGAAGGGGGTCGCTAAGGGGCCGCGAAGGGGCCGCTAAGGGGCCGCGAAGGGGCCGCAAAGGGGGACCGCGACGGGCCTCAGGAGCAGGGCAACCCGCTAAGGGGCCGCGAAAGGGTAGGGCAGGTCAGAGCGCGAAGCGCACTTCGGGCAGGGTAGGAAAAAAAAAAATAGATGGTGGGCCCTTAGGAAGAAACGGTCCCACTAGGGAACCCGCTCTGATACCATGTGAAGAAAGAGGAATGACTGAACTAGCAAGGAGATGGGTACAAGTAGGGAAACCTAGCAGTGTTGTACCCCATATGGTCTACCCCACTACAGCCTACATAGACTATGTCATGTATGTTTGACATGTAGCCCTAAAGATTAAATATGGGGAAGTCATTGAGGACAAAACCGTATAATCCGCCGCTCAAATTGTGGCGGCGATGAAAAAGAGTCGTCCCAATCGTAACCCCTCCTTCCCTGAGCGGTACAACTAGAACAACCGCGGCAGGGGCAATGGTGACCGTTCTTGGAACAAGTGGCGCCGCGACGGAGATGGGCGTTGTTTCATTTGCTGCGAACCGGGCCATGGTTTTGCTCAATGCCCCCAGATTGTGCGCATAGTTTGATTGATTGCTTTTGCATCTCGTTAAGGGTGAAATCTTATGGCGGAGATGAAAATGTTATGATCGAAGTTATATAAATTTGATAATTCAAGAGGTTGTTATATTACATCTCCCTCCCAGAGAATGGCAAGCCCGCAATACACATATACCTTCTTGCATTGAACTGCGATCACCCATCCTCCAGGCACACCTACCCGCCAAGTGCTTCCCCACCCAACCGAAGCTTATATGCGCGGTAGATTACGGGGATGCGTCAAATGGTGGTCCACATGGTGCGACAGCAGCTTCATAATTTCTGTTATCTCGCGCGGGTATCAGTTACCAAGCCCACACCTCGCCGGGCACCCAACCACCCTGGCGTGGCCCAGAATATAAACTTCACCACAAAGGCAATTGCCGAGCTCGTAACTACTGAAGCGGCACGCGCAATTTCGTCTCGAGCAAAAAAAATATGTTCTAGTCCGTTGAATGTAGTCGTACAACCGACCAAGAAGCGGATGTGCCCCATGCCCAATGTGCTGCACAAGTAACGCGTACCCTCTTCGCAGCATCAAAGTGCACCTTTCGGTGTCTACCAGGTGCCACGTAGCGAGCAAGAAGGCTGAGAGGGTACGCAAGGTCAGGTCGTGTGCTCGTCATCAGGTACATGAGGCAGCCTACAAGCTCTGGGTACGGACCACTCGGCTCTACGGACTCGTCCGAAGGTGGAGCTGAGAGCGAGTGGCCGGTAGACAGAGGAGTGGGCTGTGGCGAGGACCACGTGAAGCGGAAGCGCTGAAGGACCTGGTGCACCATGTGTGACTGAGTCAGGTAGATGGTGCGCCGTGCTCTGTCCCGGGTAATCTGCAAGCCAAGATAGCTCCGCAGCTCACCCAGGTCAGTGCAGGTGTGTCTCTCCTGCAGCTCCGCCTTCACTAGGGCCAGTGCCTCAGTGTCAGCATTAGCAAAAACCAAGTCGTCGACGTAAACGAGGATATAGCCAGAGTAGTGTCGGTGCGTAGAAACAGCGACGGGTCAGCAGTCGAAGGAGCAAACCCAAGAGCCGCAAGTGTCGTCCTCAGTGTGTCGTGCCACTTACGGGGCGCCTGACGCAGGCCGTACACTGGTCGCCATAGGCTCCACTAGGTACCCTCAGGAAACAACCCAGTAAAGCCCTGTGGACGGCGCAACCAGATGGCCTCGTGAAGGCTACCCTGCAAGAAAGCTGTCGAGAAGTCGAGGGAGTGCAGCTCGTAGTCACGCTGAGCTGCAACGTGTAGCAACACCCGAAGAGTGGTCATCTTCGGGGTGGGGGAGAAGGTCTGAAAGAAGTCGACCCCCTCACGCTGACTGAAGCCTCGAGCAACGTAACGTGCCTTGAATGCAGGAGGAGAACCCGGCGGCTGCTTCACCCTGAAAATCCACATGCCACTGACGATGTTCGCCCCAGGTGGGGGAACCTCGTCGACGTAGGTGCCTGTGGACTTCCAGGAAGTCATCTCTGCGTCCATGGCTGTCTGCCACTGAGAGGAGTACTCACCCGAAATCGCCTCCTTGTAGGAGCGCGGGGTGGGGATGTCAAGTGCATCCGGGTCTCCCTCAGGGGCAAGCAGCATGGTCGCGTGATGGGGTGAAGCGGCAGCAAGGCACTCCAGCTCCTCCTGTCTGTCCTTAAAAACGTCACAGCCAAGGGCAGTACAGCCAAGAGCAGTCTCACCCCCAACGGATGGAGGACAGGCAAGGACAGGGTCAGAGACAAGACTCGCAAGGTAGTCTAGGCGGTACACAGCAGCAAAGTCAACGAGCTCAACTACGAGGGCAAACGCAGCAGGAGACAAGAACGTAGGGTCCTTCACAACCGTAGCAAGAAGGCGAGTAACAGTCGGACTGGACGCACGAGCAAGGTCAGACGGAGGGTCAGCAACGTCAAGCAAAGAGGACGCAGGAGGTAACGGTAGGACAACACGTTGAGGAATAGAGGAAGGACGGAGTGTCATATCGTGAATGCCGGGGACAGTCGGAGCACGCGGACGACGAACACGAGGAACACGAGCACGGACAGTAGCTCTAGGCTCAAGCTCAAGGTCAAAGCTAGACTCAGGCTCTCGACGCTCAGGGGTGGACGCACGAGTCTCAGGCTCTCGACGCTCAGTCAGGGACTCTGACACCGCATTGTAAGGAGCAGGAGCAGGTAGTGGGGAGTGCAGTAGCAGCGGCGGCTGTGACTGGTTCGCCGGTGGAAACAGTATCTGAAGAGTAGTACCTGCCACAGGGAAGTCAGTAGCACCTGGCGGAAGACTGAGAAGGTGGCGAAGAGCACCAGTAGCTCCCGTACCTCCAGCACGAGCAGCTCCTCCAGTACCCCCAGCAACACCTCCAACACCAGTAGCACCAGCACCTCCAGCACCACGAGCTCCGACAGCGCCAGCACCTTGAGCACCAACTGTACCTCCAGCACCTCCAGTGCCTCCAGCTCCAGCTCCAGCGCCTCCAACACCAGTAGTACCTCCAGTACCCGAAGTCTCAGCACCCCCAGAGTCAGCACCCTCAGGCTGAGCACCCCAAGAGTCAGCACCCTCAGGCTCAGCACCCTCAGTCCCAGCACCCTCAGTCTCAGCACCCTCAGTCTTATCACCCTCAGTCTCAGCACCCTCAGTCCTAGCACCCTTAGGCTCAGTACCCTCAGTCCCTGCTCCAGTGTCCACAGCAGTAGGCTGCAGAGGCGGCGAAGACGGCAGAGGTGGGAACCCGGGGGGGGTAGCCAGACAAGGAGAGCGGGCACCCCCAGACTCACCACCCCCAGTCCCAGCTCCAGTAGTCTCAGCTTCAGAGTCCACAGCAGCAGGCTGCGGAGGCGGCGAAGACGGCCGTGGCGGGAAACCCGGGGGGGTCGCCAAGCGAGGAGTGCGGCGAGTGGTCGCCGTATCGTCGGCTACGGCCTCACCCCCCTCAGGTGAGTCAGAGGAGTCAGAAGAGATCTCAACTGGCTCATCCAAGGGGGGTGGGTCTACCCGGGACACACCTAAGGGAGCAGGACCCTGTGGGGGGAGGGGGTCTACCGGGGGGGGACTGGTACCAGGAAGAGGGGTGCGAGGGGGACCGGGTGGGACGCGTGCGGGTGAAGTCGGTAGTAATAGACTGACTCGTCGAAGGTGACGTCCTGAGAGGACAGAACACGACGTGAGGTAGGGTGGTAGAACGGCCAGGGTGGAACGTCGGTGGGGAAGCCCAGGAAGACACAGCGGAGAGTGCGAGGAGAGAGCTTGCTCGCTATGGTATCGCGAACAAGGGAGAGCGCGCCCCAGACCCGAAACGACGACGCATCACCAGGCTGTCCCGTCCAACGGAGTGTGGGTGAGGTCTCTGGAGCAGAGACACAGGGCCAGAGGTTGAGCCGATGCGTTTCGTATCGGACCGCAAACGGCCACAGGAAATGGGGAGCAGCCGCATGGATCATGGAGGTACGAGCAACCTCCATGATCAGGCCAATGCGACGCTCAGCGATCCCATTTTGCTGCGGAGAGGCCGGAAGCGTGAACGACTGGGCGATGCCCTCATCCTGGCAGAACGTCTCAAGGACGCCAAAGAAGAACTCACCACCCCTGTCAGAGTGCAGACGCAGGACTGGAAAGTCCCGCCGAAACTGCTCGTACAGCTGGTGACGAGTAGCACGGATCCAGGGGATCAAGACACCACTAACATCCGCCTTGCGACGCAAGGGGAAGACTGTGTTGTAGCGTTTGTAGTCGTCAACAACCAGCAGGAAGTAGCGCTCCTGGTCCGTCCCACCGACGGGGGCCGGGCCCCACACGTCCAGGTGGAGAGTCTGAAGAGGAGCAGTGGTCAGAGGAAACTCGGAGGAGTGAGGAGCGGCGTGCTGCCGCCCCTCGACGCAAGGAAGGCACGGTGGCGCAAGGGAGCGCGGGAGGGGGGGCAGGGTCTCAGGGAGGCCAGAGACCAGGAGCCGGGAGTGCATGCCGCGCAGACGCTGCAGGGAGGGGTGACCAAGACAGTGGTGCCAGCACCGAGTCTCGTGCGTGAGTACTCTGCACGAGCAAGACGCAGCTAAGTGCCCTGACGCAGACGCTCGACTCGACGCGGCTACCTGACCTGACTCAGCCACCTGTGCAGACGCAGTGGTCAGTGTGTACAAACTAGACCCAGGCTGTCGACTGAACGTAGTCAGGTGACGGCCAGTCCGGGAGCAGGTACAGATCGCCACACGCTGCCCTCCAGGAATAAAGGTATCAACCCAGACATCCTGAATGGCAGCGTTGCTCACCAAGTTCGTCGAGAACGTGAGGAGGTGGAGACCTGACAAAGAGCCGGAGGGGACTGCTGGACAAGGGAGGACCGTGGAGGCTCTCGCAACCACTGGCCCCCAGAGGGGTCAGCCAGTGAGACTGGGACAGGTGCTGTGAGTGGTGTGACTGTGGTGCAATCACGAAAGAAGCAACGTGACGCGCCTGAGTCAAGCGTGAAAGTGTGCAAGACCTCATCTGAGGCAGGACCTGTGGTAGTAGACGCACTAGCACCTAAAGCGCCGGTAGACGCACGGGCACCTAGAGCTGCAGCAGACTCATTAGCACCTGGAGCGGCAGCAGACTCACTAGCACCTAGAGCAGCAGTCCTAACAGAACGATAACCTCCACCACCAGGACGACCTCGCTGAATAACCAACTCACGAAGCTGCCGAGGGGTGATGTCGTCCGGGAGAAGCAGTGCCCGCTGCTGTCCACCCCTGGCCGCAGCAACTGCCGTGAAAGTGGCCATGACAGACAGTGACGGTCAGGAGTAGTGTCGCGCTATTAACACTTAGCCGCAAGCTAAGTGTGAATTGCACAGCAGCTAAGGTAATGTTGTGCTATATTCTGTTTGTTTGTATTCTAATGTCTTTCGTGTGCTTGGAATGTACTGTGCTGTCCGAATTTCAGAGCCGAGTAGCTGAGGGATTTCGAGGTGGTTGGTGGGAGGCGAATTCAAGGTGGATGGTGGGAGGCGAATTCAATTCCAGCCTGTGAATTCGATTTCGAAGTCACCAGGCTGGAAGGCGGTGCATGCCTAGCAAGCCCAGTGGGAACCAGCTAGCACCTTGGAGCCCTCGCGAGCAGCTCGGCTGACTCGCTTGGTGCACAGGAGCTTGCTTGTGGAGGAAGCAACCTAGGCAGGAGGCGAGAGTAGATGTAGGCAGGAGTAGCACTCGGACTCCTTGCTTTTTTCTTGTTTGTTTCTCATAATACTGCAATTCGTTTCCCAGCCAAGGAAGCAAGCAGCTAGGAGAAGCTAACAGCAAACTGACGGAGCCCTCGCGAGGGAGGATTTAGACTTGTTGCAAACCCGCGTCTTGGAACCCGCGTCAGATGCAGCCAGTGGCACAGCTGGTAACCGTGGTGCAAATGGCAGAAGGGACCTGGGGGCAGGAGAAAGGGGAGATACGTCAAGTGGACGTAGAGGATGACAAGGATTCCCTGGGCTGGAAAAAGGGGGAGCTAATGGAGCAAGCGGTAGTAAGCGAGCGAGTGGGAGCGAGGGGGCAGCATTACAGGTGGTACCAGGATCAACGACAGCTACGAACGAGCGTCCCGCGACCGCAAGAGAGGGAGAAGGTCATGCTAAGGGTGCATAGGAACTGGGACCAGGTCTGGTGGGTCCTGGCGGGCTATCGGTTTGCCAAGCAAGCGGCGCTGAAGAACCTGTCCCCTTACCAGCTGCTGTATAGGCGGGATACTGTGTTATCGGGTAGTGCGCCAAAGTTTCTCGCAGTGGAGGCAGACGAGTCGAAGCTGTGGGCAGTACCAGTGCAGAGGAGAGTTAACTATCCGAAGGAGCTGATGTCGGCGCAGCACAATCGGCATGAAGCGCAGCTGCAGGATGCTAGGCAGTGTCAGCAGCACAAGTCCGGAGGGACAGGAGAGCACCAGGGAGAAGTGGTGGCAGGACAAGAGGCTGTTGCGAGGAGAGCAAAGCGGGGCACCTTAGATCTGGCGGTTAGTCCAGAACCATGGAAGGTGCAAGAAACTAGGCAGTCAGAGGTGCTGGTGCTGGAAGTCAAACAGAGAGGACGCATTAAGGAGCACGTTACCAACATGGCCAGGGCTGGAGGGGCGAGGTCTCAGGCGTTGGGTCCCGTGACCAGAGCTGCTGTCATTGGAGCTCAGGCACGGGAGGGGGCAGGGTAGCCTGAGACACGGGCAGCAGGGAACTACGGAGGCAGGGAACAGGAAGCACGAAACTGAGGAGTGAAAGGAGAGCGGAAGGTGTTACAAGGCAAGGATTAAGTCCAGCGGGGAAGTAATTCACGACAGTAGGTGCATCACCTCCAGCTCCTACAGCGCCAGCAGCACCTCCTGCACTCCCAGCAGCACCTCCACTACTCCCAGTAGCACGAGTAGCAGCAGCAGCAGTAGTAACAGCAGCAAGGCGGCGCGCGGCCAGAGCAGGGCGGCGCGCGGCCACAACAGGGCAGTATTAGGCAGTAGCTCCTAGGGCAGAAGCACCTAGGGCCCTTTTTTTCTTTTTCTTTTTTTAATAAACAATTTAATTATATTTAGGGTATAGCAGGGCGCTGGCACAGGGCAGGGCACCAGCGCGCGCAGGGCAGGGCGCTGGCGCAGGCTGCAGCAGTGCGTGACGCGAGGGGCTGCAGAGCGCGACGCGACGGGCTGCCTTAGGGCCCGACGCGCGGGCTGCAGCAGAGCGCGACGCGCGAGGCAGCAGCGCGCGACTCGTGGGCTGCGTTAGGGCGCGGGCTGCAGGGGCAGGACGCACGGGCTCCAGGGGCGGCGTGCGGGCTGCAGGGGCGACGCGCGGGCTGCAGGGGCGCCGCGCTGGCTGCAAGGGCAGCTCGTACGGGCTGCAAGGGCCGCGCGGCTCAGCAGGTCCGCGCGCGAGCTGTAGGGGCGGTGCGAACGGGCCGCAGAGGCGGCGCGCGGGCTCCAGGGGCGACGCGCGGGCTGCAGGGGCCGCGCGGACGGGCTGCAGAGGCGACGCGCGGGCTCCAGGAGCGACGCGCGGGCTGCAGGGGCCGCGCGGATCGGTAGGTCTGCGCGCGGGCTGCAGGGGCAGCGTGAACGGGCTGCAGGGGCAGCGTGAACGGGCTGCAGGGGCAGCGTGAACGGGCTGCAGGGGCGACGTACGGGCTGCAGGAGCGACGTACGGGCTGTAGGGGCAGCGCGCGGGCCACAGGGGCAGGCGCGGCTGCAGGGGCAGCACCGTAGCAGGGGCGAGCACGGCTGCAAGGGCAGCACGGTCGTAGGGGCGAGCACGGCTGCAGGGGCAGCGCGGTCGCAGGGGCAGCGCACGGGCTGCAAGGGTCGCGATAGTGAGAGCTAGGGGCGCCAGCGCACTGGCTACTGTGTAGGGCGTGGCGCTACCAGTAGGCGGAATGGTGGGCCCATGTAGGAACGGTTCCTACTCTGATAACATGTCAAGAATAGAACTAGGAATGAACGATTGAACTAGGCAAGAGGTGAGTACAAGTAGGGGAAACCTAACCCTCAAGTGTTGTACACACTAAGGAGTGACCCTACTGTAGCCTAGAGATACAATTGTTATCTGACATCCTCGACTTGAGGCACGTCAACAACTTCTTACGCACATCAAAATTTCGCTACGAGGGACTCAATCGTATCCCCGATCTCGTTCAACAGGGTGATTGGTTATTCACAATCGACCTCAAATATGGATACCATCACGTCGACATTCATCCTAGCTACAGACGCTTTCTTGGATTCTCCTTCCAAGGTGTCGAATATCAGTTTCTCTCACTCCCATTCGGACTCGCGACCGCGCCCTTCGTGTTCACGCAACTCATCAAGCAACTTGCCGAGTGATGGCGAAGCCAGGGAATTCGAGTCATACCGTACGTGGATGACATTCCTATAACGACTGCATTGCAGACTCCTTACAGAGTCTTGTCACAATTTGTTCCACTCACTCATGCTATGCGAAAGCGAATAGAATTCCTTTTCCACTGAAGCTGTTCGGGATTGTGAATGCATATGCTCTGGAAGGTAAGTTTTTGAGACGGGCAGTCTTGGGATCGTGGATGCATGCTCTGTAAGCATTAATATTGAAATGGACAGTGTATGCATTATACCAGGTAACAAGGGAGGGATGTTCAATACACAACATGGGGGGGGGACTTTCCTTCCCCTGCCTTCGGCCCATAGCTCAGGGATTAGACTGCACCTGGCATCACGGATTTCAGCCATCTCACCCCAAGACTGGCTTTCAGGCCTCCCCTCTCCCATAAACCGAACTTTGCATCCCACAAAATGAAGGCCTTTTGAGAGCTGTTGCTGTTGCTGCCGCTGCCAGACCCCACCCCGCCTAGAACTGCCGCTTCTTGCAAGCGGAGGAGGTGCAGTTGAGGTTGGGCGGCAGGATGACAAAGGTGACGCCATGCGCCGCCAGTTTGTCCGTGAGCCCGGCGTTGGGCACGCTGAGAGGCGAGGCGAACTTCATGGCGGGCACGGACTGCAAGTAGACCTCGTTGGGCTTCACCGTCTTGTTCAGCGGCAGGTTCTGGTTCAGCGTCGGGAACAGCGTCAGCGGGGGGGCGTCCAGCAGCTGCTGCGTGGTATAGCGGCCCTTGAGCACGTGGTATCGCAGCACGCGACGCTTCTGCTTGGGCGTGAGCGTGTTCCACTGCGTCTGGTACCGCCAGTGCCCCACGTTGGTGGGAATCAGCAGCGTCGCCGGCTGGTCTATGTACAGCTGGCCGGATTGGTCTGTGAGCAGAAAATGGGGGAACGAGCGAGGAGAGATGAGGGACGAAGGATGAGGGTTGAGGAATGAGGAGGATGCGGAACAGGGAGAAGGCGGGAGAGAGTATCTAGGCAGTAGTTGCTCCAAAACATTGGGGTCAGTAGAAAAGGAAAAGTTTTCAAAAGGATCAGAAAAAGGCGGTGGGTAAAATGATGAGTCAGTCTCAGAGAATCAGGACTGACCAAGACCACAGGAATCGGAAAGAATTAGGGGTTAGGAGATGAGATGAGTGATATGAAGGGTTGGGGGCTCACAGAAGTCGGTGAAGATCTCGGCGAAGGAGGAGAGGAAGGTCTGCTGCGACACCTGCTGGAGGATCGACTCCGTCTGCGCCTCGTAGTCCGCCTGCCCCTCCGCCTGCGCCTTCAGGCAGCTCAGCAGACACGCGACGAACAGTGCTGCTACGCCACTGGCGAACATCGCCCTCGGGGTAACCGCATTTCGCGCACGAACGGCCATACTGAAAGAAGCGAAACAGACGAGTAGCTGAGGATTGTGAAAGTGGACTCCTGTTACAAGTCAATTGACTAAGACAGACCCAGAACTAGGCTGAGAATGCTTCTGATTGATAGGCCGTGCTTCTGCCAGCTTTATATCGTACCTCGCCGCCCATATCCCCCCATCTCACTCTCTCCTCCCACACCCTCCCCTCCGCTCTCACCCCGCCTAGACTCGGACTCGACTCGACTCGGCTCTCCAAGGCTTCGGAGCCTGCGCGAGCGCGGCGCATGGGCGGTAAGCGATGCGAGCGTTGCAACCCTCTCACCGAGGGCATAAAGGGGGCTACTATCGACCAATCATATCTCACGCCTCGAATCGGCTTTGGAATGTTCCGTCAGAGGGTGGGCCGCTGTGGATGAGAGCAAACCGTCTCCCTGCCAAACAGTGGCACACTTGGACACTCGTATGCGGTAGGTGCAGATGACTCAGATCAGATGAGGGGAGAACGGCTAAGTCGTGCAACTACCGACTACGCACTGACTGTGAATCGCGGATGGCATCGACGCGATCTACTACTGGGCTGCTGCTCTGCTGCTACCGAGTGCCAACTGTCATCATGATGTGTGCGGCACGCCGACTCGAATCGTACGGTTCTCAAAGTTCGCTGCCGCTGGTGATTACTGGCAGCGATGTCTGCGCATTCGACGGTTGGTAGGATGTACATTGCGTGCGATGGCTGGTGGTATCAACTGCGTTGACTCGACAACAAGAACAACTACGCCGCTACCAGGCTCAGCGGTGATCGCGTTCAAGTGACGTGGCACTCATGCGAGGATCAGCCGCACATGCCGCCGTGCATTCGGCGACGAGACCAGGCGGTTGATCGCGCAAGTGCGTGCGTGAACGACGCTGCATGCATGTCGCTCGCGAATCGGCGGAAGTGCAGAGTACCGCGGCGATGTATGCGGGCACTGCGGCGAATACATTACTAAGCGGCGTTTGTTGTTGAACGGGTAGGACATGGCTGAAGCAGGCCGTGGAAATGGTGGCTCCGCGGGGGTTGGTTTGGGATGTATGGTTATCGGTAGTTTGTGAGGATTTCCACCTGGGTTCTGTACGGTTGCGAGACCGTCAGTCTGTGATCTTGTGGAGATTTCCCGTTTCATCGCAGGATGGGAGTAGGGTAGGGGGAGGGTTTGGCGCGTAGGGTTCGATTGATGGGTGACGTGGGGTGAGGTGGGTTGGGGTGGGTTGAAGTACGTTGGGTGGGACAAGCGATTGGCGTTCGACTGTACAAGCGATTCTGCGATTCTACCGCGTTATTTTCACACCCTCCAATTCACACCCCTGTGTATTCTTTCCTGATTTACCCGGAAATTGAGGGTTGTTTTGAACAGTCTGGCTTTAAGTAATTAACGATTCAGACTCCACTCAAGAGTCAGCGGGAGAATAAAAACATGGTTGCAGCGGAAGATCCAGTCTTTACGTTGCGGTCTCAAAGTCACACTTTCACAACATCGACACTTCACAATGTCATGGATAGCCTCTAGTTCCTTGAGTGTCTGATCCCCAAAGCCAAAAAAGGTCCAAATGGGCTTAAAGCCAAAACTGACGGGGTGTGAAATTGGCGCGGGCTAGGTGTATTCCCCTCGTTAGAATTGCTCGACCTTGCCCAATGCCCAACCATTTCTTTGTCAAAAACGAGTCAATTTGCAGAGTACCGCACTGAAGCGCATTCAACCACACACGCTCAGTCCACCAAGGCGAAGTGCATTGTGCATGGGAGATCCAACCACTCACGCCTCTGCTGGACTGCCACAACCATCAGCTTTCGTAGAATTAGGTCTTGTCCGTAGGGATGACATGTCAAGCTTGTAAGTGTCAACGTCTGGTTTTGACACTTGCCAACAATGTTGGCAGAGTGTCAACGACATGAAAACTGCCAACCATAAGATTTAGTCGGACATCCCGCTCTGCGAATTGTGTTCCTCCATCCAGCCAACTTTAAAGCCGGCACCTAGAATGGCAAGGGCTCAAGATTACTGAGCTTGAAAAGGGTTCAGTGAAGGTTAAAACCAGGGTGCACATTCAATTGGATTTCTGTCAAAGGTTAACCTTTGACCTCGGGGTTACTCAGTGATTTAGGAATATCTGGGGGGAGTGTTCGCTTCAGCAGGTGAACATTTGAACCCTCGAGATTTGGCAAATGTATACCGAAGTCATCGAATGTGCTTCCGCCAATTCGTTTCCCCCCTCCCCATACCTATTCCGCTCCCACCGAAATTGTTTCCCCTTCCCCCACAATATCGTCTCACCCCCTTTCCCCTTTCCGCCAACCCAGTTGCCCTCCCCTTGATCCCCAATTTCTAGATCCAAGTGTTATCAATTTCTCCCCTGCCAAGCCTCATCTCTCACGGACGAAAAGCCCCATGCTCGCCCATTCTCAACTATTTATTCGCTACTCGTCAACCAATCAGCAGTTCCCGCAAACATGCCGCCCAAAATTTAGCCTGGAGTCGCGTTGAATGTGTACCCTGGTTTTAACGAAGGTCGAAATTGGGGCGGACAGGTGGCGAAGGTGCGACGCTAGGCAGTGAATCGCAAGCCACGACATTCTACCTCAGAGCTCGTGAACAAACACAAACGACAAACAACATCCAACCAACCATCACGCTGTTCTCCTTACAGAAAGCCGCCTCACTTCGAGCTAACCACGCGACGTGACATATACTGCCGAGCACGACCTGAAAAAGAGCATTCGACAACCTTCACCTACCAACCAAGACTCCTGCGCTTCGTCATTGGAGAGCTATCTACCGGGTTTGCAACGGTCTTTTATGCGTCCCTGGAATCGCAAAGTAGGTAGCGGAGTTACGCAGGAGTACGCAGCATATACGTGCCTTAGTCCAGGAGCACCGAGTCGCCAGCAGGATGTTACAACAGAGGCGCGGCTGAACATCATGCTTCCTAGAGACCTATTGTTTCAGGTCCGAGGGTCGTACGTGAGGTGACGCGAGTGACATAGTGTTAGACACACGTTCCGTCGCTTGCACGAGCATTCCAGCGCCTGGTTAGTTTAGAGAACGCCACATTGGACTTGACGAAGAGTGAAACATTTTAGCTAGCAGAATACGCATCGCGGTGTGCTCTGTCAACGGATGGGAAATTGACTGCGCGTACCGGGTGCAAAGGCGCGCACCAACGGCTACGGGGGACGGGGTACGTCGCCGAACTTGCATTGCTGCACGCACTTGACAGGCGCGGCCCTCGCACAGCACATGGATATGACATATATTCGGTGATACAGCTGGACCACGTCTATTAGAACACTTCGAACTGCTCCACCCTCCTCTGCGCTGCACTCAACCATCACAACAGTCACCTGGGCGACTGATTTCCAGCACCTCACTCAATCTCCCCCGCCAACACGCTCAGTAATGTTGGTTAGCAGCCACTCGCACCGCACCTGACGGTACCACGTGCGCCCCTGTTCCACTCTAGGGCACACCACCCACATGCGATAACTTTCAAACGTAACTGAGGCCACCGCAGTCAACTTCGCCAAGCATATAGCAGGCGCATTTGTGTTTTGCATGCAACCTTCGAAACTCACACACGAGCTATGACATCGTTCTAACGCAAACGGATATCGCACCACCCACCATCGCCCTGCACCAACCGTGATTTCGGTCCCCCCCCAGCTCCGCGCCCACCATCGCTGCATTAGACTGTATCGCATCCCACAGATTCGGCACGCACTTTACTGCAGGCACCACATCTAATCTCTCCACCTCATACTGGTGTCCCTTTTCTCTGTGCGCACCTACGCAGCTACGCCGGCGAGGACGGGTGACTATCGGCAAACGAGGGATCAACTGACACACTCAACATATCTGTCAACCCTCAAGTTCTTGGCAACCAGTGAGTGAACATGGTGGGGTTCTGAAGTGGGGATGAAGTGCAGGTGAGGTGAGGTATAACTTGCCTAAGAGGGTGTATCAGGGGAGGGAACGGGAAGGGACAACTTCCCATCGAGAGAAGGCGTGAGGTGAGGGAGATGGGATGTCAAACGCTCCCCACAGGTTTGGATGTAGAGTGAGACGGAGAGGAAGAATAACTCCCCTCATTGATTCGGTATGAAATCAGGGTAAGATGTGATTCAACCCACCCCCTCTCCTTCCCCTCCCCCCAAAAATCTGTAAAAAGGGGTGAGGATAAGAGGAGGTGCCCTCCCCTCTGTTGCGGGTATATGAGAGCAGTGTGAGGCGAGGTTCAACTCCCCCGCTGGGCTGGGTTTGATAAGTGGTGGAGGGGAGGGGGACCTTCACTACGTGAGTGCGTATGGGGTGAGTGTGAGGGAGTGTTCACCGGCCCCCACTGGGTGGGGTTTGAGAAGATGCTGAACCCAACAGTGAGAGTGTATGGGGTGAATGTTGGGAAGTGTTCAACTTTGTCCACTGGGCTGGCGAGATAAGAGGGTGAGGGGAGGCTGACCTTCTCTCGGTGGAGGTGTATGAGGGCTTTGTGATGGGAGGTTTCACCACCCAGCCCCGGGCTGGTTTTGAAAAGAGGCTGGGGGGAGCCTGATATTCCCTCAGTGAGTGTGTATGAGGTGAATGTAAGGGAGGATTCAACTCCCTCACATTGGGCTGGGTTAAATTAGAGGCTGAGGGGAGCGAGACCTTGCCTCAGTGGGTGTGTATGAGGTGAGTCTGAGGGAGGGAGGCACCAACTCCCCTTTGGCGGGTTGGGTTTTGAGCGAAGGTTGAGGGGAGGCTTACCTTCCCTCAATGTGTATGAGGTGAGTGTGAGTGAGGATTCAACACCCCTCACAAGGCTGTGTTTGAGAAGTGGTTGAGGGGAGTGTAATCTACCGTGAGTGGGTGTGTATGACGTGAGAGAGATGGGAGGTTCAACCCTCCCTGCTGGGGAGGGTTTGAGAAGAGGCTGAGTAAGCTTGTTATGAGGTGAGTGTGTTATGAGGTGAATGTGATTGTGGGTTCAACTCCCCCCAGTGGCCTGGGTTTTTTAGAAGAGGTTGAGGGGAGGTTGACCTTCCCTCAGTGCGTATGTATGAGATGACGGTGAAAGCCACACATCATTCACGGGATAAAACTGATTCTGAGGGCTATGGAGCCCACTACCATCGAGTCTAGAAAGGTATTCTCTTGCTTCAAGTTCCGGAAAGTATGAACAGTAGTTCCAGTTTTGTGGTTTTCTGGCGATGGCTATGACTGTTGTGGCTGTTGTAGTTTCATCCAATCAAAATCAAGCGCTTCAAACACTCCTTTGGGGGCTGCGAGAAGACGGTGTTCCAAACCAGGTTACCTGGTTCCTTGGCGAATTCTAGTTCAAGAATCTTGAACTTCAAGAATAGCCATTCTAGACTCGGGCTTTAACTGGTAGGATCGAGAATTCTTTCTACCCACACCTGCCCAATCAACGAATGTAAAGTCCTGTACGACTGCAAGGTCTTGCAAGAAATCACGTGTGGATGTTAAGTTTTGTACGACTGCAAGGTCTTGCAACAAATTCGTGCCCAACCAGTAAGGTTGCGTCGCAGGATTTTGTGTTGCGCTTCGTTTTGACACTGAAGCTACAGTGCTTGACACGCCAAATTCCGCGCGCTTCGTGTTGACACTTCCATGTTGACATGTCATCCCCACGGACACGAACTTAGGGCCTAGCGGTTCTTCGACTTCACCCACTTCGGGAACAGCACCGCTCAGCGCTGCATGAGGGAGGATCGTGGGGAGGGAATATTACTGTACTGAGACTCTTTCTATTGCTGCTTCACAGTTACGCACATACCCTAGAACCTCGCATGGAGGCTACGGCAAACACGGACGGCCTCCAATTTCGCGGCTAGTTTCATTGTCGTCGCCGCTGCTGGATTTCCTGTCAAGTTCCGCAAGACACAGCCACACAGCAGTGCGGACGCTGCTCACTTGTTTCATTTACTGGCCCACATTCGTCACTTTGTCTTGCTCTCATAGCATCCACTTACTCACCTCGCACCGTCAGCCTTCCAAATAGGAAATGGACCACCGTTGCCCCATACACGGTCTTCCCGAGGAGCTCCTCGTCAAGATCCAGTGGCACTCCTCCTCCAATCAGCAACCGTCGACATCCACATGCAGAACTGCCAGCGACGCACTATGGCCGTTGTTGAGTCCCGAACCTACGTACATCTATGCAGATCTGTCTGTAGATCCACCCTTTCATCCGGTTTTCCACCCGATTCCCGAGCACGATTACCGTGAGGACGACAAAATTCCGTTACAGTGGCTACCCACTCCTATCCTTTCAGATGCCCCGCGAAATCTCCTCATCGCGTCCGTCTGCAGTCGCCGGCGAAACATTGCTTGCCGCTACGTCGCCACGCTTTTCGTAAAGAAGGACGTTGTGGTTTCTCGCCAGGACCTTTCGAACGCCGTCGCCTGCTTCGCGAATCTTACCCATCTCCATCTGAGTGACAGCAGCGTGGAAATCCTAGACGATTCTTTTTTCACCCACCTCGCCACGTCATGCGGCCCTAGGCTGACAGCCCTCCACGTAGGACGTCAAATCACACATACGCTGGGCAGGTACCATCCCCACTGCGATTCGAAGATGGATCTACACCCGTATCCGAATCTGGGTTAAATAATTTCTTCCGCCATTGCTCTCAGCCGTAGCAGCCTTCCCTTTATTGCCTCCATCCACACGCAAAGCTCCCGGCTTCCTTTTTCCAACTAACTGATATGCACACTCTTGTGCTGACAGACGCGTCCGCGTTAGAAGCTCCTGATCTGGCGAACCTCACTGCCCTCACCACCCTCCTTATCGCATCCCTGAAACTCACGCGCGAGCAGCTCTCCAACCTCGTTCGCCTGCGCAGCCTCACCAGCATCTCCATCTCGCCAATAACGCAAGTTGACCGCTCAGCTGCTCTCCCTATCGCTCAGCTTCCCAAGTTAAAGTCGCTGGAATTCGCGGGATGCTGTCCTGGGTTGTTCCCGTCAGGAGAGCCGAGCAGCAGCGTCGAGCGGCTCGTCATCTCCATGAAACCATGCAGAGACGATGAGGAGTTTAATGGAACCGTGGAGCTTCCTAGCGACATTGCACAGCTGCTGCCGCGCCTTCGAGAGCTCTCCATTTGTGAGTGCGAGAAGTTTTCCGAGCTGCCCGAGAGCTTCACTTCCCTCAGCAATCTAAAGAGTTTGATTCTCTCCGCCTGCGACGAGTTTCGCAGCCTGCCCGAGAATTTTGGGCAGCTTCCTGTTCTGAAAACATTGGTCCTGAACGCAGTGTATTTCCTCGAGCTCCCGGACTCCTTCTGCCAGCTCACATCCCTGGAAACTTTTATCATGAGCGAGTGCGGTGAAACGGACCAACTGCCTGACGGATTCTGCAACCTCACATCGCTCCAGACCCTATGCATTATGCACATAGAAGAATGGGAGGACTTCCCCATTCCAGAGTGCATTGCAGGGTTTGCTCAACTTCATACACTTTATTTGAAGAGGGTTTCTGTGCATCAACTCCGGCCTTCACTCCCCCAGTTGACTTCCTTGACTCGGCTTGAACTGGACAGTTGTCGGATGGAAGAAGATCTCCCTCGGGATTTTGGGAAGCTGAGTAACCTGCACCAGCTGCATATCCGTTCCTGCCCAATCAGGAAGCTTCCGACGTCCTTCACTGCTCTCACCAGCCTTCAGACCCTCACAATCGAGTATTGTGATCAGCTCGGTTCGATAGCAAGGAGCCTGGACAACCTGAAAAAGCTCAAGCAATTGGAGCTGACAGGATGTTGCGTGCTCACCAAACCTCCCGACTTCTTTCCTCGCTCTCTGGAAGTCCTGAGCTTAGAGCTCTTTAACCGAGTTACCTTCCTGCCAGATCTCTCTATGCTGTTGGGTTTAAGGAGATTGACTTTGAAGCTGTATAGGACAGGACAAGGAGCAGCCGGAAACAGCAGCAGCAGCAGCTCTCCTTATTGGAAGCGACTGCAGAATGTGGAGTATTTGAAACTAACCATCGGAGCTGCCGTTGAGACGTTCCCGTTCCCTTGATTTCCGTTTCCGCAACTTCGTGTCTTGAAGATCTCATTCGGCGATTAGATTCAGCAGCTACATTCGACCTCGGGTTCGACCTGGCGCAGCTACGGCAGCTGCGGTTGCGCTTCACCAAGGGATTGACAGCGCTGCCAGACACCATCACACGGCTCTGCCACCTCACATTGTCAGAATGTAGTAGCAGGAATGAAAGAACTATGAAAGAGTTGGGTACAAATGTGAAACCCGAATTGGGTTGTACCCCATGTTGGCTACCCCACTACAGCCTACACATATATGACATACATATAATTTGACACACCCCCATAGGCAAAGTGGGGGAGAGCAAGGGGTCACCAGACCAGTCAAGAGAAGCAAAGCAAGCTCAGGGTGGATCACAACGTCACCACACACACTGAGCATAAGCAAAGAGCCACAAGGCTAGTTCACATGCAGAGGTATATATGCAACAACAACAGCACAGTGATCTCTACCTACCAAGAGTAAGCATGCAGGTATATATATATATACACACATATATATATATATCACAGTACAGGCAGAGCCTACAACAAGTGAGGAAACGTAGGCACAAGGCCCAACAACGTACAAAAGTGCTGATGATCACCAGGCGGAAGTGCCTTGGTGAATATATCAGCAGTGTTGGCCTGAGTGGCCACGTGAGCAAGACGAAGCTGACCACGCTGCTGCAACTCTCGAGCAAGGAAGTAACGCAGAGCAATGTGCTTCATTCTGTGCTCCAGTCTGTGCTCCTGACACAAGGCAATGGCGGCCTTGTTGTCTACGTACAGCACTAGAGGAGAACGAGGCCGCTCTCCCAAGTCGGTCAGCAGGTAGGTAAGCCAGCGTAACTCCTGTGCAGCCATGGCTGTGGCGTAGATCTCAGCCTCACAACTGGAGCTGAGAACTGAAGACGAGCGTGTAGAACGCCAAGAAACTGAACCAGAGCCAAGGCTGAAGGTGTAACCCTGTGACGACCGTTGCGTAGCCTGGTCGTCAACCCAAGAAACGTCTGAGTGCCCAGTGAGGACAACGTCGCTCTGTCCTCCAAGCACGAGCCCCATGCCCGATGTACTGCACAAGTAGCGTAGTACCCTCTTAGCAGCATCCATGTGCACCTTTCGGTGCCGACCAGGAGCCACGTAGCGAGCCAGAAGGCCAAGAGGGTACGTAAGGTCAGGACGAGTGCAGGTCATCAGGTACAAGAGGCAGCCCACTAGCTCTGGGTAAGGACCACTCGGCTCTACGGACTCGTCCGAAGGTGGAGCTGAGAGCGAGTGACCTGCAGCCAGAGGAGTGGCCAATGCCGAGGACCAGGTGAAGCCGAAGCGCTGAAGGACCTGCTACACCATGTGTGACTGAGTCAGTGTGATGGTGCGGCGTGCTCTGTCCCGGGTGATTTGCAAGCCAAGGTAGCTGCGCAGCTCACCCAGGTCTGTGCACGTGTGTCTCTTCTGCAGCTCCGACTTCACCAGGGCGAGAGCCTCAGTGTCAGCAGTGGCAAAGACCAAGTCTTCGACGTACACGAGGATGTAGAACGGTGGCAGAGAAGTGTCGGTGCGTAGAAACAGCGACGGGTCAGCAGTCGACGGAGCAAACCCAAGAGCCGCAAGTGTAGTCCTCAGTGTGTCGTGCCACTCACGCGGTGCCTGGCGGAGACCGTAGACTGGCCGTCGGAGGCTCCACTGGGTACCAGGAGGGAACGACCCAGTAAGCCAGGTGGGCGGCGCAGCCAGATCTCCTCGTGCAGGCTGCCCTGTAAGAAGGATGTGCTAAAGTCAAGAGAGTGAAGCTCGTAGTCACGCTGAGCGGCAACGTGCAGCAGCACCCAAAGAGTGGTCATCTTCGGGGTGGGGGAGAAGGTCTGGAAGAAGTCGACTCCCTCCCGCTGACTGAAGCCTCGAGCAACGTAACGAGCCTTGAAGACAGGCGGAGAACCTGGCGGCCGCTTCACCCTGAAAATCCACATGCCATCGACGATGTTCGCCCCAGGAGGGGGAACCTCGTCGACGTAAGTGCTTGTGGACTTCCAGGATACCATCTCTGTGTCCATGGCTGTCTGCCACTGAGAGGAGTAGGGACCCGCGATCGCCTCAGCGTAAGAACGCGGAGTCGGGATGTCTGGTGCATCCGAGTCTCCCTCAGGGGCAAGCAAAATGGACACGAGATGAGGCGCGGCGGCTGCAAGACACTCAAGGTCCTCCTCCCTTTCCTCAAGGACGTCCGTGCCAAGAGCACACTCACCCCCGACGGACGGAGGACAGATAGACTCAGACTCAGCAACAAGACTAGCGGCGTAGTCTAGACGACAGGCAGTAGCAAAGTCAACAAGCTCAACGACTAAGGCAGACGCAGCAGCAGACTCAAACGACGGGTCAGCGACAACTGTGGCTAGCAGACGCGTGACAGTAGGGTGAGCAGCACGAGCACGGCCAGACTCAGGCTCGGGAACGTCAGGCAGAGAAGACGCATGAGGAGACGGCAGAGGAACACGCTGTGGAGGAGAGGAAGGACGACAGACTACAAGGCGGGTGCCGGGGACAGCCGGCTAATGCGGACGAGGAACACGACGACGAGAACGGACAGGCGAGACGGGACGCGACGCAGGCTCACGACGATCAGTAAGACGCCCTGTCTGCTCAGCGTAAGGAGAAGGAGCAGGCAGCAGGGAGCCAGGCTGTAACGGAAGACCAGTAGACGAAGGGGGACTAAGAACCTGGCGAAGCACAGAGTCAGGCGGTGGCTGAGACGACGGAGACTCCAGCAGCTCCAGCACCTCCAGCACCTCCAGCAGCTCCAGAACCCTCAGCGCCAGCTCCTCCAGGACCAGCTCCACCAGCAGCAGCACCCCCAGAACCGGCACCTCCAGTCCCAGGGTCTCCAGCCTCAGTGTCTCCAGCAGCAGCACCCCCAGACCCAGGGTCTCCAGCAGTGGCACCTTCAGGCTCAGCACCTCCAGCCCCAGCAGCTCCAGTACCTCTAGCGGCAGAGCCCCGAGCTCCAGAAGCGCGACCCTGACGGCGACCGTACCAGTCGTGCAGCTGCTGTGAGGTGAGAGGCACACGCGGACGAAGGCGGCTACTCCAAGGAGACCGCGCAACAGCAGACTCAGAACCCTCAGGCGTCGCACCTGCAGCGCCAGCACCCGCAGCAGCTCCAGAGCCTCCAGCTCCAGCGCCACCAGCGCCAGCACCTCCAACAGCGCCAGAACCTCCAGCGCCAGCACCCCCAGCAGCTCCAGAACCTCCAGCTCCAGCGCCACCAGAAGTAGCACCCCCAGAGCCGGCACCTCCAGCTCCAGGGCCTCCAACCTCAGAGTCGACAGCAGCACCTCTAGGCCCAGCAGGGCCTACAGTCCCAGCAGCTCCAGGAACTCCAGTAGAAACAATTCAAGTAGCAGAGTCACCAGCTCCAGCGCCTCCCGCAGCAGGGCCCCTAGATCCAGCAGCGCGACCCAGACGGCTAACGTACCACTCACGCAGCTGCTGTGGAGAGAGAGAGGGAGACGACGACGAGAGTGCAGCGGCGAGGCACCAGCGGAGTGACTACGGAGACGGCCGCTCCAGGGAGACTGCTCACCAGACGCCTCAGCACCCCCAGGTGCAGCACCCCCAGACTCAGTACCCCCAAGCTCAGCACCCCCAGGCTCCGCACCCCCCGGCTCAGCACCCCCAGAAGCAATACCCCGAGCAGGACCACCCTCAGCAGGACCTGAGTCACCAGTGACCTCAACCGGCGCAGTCAAGGTAGGAGGGTCTACCTGAGACACACCTGAAGGAGCAGGACCGGGAGCGGGGAGGGGGTCTACCTGGGTAGCACCTGGAGCGAGGAAGAGTGGCGGGGGGGGGAGAGGGGCAGTGCGGTAGGGGAAGAGACGGTAAAAGGGAACCGACTCGTTGAACCTGACGTCCTGAGAGGGGAAGACACGGCGCGAGGTGGGGTGGTAAAACTGCCAACCAGGCGCGTCAGGGACAAAGCCAAGGAAGACACAGGGAACAGCGCGGGCGGAGAGCTTGTCCGCGGTGGAATCGCGGACAAAGGCACGAGAACCCCAGACCCGGAACACCGACGCATCGCCAACCTCCCCCGTCCACCGCAGCGTGGGCGAGGTCTCCGGCAAGGAGACACGGGGCAAGAGGTTGAGTTGATGCGCGGCGTAGCGAACCGCAAACGGCCACAGAAAATGGGGGGCTGCCGCATGGACCATGGAGGTAGGAGCGACCTCCATGACCAAGCCAATGCGGCGCTCAGCAACCCTATTCTGCTGCGGAGAGGCCGGAAGCGTGAACGTCTGGAGAATGCCCTCCCCACGACAAAAGCTCTGCAGAAGGTCGGAGGAAAACTCCCCACCTCTGTCAGAGTGCAGACGCAGGACGGGAAACTCCGTCCCGAACCGCTCGCGGAGCTGGAGACGGGCAGCGCGGATCCAAGGGATCAAAACATCAGGGACCTCACCCTTGGTGCGCAAGGGAAGACCGTGGTGTAACGCGAGTAGTCGTCAACAACCAGCAGGAAGTACCGCTCGCGGTCCTGCCCACTGACGCAGGCTGGACCCCACACGTCCATGTGCAGGGTCTGCAGGGGAGCAGTCGTCGGGGGAAACGAGGAGGAGTGAGGAGCGGCGTGCTGCCGCCCCTCGACACAGGGAAGACAAGGAGGAGCATGCGAGGGTGGGAGGGGAGGGAGAACCCTGGGACACGGCGGTGCATGCTACGAAGGCACTGCACCGAGGGGTGACCAAGACGGTGGTGCCAAAGGAGGGTCTGGTGCGACAAAGCGCGACACGAGCAGGGGGCCGCTAGCTGACCTGACGCAGACGCAGACGTAGCGACCTGAGGGGACACAGTAGTCAGTGTGTACAGACTCGAGCCAGGCACACGGGTAAACGTGGCCAGGTGCCGGCCCGTCCGGGAGCACGTACAGTGGGTCACACGGTGACGTCCAGGTGTGAACTGGTCGACCTACTGGTCCTGGAGGTCAGCACCACTCACCAAGTTCGTAGAGAACGAGGGGAGGTGAAGACCTGACAGGGAGCCAGACGGGACCGCCGGACACGGCAGGACCGTGGAGGAGTGCGCAAGGACTGGACCCCCAGAGGGGTCTGCCAGGGAGACTGGAACTGGCCGACTGAGCGGCGTGAGGGTGGTGCTGTCGCGAAAGAAGGAGCGGGAAGCACCTGAGTCAAGTGTGAAGGTGTACACGGACTCAGCAAGTGCAGTACCTGAGAGAGCAGACGCACCAGCACCCGGAGCAGCACTCGCACCAGCACCTAGAGCAGGATACGCACGAGCACCCAGAGCAGCAGCCTCACCAGCACCTAGAGCAGCGGACTCTATACCTGGGTCAGGCGGTACGCAAAGGTAACAGGCACCGTCAGCACTCGTAGGCAATGCATACATGGCAGTGAGAATAGCATCATAGTCAAGAGCAAAGATATCTACCCTCTGCCTAAGCGGCTCCAGCCAGGTGGGGAGCTCAGCCTCGTCGCCAAACTCGGTACGCCAGGCGTCGCTCAGACAGGCGAAGCAGCGGGACTATGTGTGACTAAGCGTCCCGCAAGCCTGACCAGCCCGATCACCTGTGCGAATGACGTACGGGCAGCGAACGGTACTCCGAGACCCTCTACTCTGAGCGTACCACTCGTGAAGCTGCTGGGGCGTAAGTGTCTCGCGCGGGCGCCGCTGCAGCTGCAGCTGGCCACTGCCAGACGCTCCCAGCTGACCAGCTCCAGGGCGACAGCTACGACTGCTACCGTCACAACCCCAACTAACGTACCACCCACGAAGCTGGTGGGGCGTGAGAGACTCGCGCGGACGTCGCTGGAGCTGCATCTGGCCACCGCCTGTAGCAGCAGTAGCAGTAGTAGCAGCAGCAGTAGCAGCAGCGGTAACAGAAGTAGTAGCAGTAGCAGTGTGGGCAGGGCAGGCGAGGCAGGCAGGCAGGCAGGCAAGCAGGCAGGCAGGCAGGCAGATGGTGCTGCAGCGCGCTAACATGGCAGACACGCGGGAAGCGCGGGTAGGGCAGGTGCTCACCAGTGGTGGGAAGGGCAGGCGCACGACGGCGGCGACGGCGGGGCCGCAACAGCGGCTGCAGAGTAGGGCCGCGTCAGCTGCAGGGCTGGGGCCACGACAGCGGCAGGGCAGGGCTGCGGCAGCTGCTGCAGGGCGGGGCCGTGTCGGCCGCAGGGCGGGGCCGCGCTCTGGCCTGACGGGCCTGCAGGGGCGGCTCGCGGGTCTGACGGACCTGCCGGGGCGGCTCGCGGGCCTGATGGGTCTGCAGGGGCGGGGTGCGGGCCTGACGGGCCTGCAGGGGCGGCTAGCGGGTCTGACGGACCAGCAGGGGCGGCTCGCGGGCCTTACGGGCTTGCAGGGGCGGCTCGGTGGTCTTACGGGTCTGTAGGGCTGTGCGCGCGTAGCTAGGGCAACAGTAGGCAGCGCGAGGGCTGCAGGACGGCGCGCGAAGCGCAGCACGTCACAAGGCAAGGCAGGCGAAGTCTAGCGCAGGACAACACGTGGGGTAGCACGGTAACCGCAGCGGTAGGTGGGCCCGGAAAAAAAAGACGGTCCTACGGACCTAGTACTCTGAAACCATGTCAGAATGTAGTAGCATGAATGAATGAACTATGAAAGAGTTGGGTACAAATGTGAAACCCTAATGGGGTTGTACACCATGTTGGCTACCCCACTACAGCCTACATATATATGACATACATATAATTTGACACATATCGTTGGACATAAGTCACGCATCCCAGCTAGCCTCCCTCCCGAGTGGCATTGGTGCGTTGTCCAGGCTGAAGATTCTTCGCCTGTCGCACTGCTCAGCACTGCAGCACCTCCCCGCCTCCCTCACCCGCCTCACGAGTCTTCACGAGCTGAATGCTGAGCAGACAGGCAGGGAATCACTCCCTGCCAAGCTGCGCGAGAATCAGATTCGCGACCCTATATTTTTTCGACTTGATTACAATCGGCAGAACGAGATATACAGTTTGGTGTAAAACAAATATATATTCTTTTTGCCATTTTATAAGCGCCGGCGCTTATAAAATTCCTCAATTATAAGCGCACCCCCCAAAAAACAGTGTTTTTTTATACCCCCAGGGGCGCTTCTATCCGGGGGCTGACGGTATGGGGTACCGTAATTCGTTGGCTGTTTAATTGGGGTACCGTAATTCGTTTTGGCAGCCCATTTGTGACTAAGTTGGGTGAAGGTTGCCCTTCAAAACGGTGTTCTGGTTCTGGTTTTGAGTGTTTTTTGTGTTGAGGTACTTCTGTTATACATACCAGAAGGCTTTGTTGCAATAGACTGCCTCTCAATACCCCACTGTGAAAGCTTGTTTCAAAATTGAGGCAACGAATGTACCGTTGGAGTCAAAGTTGTCTCAAAATTGCTTCAGCACATGTTGCTGGTAAATACCTAGACCCGAATTTGGTGCCTGGTGTTCACAGAACACTGCCAGCATGACGCAAAGGATCTTGGAACCTCCCACAGGAGTACAGAATACTGGATAAAAATATTACATGCTTATTGAGTGCAATATAGGAACTGCTACCGTATCTGCATGAGGCCGGGTTGGTGAAAAGTGGGATTTTGGATCAACACAACACAACACACGGCAATTGCAATCTTTCACAACACAGCTTGTACGGTACTGGTAGCATGGGTAGTTGGCCATACTGGCCAATTAGGCAAACCTTTTAAAACACAGCGAAAGGGAAGAGGCTTCAGAAGTCGTCATCAAAGACAGCAGTGTTGCCTGACTTGGCTGGAAAGTGAATGTGGAAGGGACGGAAGCAAGGGGGCAGTCATGAAACAGTGGAGGCTGAACAATAGCCTGGACAAGCAAGACACAGAATTATCCAACAGCAAAAGAATCACCTTAGTGTACCAGTCATCATTTCCAGCATCAGCAGGAACCATTCCCGCATTCAGGCAATCATATTCTCGTCACTGTCGTTGTCACCACCATCACATCCCACACACACCCATCACCTCATCATCGTACCGTTTATTGATCGCAACATTATTCTAGCCTGTCCGTCCCTCTCTGCTGCCTTTTTCAGCCACTCCTTTCCCTGCATGAGGGTACACACGCAGGAGCAGAATGAGGGTACACACATAGGAGCACAGGAAAGTGAACGGATAGCATGGAGGAAGAAAAAGAGGGGACCAGAAGCACAAGGCAGGAAGATCTACAGAGGAATGGAAACATGTAGGAATGGGGGAAAGCATTCACCCTGAGGAATTGAATGACGTTTTCCCCACCTCACCTGACGTGCACCCACATTGATGCGTTCCCTCAAGAGGTGTATCTAACCCCGAGGTGACATACATGTCAACTCAACAGTTAAAATCGCTTTCCTCTCCCCTAACTTGAACGTCGGCTCCAATACCACAACCCCAGAAATCCATTTAAGAAGGCGATTGACAAGCCTTACATCATCACGAAATACCGGCCCAAAATAAGAAAAGCGAACAAAAACTTGTTCTCCCCGTTTCCTAACCTTGCAACCATCGGACTGACTCTTGAACAACTGTTGAAGTGAGTCTTGAAAGTCTTAACATGGAGAGCACCCCGAAAGTGTGAGTCAATATTTGAAATTTTACGGACAAGTATTTTTCATCTCTGCTCACCTTGGCTGCGTCCGCCTTGACGCCATACCCCGACAGGTACATCTGCGCTAGCAGCGTCTGCATGGGAGCCACGCCGCTCTCCGCTTCGGATTGCGTCTGCCGGAACCACCGCTGCATGCACTCGTGCACCATCGCGCGCAGCGGCACGCGCTGCTGCTGCTCTGACGCCTCTCGCTGTGACTGCGATGCAGGATCGGTCCTTGCTGCTGCTTGCGTTGCCGCTGCGTCTCGGTTCAAAGCCGTGCCTTGTCTCGATGCTGGCTTTTGCCTTGACGTTGACTTCGCGTGCTCCTTCCCCTTATCAGTTCTTTCCTCCATCGTTCCGTGAAACGCGCTACCGTTATTGCTCCGTCCGGCTCTTACTACGTCGCGCAATCGTCTTCTCCTTCGCACACTCGCGTCCTGTATGCTGGGTAAGGACTACAGATTAATAATAAAAACCTATTCTACTACCCTCCCTCACCCCAGCTTTCGCTTCCCGAGTCCGTAAACCAGTTGCGGATGCATGAGCTTCAAGAAACGACCGCAAAAAATGTTCCAATCACTTCAAAAAGGGAGAGTAAGCTATGATGGCATTTAACTAGAAGCGTCGTCAGCATAGGACAGTGCAAACCGTCGTACATGTCACGCGTACAAGAAAAAATTCCAGAAAGCGAGATGTGAACCCGGCACCAATACGTGCTAGTTAAACTCGACTACTCTTACGTCGTTCTGATCTCTAAAGGACGACAAGCGCTTCGAAGGGTCGGTCACAATCAAGAAGCACCTTCTATCTGCACTGCCAGCACTCTGTGCCTTAAACGCACAAAAATTTGGGGAGTTGGACAACGTAACGCAATAACTCCAGGCTGATCGAAGGGAAGCACCTACTAATATTGCTGTCCTGTGGTGTCTGTCTGACGACTGAAGTATTTTAGGGAACGAATTAAGTGCTAATCTGGTGGGGTAGTACTTTTGCGTGCCAGAGCGGCACAAACGAATACTAGAACGGTCGGGTAAGGTTTTGAGGAATATTCGAACACTCACGAACGATGTGTTCCTCCAGAAACACATCTGTCGCCTCGACCCTTTTTGTCGATTCGCTTCGCTTTTCATGTCGCAGTCACAGTCCTTGTCGCAGGGGCACGTACGGAGGACCGCCGACACTCGTGGATCAAACGATCCTTGCGAGGTTGCCGAAATCGTAACCGACGCTGACGAAAACACCAGTTATGAGGGCCTGAAGAGCACTAGAGCAAGGTATACCTACGACCATCAGTACACGCTACAGGTTAAAAAACAAGTGTCTGCTGACACATTTCTGATGGCAGCTATCATTCAATATCATGCACACTGATCCTCCTTCCTACAGTCAGATCTCACTATAGTTGGTCATGGCATTGAATGCTGTTAAAGTGACATGTGCACAGCTATTCACCAGGAGCCATGAGGTTACGGAATGTGTTGCTTGAGAGCTCAGAATCTGTCACACCCATGTTGCCGTCCATGATGTCGCGCCGGCTCATTCCTCCTGTTTGTGTCTTGCGCATCATTTGCACAAACTCGTTGTAGTCAATGGTTCCATCCTGCAAGAGAGGCGAGGGTGGATTGAGCACGGAGTGCAGAATCGTGAGCATTGTGAGCATGTAACCAGTGAAAAGAGGCAAGCAGCAAAGCACCATTCCCAACGCAAATACACACGCGTCAGTCATGCTATTATTGGTCTCTTCTCCTTGACTTATGTCCATACCTCGTCATCCTTGTTCAGTCGTATCTCCTCACATGCCCCTAGCTTTTCCAACTCACCCTATCTTTCTAGACCACTGTGCCACAGCTTGAGTACCCACACCCACACCCCCACAACCACACCCACACCCACAACCACAACCACACCCACGCCCACACCCACGCCCACCCCATCCCCACACCAGCATACACACCCTCCCACACCTCTACACCCACACTCACACCCTCAATTAGACAATGCTCTCATCAATCTCTTATCATGATCTCATCCTTGCTCCTCACAACTAGGCCACACCCACACCAACAACCACACCCTCAAACATAGAACATCATGCACGTTGTTCTCATCGATCTCCTCCATCATGGCCATGACCTCATCCTTGCTCAGCCGCAGCTCCTCACACGCCCCTCTTCAGTCCTGCCCCATACCAGCACTCGCACGCTCTAAGACAACATGCGACTCACGTTGTTCTCGTCGATCTCCTCCATCATGGCCATGATCTCGTCCTTGCTCAGCCGCAGCTCCTCACATGCCTTCTGCAGCTCATCCAGCGTGATGGTGCCGCTGCCGTCCGCGTCAAAGTACTCAAACGCCTTGAGCAGGTTCTCCTGCTTGTCTATCTTGCTCAGGTGCAGCGTCGCTGCTAGGAACTCCCCGTACTCGATCTCGCCACTGTGGTCAATGTCCGTCTGTGTGGGGGGGTGAGAGGCCAAAAGGAGGTGATGGGAAGGGGGCGAGAAGGGAAGATGGAGTGAATGCGACCAGGAGCGGGAGAAGACTAAGGAGAACATAGGGGACGAAATGGGTTTGACATAGGGATGAGGGGTGCCGGGTGGGGGTAAGGTGCAGTGGGGTGGATGGGATGACACTGTTGCTGCAAGGTCTAAATCTCCCCAATCGGCCCATTCTCCCTATGTCAATGTCTACCTCTTCCCCCCCCACACAGAGTCTTTCCCACTCTCACCTCCACTTCTTGCTCTACAAACCTCACCGCACCCCACCACTCCTCACCTTCCCTATGATCTGTTCAATCTCCTAAGTTTCCACCAACTTTCTTGAGCCCCGCGTAGAGTCCTTCCCACTCTGACCTGTGCATCCTTACCCTACAACTCCTCACCGAACCCACCACACCACTCATGACCAATCCGCACCACTCCTCACCTCCTCCACAATCTTCCCAATCTCCTCGTCTGTGACGTTGCCTCCAACCTTCTTGAGCCCCATTCGGGGTCCATCCAGCTCTCACCTTCACATTCTCACCCTACACCACAGCTCACCAGGCGCCACCACTTCTCACCAGTTTCTCCTCTCACCACTCCTCACCTCCTCCATGATCTTCTCGGTCTCCTCGTCTGTCAAGTTCCTGCCAACCTTCGTACGGCCCACACAGGGTCCTTCCCACTCTCACCTTCCGTGCTCACCCAAATCCACTCTTCACCGCACCCCACCGCTGCTCACCTCCTCCATGATCTTCTCGATCTCCTCGTCTGTGAGGTTACCGCCAACCTTCTTGAGTCCCACGCGCAGCTCGTCCAGGGTGATGGTGCCGCTGCCATCCGTGTCCATCATCTCAAACATCTCCTTCAGCCCTGCGATCTCCTCCTCCTTCAGCCCCTCCGCAATGACCTGTTATGCATGGGATGGGCGAGGCGAATGGGGAGCATTCTCTGCATTGAGGAGACATGTGGTGCATCATGCATGAGGGCATCCATCGCTCGCTGCCATGCCATCCGTGTCCATCATCTCAAACATCTCCTTCAGCCCCGAGATTTGCTACTCCTTCAGCCCCTCCGCAATGACCTGCATGCATGCATGCATGGATAGCTAAGGGGCAAGGGGAGAACGAGTGCAGAGTTGATCCATGGGAACGATGGTGAATGGTGAAGGCACGGTGAGTTGTTGCGGGAGACATTGTTCATATAAAGCATTATAACGAATATCTCCTGCTTCAGGCCTGCAATCTCCTCTGCCTTCGGGCCATTTGATATTTGGCTGCGAACTGCTTCGATCACCTCACCACCCACACATGCTTTCATTCTTATTAATCCGAACCACTGTTTATTGCTCTCCATCACTCTACACCACTTTCCACCCACCTTCATGGCGACCCGTTTGAGCTTGACCATGGACGTGAACTGCTTCAGTCTGGACAGCACCACGGGCGGCAGCGGCTCCTGCGTGGCAATGCCTGGGTCGCCCAGCCACGGATGGCCTACACAGGGGGGAGATTAGGGAGGGCGGGCGGGGGAGAGGAAGGGAAGTGGTAAGAGGGGAATGTGTAGATAGAGAGAGGGGCACGTGAGGGTTGCAATTCAAATGAGCGACGAAGAGGGGTGATGATCAGAGAAGCACAGTGGCGTCTGTGTGGAGACCCAAGGCTCGCCACGGATTTAGGAAAGTGGGAGAGGGGCCGGGAGGGGGAGAGAGGGAGAGCGGACGGAAGGGTTGGGGGGGAGAGGGAAGAAGTAGTTGGTGCATGGCACTCACAGAGCACTTCATGCGCGGTGGGGCGCATGGCGGGGTCGGACTGCAGCATCCATGACACGAGGTGCTTCGCCTGGTCTGAGATCTCCGGCCACGGCGGCACTGTGAACGACGGGTTGCCCTTGAGCACGGCCTTGAAGATCTCCTTGGACGAGTGGCTGCCTGCGGGGGGAACGAGTGGGAAGGGAGAGAAATGAATGTGGCGTTTTAGACAGCAAGGGAGCTACCACCTGTATACAGGGTCTACTTTAACAAAAAGACTGAATCGTAATACCGTCAAGTGGGAGAAAGAGGGGGGGGGCGGGGGTGTGGGTAGGGAAGGGGTGAGTGTTGATGGGAAAGGGGGGGAAGGGGCTGGAGCGTTTGTTGACGGGGCGATGGCAATGCTTAACCATCAGAAACTCTCCACCGAGTTAAACAGGTGGTAACCATTCACTGTGGCACAAGGCTGTGGATTGCAAAGGCAAAGCCTACATTATATCCACCCCCGTCCACCTCCAGATGTGGTGCAAGGCTCACTGTAGTAGCATAATACTGTGCACAAGACGTACTGTGGTAGAAGGGAGGGAACCCGGAGAGCAGAGCGTAGATGATGACCCCAGCGCTCCAGATGTCCACCTCAGGGCCGTACTTGGGCGGCTTGCGCCCCGCCCCCAGCGCCCCCGGCCTCCATCTCACCACCTCTGGCGCCATGTACATGGGGCTGCCGCAGTGGCGACTCAGCCCCTCGCCTGGGAAGCCGTGGGGAGGATGTTTTGGTGAAGACGAAAGAAGAGAAAGCAAGGCAGGAGACACAGTCAAGTAAGGCATCCAGGAGTCTGAGCAGGCATCCATCTGACCACCTCTGGCGCCATGTACACTGGGGCTGCCGCAGTGGCGACTCAGACCCTCGCCTGGGAAGGGGAAAGAGCGGGGAAGTGAGGAGAGGAGTAGTGGAATAAGGGAAGGAGTGCGGTAGGAGATGAAGTCAAGAGAAGCAAGACAGACAGGAGGAGCATAGGAAGAGCATCAGGAGGAGAGAGACGGAAAAGGTGGGAGGGAATGGGGGAGGGAGGGAAGCGGGGGAGAAGATTGAGGGAAGGGGGAGGGGGGGGGGGGGGAGGAAAGCATCAGGAGAAAAACGAGGGAAAGGGGGAGTCGGTGGGGGAGAGAAGGAAGCTGTTCAATGGTGGTCACGCTATACGCAACTGACGCACGCACCTTTGTAAAAGGCGGAGAGGCCGAAGTCGGTGGCCTTGAGCTCGGCATCGGGGTTGGTGGAGGAGAGAAGGAAGTTCTCAGGCTTGAGGTCGCGATGCACCACGCCCAGCGAGTGACACGTCTCCACCACCCGCACTATCACCCTCGCCAGCTCCGCTGCATCGTGCTCGCTGGGGGAGGCGAGGGAAGGAGAGGAGAGGAGGGAGAACGAGAGAAGTGGCGGGGGAAGGAGAGGAGAGGAGGGAGAGGAGAGAAGAGGCGGGGGAAGGAGAGGAGAGGAGGGAGAAGGAGAGAAGTGGCGGGGGAAGGAGAGGAGAGGAGGGAGAGGAGAGAAGAGGCGGGGGAAGGAGAGGAGAGTATGGGGGAGGAGAGGAGAGGCGGGGGAATGAGAGGAGAGGAGGGGGGAGGAGAGGAGAGGCGGGGGAATGAGAGGAGAGGAGGGGGAAGGAGAGGAGAGGAGAGGGAAGGAGAGGAGAGGAGGGGGAAAGAGAGGAGAGGAGGGGGGAGGGGAGGAGAGGAGAGGGAAGGAGAGGAGAGGAGAGGGAGGGAGAGGAGAGGAGGGAAAACGGGGAGGGGATAGAGGAGAGGAGAAGTGGCGAGAGTGGGGAGGAAAGAGAAAGGGTGAGGAGAGGAGGGGATAAGAGAACCAAAAGGTAACATTTCTGTTCTGTTCATTACCCCATGTGACATATTCAAACGCACGCAGGGCTTAATGGGCCGTCATGAGGCAACGTATAACGGGACTCAAGTGTAGGACACGTCTTATAACGGAACTCACATGCAGGGCACGCCTCATAAGGGGACTCACGTGTAGGGCACGACTTATAACGGGACTCACGTGTAGGGCACGGCTTATAACGGGACTCACGTGTAGGGCACGCCCATGGCCTCGATGCGGTCGATGATGGTGTCGTAGAGCTCGCCGCCCGTGCAGAGCTCCATCACGATGTGCACGAAGTCGCGATCTTCGTACGCCCCACGGATGTTCACTATGTTGGGCGAGTCCTGGTGGCCGGGAAGGAGCGGGACGGAGGAATGAACGGGATAAGGGGGATGGAGGGGGTGAAGGGGATGAGGAGGATGGCGGTGAAGCGGGTGTGAGGAGACGAGGGAACACGGAGTCGCGGGCCTCGTACTCCCCGCAGATGTTTACGATGATGGACGAAATTTCTGAGCGATGGGAGGATAGGAGAGAGAGGAAAAGCCAGCACCTTCCGTCCTCGCATGCCAGGAAAAGCCAGGATAGGAGTGCAGGAGACAGGGGGACGGGGGTACAGAAGTTTGGTCATTGTCGGCCAAAACACCGTTGATCGCATTCCACGACTTGCAGCACTGGCACGGCACGGGTTTCGCGCTATACGAATAAGTAAGGTTCATAGATTAAGAGAATCCACACATTTACTCCTGTTTTGTCTTCACTATGAGTTAATCGTCACAGGCACGGGTGCCGCGCAATGCGATAAGCGCGTGCTGGGCATGAGCACGTCGACTAGCCTGGACGGAAAGCACGAACCTAGTAAAACGCAGGATTAAGGAAGCTATGCACATGGGCAGAAACACGCTCCTGAAAACGCACCTCCACGGAAACGGAATCCCACCGCACAGAACCGCACCTGCACGTGGTAGAGAATCGCACCTGCACGTGGTAGAGAATCGCACCTGCACGTGGTAGAGAATCGCACCTGCACGTGGTAGAGAATCGCACCTGCACGTGGTAGAGAATCGCACCTGCACGTGGTAGAGAATCGCACCTGCACGTGGTAGAGAATCGCACCTGCACGTGGTAGAGAACCGCACCTGCACGTGGTAGAGAATCGCACCTGCACGTGGTAGAGAATCGCACCTGCACGTGGTAGAGAATGGCGACCTCTCGGCGCACGTCCTCGACATCGTCCTCCGTGAGCAGCTTGGACTTGGGGATGGTCTTGCATGCCCAGTGCACGCCCGTCTCTCGCTCCGTGCACACGTACGTCGTCCCGAACTGCCCCGCGCCCAGCTGCTGCCCGATGTCGAAAATGTCGTGAATGCTCTCTGATCGACGTGCAGGAGAGAGGATTCGGGGAATGATGCGGAGATAGGGTTTGTTCGAGTCGGGAATGGTGATTGGGAATGTAGAAAATGGTTGAGGGATATGTAGTGAATGCTTGGTGATAAATGTCAGGAGGATGGAAAAAAGGGTTTGAATGTCACAGGAGGTGAAAGACGGATAGACGGATGGGAGCTCCCTGATAGACAGATGTGAAGAATGTTGTGAAATGCGGTGAGACGGTTTGCTCGAGACAGGAAAATGTTGTGAATGCGTTGTATTTAATGGGCATGAAGTGTTAGGGTTGGGGGGACATGTCTTGAATGTTGTCCGTCTATTTCCACAGGAGATGCAGCAGATAAGTATTGCAGTTGAAGCAGGAATGATTAACAAAAGTGCCTTCGATGCTAAATAAAAGTAGTCGTCGGAAATGCTGGGATCCTTCACTACTCACAACGAGATGGTTGGAGGAACTAGATGGTAATGAAAATGTCTTTCGCGGAAGAAAAAAACCTCAATCACGTACAACGAGCCGACATTGCAGACGTCGCATGATATCTCGTTTTGTGAAAATGGGTCGGGGGTAAAGTTCAGCTATTTAGAAGCGGGAGGTAATGGACGCACCATTATGGCCAGGCCCGAGCACGCTCTTTGTTGATGGTCTAGATGACTTTCCCTGCACCGGGAAACAAAAAGAGAGAATCGAACGGTCATTTCACGCACTGGGGAAACCACGGACGCCGTGAAGCACAATGTGCAGAATGCTAGAACACACCCGGCGCGGATACGCATCTTTGCTAAAAGTTAAGTGGTACGAGAACTGACAACCACTGTTTTTAAATAGGTTTTGAAGATGTGGCGACCGACAACGCAGTTTTTGGAGTAAAATAAGGAGCAAATCAAATACGCACGTCCATTTGCTCGTAAATGCATGCGCGAAGTGCTGGCAATGGAGCAAAGTCCTACATTATGTTGACATGCATCACTTACCGACGACATGCTGGAAGGATCGTCTGATTGCTCAGTCACAGCAGCAATCCGTTCAGGCCAGAAATTGCAATGGAGTTAACTATTGCCTCATACCAGTGACAAGATAAAGCTTGTAGCGCCTTTATGAATATAGACAGAAGCTACAACCAAGAATGTCGATGGAGGTAAGGGCAGGAGGTACTAGGGAGGTCAAGTGGAGTTATGCCAAGTGAGGGGCACAAGTGAACTAGGTGTGATGTGAAGAGGGAGATAGGTATGTCATTGTGCGTCTGCTGGACCTCAGTTTCCACCAAGCTGTACGATATTATAACGTACTGTACCTTGACAAACCGCTATTGAACGCGAAATTTCGAGCCCGCCGAACAGCTCCCAAGGTCAGCGGAAAACAACGAGGGGGCGCGTGAGTTGGTGGTGGGGCGATGGCGGAACCTCGGTAGAGGAAGGGGAGATGGGGAGGGTGAGAGTTGCGGGAAAGGGGAGGAATTGGCGCGCCAGCGCACATATGATTTGACCAGGGACGGAGGCTTGCTGGTTCTGTGGAGGGGGGAGAGACGAAGCGGAAGACAAGCGCAAGCGACAGGAACGCGGAAATGGTCTCGAGGGGATAGGCAGGCAGGACGGGGTAAAATTGTTGGATCGTTCGCCTCATCTTCGTTTATTTACGCGGTAGTATTAGGTTCTGTAATTTGGGTATCCGAAAATAGAGATTACAGTGCGGTGACGGATCGATATTTCCCCCGATGGAGCACTTTTAGCGTGTCCTTCCTTACAGTCCGACGAAGGACCAACCCGACACTGCTTCCATGGTGAGGTGAGACTGACGTGGCAGCGGAGATTTTGGATGTAATCAGACTGCTTGATATTTTGTTGATCTCGTAACCCCTCGACCAAGGCAGGCTAAAACTTCCGAAATAATCGGTGTTATCGGGGACACGTCCACAACCACCAACAAGTCCCTCTAGCCACTGCGAACACCTTTCCCTTGCGCAAGGTTGCAAGTTACTAAACCTCGCAGATTTCCGTCTATTTCCGTCTACGGAACCAATGAAACACCCTTGAACTTCCAAGGTAATCCGCCCTCAAACCAGAAATTGTGATGCAAAGGACACCCCGTGCACACGCCCTTTCTTATTACACCTGCTCTGCGATATCCTCATGGAGTGGAACTCAGCTAGTCTTGCCATACTGATCGTATTCCGTCGAACCATGTGAGTCGAATTTGTTAAAGCCCGCGGCCCAAATTGCAAGCCGCGCGGTTCAAGTTTTTCAAAACTTGTTCCCCTGACTTTCGGGTTACCAGGTTTCTGGGAGACAGAGGTCCGCGCGACACAACTCAGGCTGTGAGCCAATGAGAGTTGACTACCCCTATGTTGAGAACCAATGAGATTGAACACAATTGTCTTCAGTCGCAAACCAGGGCTCGGCAGAACCAACACACACCCAAAAACTTGAAAACGAGGGTGTGCAATTTGGGACTCTTGGACACAAACAAGTACCCGCCGCACTAACAAAAAAGCCCACGCACAACTCGAACGCACAGTAGGAACGGCCATGGCACGCCTGCTCTCAATCGTAATGCTATATACTGGGAACTATGGCAAGCTAGCAGCGGAAAATAGGGGCATTGATGGTGCTGGTGCTATTGCCTGTTTTTGGCACCTCCGAGCAGAGCGCACATCCAGACGATGCGACGGCGATGGTCGCGTTCGTCGTATGACCGAAGGTCGTTTAGATAGTAGTCCCAACCATGCCGGCACTCCGTCGACTTGCCATGTCGACGAAGCTGCTCGCAGGGTTGGTACATCGCGCTGCGTCACTTCGCGCAGCGTTTCGACGCCTTGCGCCTCGACGCGCTGCGTCTCATGGCGTAGACAGAGATCGCGTGGGGTTTCATCGCGCATCCTCGTCGCTCTCTACGCCTCGGACCGGAAAAAAGCCCTGTCGTCATTCGAATCGCGTGAGCGACCTCATGGAAATCCGCGCAGCCCTTTGGTTTACGGTCAGTATTTGAAATGATCACTGCGCAAACAAGTACCCAATGCAGAGTATGCGATGTTCCCTGAACATCCCCCTCCCATCGCCTCCACTTCCCCCTCCCGTCGCCTCATCTTCCCCATCCCGTCGCCTCATCTTCCCCCTCACGTCACCTCAACTTCCCCCTCCCGTCGCCTCCACTTCCCCCTCCCGTCGCCTCCACTTCCCCCTCCCGTCGCCTCCACTCCCCCCTCCCGTCGCCTCCACTCCCCCCTCCCGTTGCCTCCACTTCCCCCTCCCGTCGCCTCCACTTCCCCCTCCCGTCGCCTCGACCTTTCCCTTCCCGTCGCCTCCACTTCCCCCTCCCGTCGCCTCCACTTCCCCCTCCCGTCGCCTCCACTTCCCCCTCCCTTCGCCTCCACTTCCCCCTCCCGTCGCCTCCACTTCCCCCTCCCGTCGCCTCCACTTCCCCCTCCCTTCGCCTCCACTTCCCCCTCCCGTCGCCTCCACTTCCCCCTCCCGTCGCCTCCACTTCCCCCTCCCATCGCATCCACTTCCCCATCCCATCGCAAGCACTTCCCCCTCCCGCCCCCTCCACTTCCCCTTCCCGTCGCCTTCGCTTCCTGCTCACTCTCTCCCCACTGTCCCCATTTCCCCTCCCCACCCTTCCCCGCCGCCCGTCCGTGGGCAGCAAAGTGGCGTCCCTTTTGCGCCATCGTGATCAAAGCTCCTTCCGTCGCCACCCTATTCTTCCCCTCGCACCTCCCCTCTCCTCACCTCATTTCCCTCCTCTCCCCTTCCCTCTTCGTTCCGCCGCATACTCTCATAGCCTTGCGTCCCCTACGTCCCATAGGCTCTCTGTATCCTTCTCTCCTTTCCGCCCCTCCGTGTGGGCTCCCCCTCTCCAACATTCACTGCTGTCCCGCTCCCGTGCCACGGCGATCGCCATCAAGGTCGAGTCCGGGCCTGGCTCCTCGTGTGAGGGGTGTAGCAAACTTTCTCTCCTTCCATCCCCCCTTTCCATCCTCCCCCCCCCCACTCTCCCCCTCTCGCCCCTCCTCCCCACCCAGGCGAGTGGCGATCTGGCGGCACTTGCGCGTGTTTTACGCACATGTGGCAATGAGTGCGCAGCTCATATCGGCGCCCTCAGGCCAGGCCAGGCCCCAGCGTAAAAACTAAAAACTGTCAGACGCCAACCTCTCTCCCCTCCCCCTCCTTAATCCCCTCCTCCTCTGCCTCTCCCCTACTCCCCATAACCTCCTGCTCGCCTCCCTCGCCGTGAGGTCTAAGGAACCTCGTATTCCCACATCGGCTCGTGTCTCCCCCACATCTCCCCCCTCTCTCCTCCTCCTCCTCCCCCCACCCACTGCCGGCCCGCCTGCCAACCTCATCCACATTTCTTTCCCCCATCCGCTATCATCAACGCCCTATTAGGACAAGCCGTAGAGGGAGGGCCTCCTCACGCGCCCTCGAAACCCATCTCTCCCCATCTCCCCCCACCTCAACCCCCCCCTTTCCCACACTTTCCCCGTCCCCACCCTCCCTACTCTCCCCACCTCTGTCCCCCTTCCTACCCCAGGCGAGGCCCCCTCTCCCTCTACCCCACACTCTTACTTCCTCACCCGGGCTCCCCCTCACTCTTTGCACGCTGCTCTCTTCTTCCCACCCAATTTCTTCCAATCGTTCTCTCAGAAAATCATTTCCGTTTTTCCTGCCCCTCCTCTCTATTCCTCCCCCTCCCCTCTCAGGCAATTAATGCAATCACAGACAAGCACGTGCCACATGTCCCAAAGCCCTTCCATCCGGCCCTTTCTTCCTCTCCTCTCCTCTCCCTTTCGGCCACCCCCCTCCCTTCTCTGCCTGCCATCAGGTCATTGCAAGCACCGACAAGAACAAGCCACCAAGTCCCTGTTCCAAGGCCCCTCGCTTCTCCTGACCCTGCTGCCGAGCCTGTTCCCGGACCTGCCTCCGAACCTGAAGCTCATGGCAAGAGGGAGGGAATGACAGCGGGTGGTATGGAAGCAGGGAGGGAGGGGAGGAGGGAAGGATGACACAAGGGAGTGAGAGTGAGGGAGGGGAGGGGTAAGGGGAAGGGTGGGAGAAGGAGGAAGAGTTGGAGGAGGAGGATAAGGAGTGGGATGATGAAGTGGAGTTCTAGGAGGCACAGGTGAGAGCTGCACCACACTGCTGCTGGGCTGGGACACATACCCACCCTCTTTTGTGAAGCTTCCTGACTATCTAACAGGGGGACTACTTACCCTGGCCACCCTGTTGTGCCTGTGTTGTTCCTCAGATGGTCTTACCCCTACTTCCCCCCTTCTTACCCCCTCGTCCTCTCCTCTCTCCTGCATTGGTGCATGTGTCCTGTTTTGTCTGCGGATGCTGTGGGCAGCAGAGGAGGAACTATACGGGGAGAAGATACTTTCAGTTGACAGCCTGACCTCAGGTGGTCTCCACCTGTCAGGTGAAATGACAGTGTGAGATTCTATGGTGCCACCCATACACCAACCCCCGCTCCCCTCTCCTCACCGTTTGCCCTTCGGCTGTGTCCCGCTGCTCAACCCCATTTGCTCAGACTTCTATTCTATGCTCTCATCTCACCTTTCCATTCTCCCCTCCCTCCGTTCTTTAACTCTATCCCCTTCCACCTCCTCCCCCTTCTCTGTTTGTTGTGCGCTGACTTCTTCTGCCACACCTGGTTCCATGAGGTGCGGTTGGTGGGAGGCATAGAGATCTTGGGATGCGTCTCAAGAGTTGGCTTGAGTCTGCACCGGGTGTGTTCTGTGTGTTGTGCGCCAAGTTATTTCGTCACTGCTGCTTTCATGAGGTCAAGTTAGAGGATGAGAGTGGTTCTATTGAAAGGGGGGCGATGAGAAACCCAACGAAGCGCTTGCACCTACAAGCTAAGGTTTATGTGAATGCGTGCATCACGACTTTCACGGGCTCGCCCATGCATGTCTCTCATGCCCCCATGCCCATGCCTCATTCTCCATGCCCCAAACCTGCATGCCAGTTCCACATGATGCCGTCCACCCCATTTCCTTCCTTCCGCCGCCTCTGCTGCTGATGCACAGAATGGCTACTCCACTCCACTCGTACAGCTGCCTATTTGCCCATCGTACACTTATACCTCTCTCCCTGCCTCACCACCAGAATCTCTTGCATTTTGACTGCAGTCAGTGTTGAGCTGAATTCATGCCTCCTTCTCCCCACAGTGGCCCATCTCACTCCTCCAGTCATAAGCGATCTCGCTGGTTCCCCACTCTTTCTAATTCCCCCACTACTCTGCCCTGTTATTATTTTCCCCTTCTTCCCTGTGATTGGGTTCCCCATATGCCTACTTATAACATTTTGTCATCTTCCCTGTCCTTCCTGCCCACTGGGAGGGCACAATCCAGGTCGCAATGGGAGGGCACAAGGCATGGCGCAATGGGAGGGCACAAGGCAGGGCACAATGGGAGGGCACAAGGCAGGGCGCAATGGGAGAGCACAAGGCAGGGCGCAATGGCACGTGGCACAAGGCAGGGCGCAATGGGAGGGCACAAGGTAGGGCGCAATGGGAGGGCACAAGGGAGGGCGCAATGGGAGGGCACAAGGCGGGGCATATGGGGAGGAGGTGGAAAGGCGGAAGGGAGAGGAAGAGTAGGCGGGTGGAGTTGTTACAATGGGCCAGAATTGATTGCTGTGACACTGTGAAGTGACATGCTGGGCGTGTGAAGTGACATGCTGGGCGTGTGAAGTGACATGCTGGGCGTGTGAAGTGACATGCTGGGCGTGGGAAGTGACATGCTGGGCGTGTGAAGTGACATGCTGGGCGTGTGAAGTGACATGCTGGGCGTGGGAAGTGACATGCTGGGCGTGTGAAGTGACATGCTGGGCCTGGGAAGTGACATGCTGGGCGTGTGAAGTGACATGCTGGGCGTGTGAAGTGACATGCTGGGCGTGTGAAGTGACATGCTGGGCGTGTGAAGTGACATGCTGGGCGTGTGAAGTGACATGCTGGGCGTGTGAAGTGACATGCTGGGCGTGTGAAGTGACATGCTGGGCGTGTGACATACTCGCCAGGGCGGTGATGACTGCATGGTGCCAAAGGTGCGTGTGACTGCATGGTGCCAAAGGTGCGTGTGACTGCATGGTGCCAAAGGTGCGTGTGACTGCATGGTGCGCCAAAGGTGCGTGCGCATGTGACTGCATGGTGCCAAAGGTGCGTGTGACTGCATGGTGCGCCAAAGGTGCGTGCGCATGTGACTGCATGGTGCCAAAGGTGCGTGCATGTGTCTGTATTCTTATGAGCTCATGCACACGTGCGGGCATGTGTAGGTGTGTGAGGGCTCGTGCATGCTCGAATGTCTTCACTTTCCACCTATTCATTCAATACCACCCCTAGTTTTACACCTCATTCAACCAACCCCATCTACGCACTGTCTCACCTTTGGGCTTGATCTGGTACGCCAGCTGCATGGAGTGCCGCGTGCTCTTGGCTGCTTTCATTGCTAACAATCGTGCAAGGATGAGGCTGCAGGTTTGGAGCAACCCCCTCTGTTTCAGCTCCTGTTGATTGGGCAACCTCTGCACACACGCCATGTATCAGAATCATTAGGGTATACACGCACTTGCATTCAGACTCTAGTTCAGTTTCGCTTCATAAACAGTACAGCCTTCACAAACCCTCCGTCTGAAGCATGCTGCATGGTTGTATGACCAACATAGCATACTCTTGTGCCAACGCCACGCTGTTGCTCACCTTGTCTCCGCACGCTCTCGAAGGCTTTACCCCTTCGGGCCCCACCCCAACCGTTTCCACGAACAGGGCGTATTTTCCCCTTCTTATCCTCTTTGTAGGGCGGGAAGTTGTAAACCAGACCCTCGATTGGGCGATCTGCCTTCTCCACTATCCCAGTTACGGCGTTAATACCACTGTTTGCCCGTGCATCGAACTGGCGCCCGTATGCCTCAAGGTGAAGCTCTGCCGTCGCCAATGCATCTCCCCCATGTGTTCCTGCCACGGAACAACGGTGACACCAAGTATATCCCATCCATTATTGTGTGGCTGCTTGTGCCATTGTGATGCGCTAAACGTTCAGATTGCTCAACTATCACGGACACACGACCATGCTAGGACTTGATCACCAACTTTCCACCCTTACCTGCTTCTTTGGCAGCCCGCATCAGCCGTTTGTACGCTGTAGGGGCGTTCATCATGAAGTAGTAAAGAACATCAGCAGTTGTCGCCTCGGTCTTCCCCCCCATCAATGCCGACAACCCGCATCGTTGAAGGCATATGACTGGCCTCATATGCTTGGATATGCCGTGAACCGCCTTGTCATGCTCGTCGCTAAGATTCGCTACAGTGGACCCTCCACTTGCTCTTGCATCCGTCTGCCTCCCACGCCTGAAGGTTGGGTTTGGAAATGGTGTGTAGATTTGCACGGTTTGGAATCGATGGCTGGATATGCGTTACAAGGGAGACCCCAACAGCCAAAGACAATGACGGACAACTTGTATTTCCTGCGCGACAACGCTGGGCGTGCGCGCAGATTCAGCAGCATTTGAATGAGGAAAGATGGACGAGATTGACGGTGGACACCAAAACAGATGATGAGCCCCGACGGGGAATAATAAGTGGGGGAAAGGAGCCCACTGTGGTGCCTCTCCCACCTTCCCCTCTGCAGGTTCACATCCCCTCCTTTTCGTACAACCCATCCTGCAGCATCTTCCCCCCGCATCACCCGTGTGAGGTGATGCGAGCGCATTTCAACCGCCATAATCATGGTGCTGGTGAGTGGGTGGTGTACATGGTGCTGGTGAGTGGGTGGTGTTGATGGTGCTGGTGAGTGGGTGGTGTTGATGGTGCTGGTGAGTGGGTGGTGTTGATGGTGCTGGTGAGTGGGTGGTGTTGATGGTGTGGTGAATGGGTGGTGTTGATGGTGCTGGTGAGAACGAGGCGCTGTATGGGAGGGCGCACCTAGGATGAAATGGGTCGCTGCAAGATAGGAGGGCACGCACGGTCGGAAAGGTGGTGTGGCCTTAGTGCTGTGGGAAAAGCGGACCAGGGGAAGTGGGGGATTGGATGGGGGGAAGTGGGGGATTGGACGGGGGGACGTGGGGGATTGGACGGGGGGACGTGGGGGATTGGATGGGGGGAAGTGGGGGATTGGATCGGGGGAAGTGGGGGATTGGACGGGCGGGTGTGGTGGAAAGGAAAGGGTAGTGCGGGGAAGGACGAGGTGGAGGGGGGGAAAGGGAGGGTAGGACTGGGGGACAGGGAGGGTGTTTGTAGGGGAAATAGAGATCGCAGGGTGTAGAAGGGGGTGAGCAAGTGTGGAAGAGAGTGAGCCGTGTGTTGAAGGGGGTGAGCAAAGGGGGAAAGAGAATGACCAGGGTGGTGAAGGGGGTGAGGAAAGGGGGAAAGAGAGTGCGCAGGGTGTAGAAAGGGGTGAGCAGTGGGGGAAAGAGAGTGAGCAGGGTGGAGAAGGGGGTGAGAAAAGGGGGAAAGTGAGTGAGCAGGGTGGAGAAGGGGGTGAGATTAGGGGGAAAGAGAGTGAGCAGGGTGGAGAAGGGGGTGAGCTAAGGGGGAAAGAGAGTGAGCAGGGCGGAGAAGGGGGTGAGCTAAGGGGGAACGCAAGTAAGCAAGGGTTAAGGAGAGGGAAATATACCACACAGGGAGCAAGGGAGTGAGCAGAGGGGAAGAGTGTGTTCAAGGGGCAAGGGAGTGAGCAGGGGAATGAAGGGGCGAGCAAAGGGGGAAATGGACCACACAGGGGGAAAGGGGGAACTTGTGGTGACGGGGGGGGGGAAGTGGAGGCGACGGGAGGGGGAAGTTGAGGTGACGGGAGGGGGAGGTTGAGGTGACGGGAGGGGGAACTGGAGGCGACGGGAGGGGGAAGTGGAGGCGACGGGAGGGGGAAGTGGAGGCAACGGGAGGGGGAAGTGGAGGCGACGGGAAGGAAAAGGGAAGGCGATGGGAGGGGGAAGTGGAGGCGACGGGTGGGGGAAGTGGAGGCGACTGTAGGGGGATGTGGAAGCGACGGGAGGGGGAAGTGGAGGCGACGTGAGGGGGAAGTGGAGGCGACGGGAGGGGGAAGTGATGGCGACAGTAGGGGGAAGTGATGGCGAAGGTGGGTGCCTTGAAGATGGTCAAGTGGCGTCGCTATTTATTGAGCGAAAGTGAGGTTTCCCACGTAGTGCCATATGACGTTATCCGCGCTGGCATTCAGTGTTTGATATTCCGCCGCATTCCGATGCTTTCAGAATGCGCCGACGTTCGTGCCGTGTCTACGGCTTTTTCGTACCTTCGGGAAGCATCCTTTCCAGGGCGACGGGCCATATTCCCTATCTCGCCGTCTCGAATGAAGTGGTTCTGTTTGTTGATGACGGTCGTGTGACGTTTTTTATCTCAACTGCAACCTTTATGGCTGTCGTAATGCTAAGGATTTGGCAGTTTTATCATCCGCGACGCAAGTGTGCTTGCTCGTGCCGCCTACTGTAGTTGGCTGCTGTATGCAGTATCAAGTACTAGCGGGCCTCATGGTTGGTTGTCGAAAGCCTAGGTCATGGTGTTGTGTGTGTGGCAGCGCAAGAGCTGCGGAAGTGTTGTGTTGTGTGTTTTTTGGTCGCGGTGTGTGGTGCGCCGTGCGACAATTTCTATTGGCTGGTTTTCTATTGTTTGACTCGGCTGTTCGCTAAACAATTCGCGATTTCGCTTACTGGGTGTGCCTTCTTTCGGCTCCCAACTTTCACTTTCACACCCCTCGCCACCCGTTGTTCCCCTGGGCCAAGTTTTAAAAACTTGTGCAATTTGGGCCAACGGCTTTAAGCTGTGTATCGTTAACCACAAATCACAACCCTAGAGCACCCAAACCCAGTCGGAACAACAAACCATAGTGCTTGTGCCTGGTTTCAAACCGAGCGTGAATATGAAGGTGGTGATTTTTTCCCAACAAACGCATTGTGAAACATCAGTCAGCGAAATCTGAAAATTTGCTTCTCTTAATAGCCTAGGTGGTGCTGTACCTAATTATTATAGCATATTTTTTGCCCTTTCTCTCCAATGCTTATGGTCGTCTTGTCATTTCTTCCAACCCAATCCTACGATATCATCAACAATTCCAAGAACGCACCCCTCTGCTAAACGGAAATGTAAATAACAGAAAATTCTCTGTTGCAAGTCTCTTTCTGTGAGGAATAATCACACAGTTAGCTGGCAATTTTTGAACTGTTAGTCAGAATAAGGAAATTCATTTCAGAGAATCTTAAGTGTGGTAAAATTCTACAAAACAACCACCTGTTCCAATGCGAGCGTGTATGGGCGGGGACACTCCCCCATGCACTTTCCAACACCAGGCATCCAGCAATGGCCAGGTGTGAGCACTGCAAAGCGCACACAAACCACCACTCCTGTTTTTAACACATTATAACCCACCCAACACAATGATACAAGCTGGGTGGCATTCTCTACCCTTGCTTATTTTATCCTCGCAACAACCCCGGTGAGGAACTGAGCTGGTTTTGATTGGTGGTTCACCTCACATGGTGTGGCAGACGCCAAGGTGGAGTGGGGAGGAGGCATGGATGGTGGTGATGGGGCAATGACACTGAAGCTGCAGGGGCAATGAGCAGATGTGGGGAAGGTGTGTGAGGTGCTGGAAAGGTGCTGAAAGGTGCTGAAAGGTGCTGAAAGGTGCAGGGACGCTGCTGGAAGGATGATGAGGTGGAACAACTCGTTGCCCTGGGGAAAAAACTTAGCCGGCGGATCGCTGCCTCGAAGCCCGTTGTATTGATTTGTGAAGGTACAGAGCTCAGGGGAGTCTCAACGTTCCATGGGTCAGGACAGTGGTGGGCACTTGCAGCAGTGAAACCATGCCACCATGCAACCATCCACCAGGGGAGAACTTGCTGCTCAAAAGTCCAGAGTAGCTGAGCTCTGACATGCTAGAATGCCAGGGCGCGTGATACCCCTCATGCTGAGTGCCAGGGCAGTTGGTTACGAACAGGGAGCACGGCCACCCCTCATGCTGTGGGCCGCGTCATCAGGGAGGCGCCCCTGCCGCCACTCATTGTGCCCGCTGGTGATACTGGCTCTGATGGGTGAAAATGGGAGGAGAGAAGTGGATGGGCAATGGGGTTGGGGAGACAAAGAGGTCAATAGGGAGGCACCCCTGCCGCCGCTCATCGCGCCTGCTGGTGATACTGCATGGCATGGCAAATCCTAAAAACAGAAACTTGCAACCACCAAGAAAACCACCTCCAACACAACACAACACATCACAACACAACACAACGCAACGCAACGCAACGCAACGCAACACAACACAACACAACGCAACGCAACACAACACAACACAACACAACACAACACAACACCGTGTATACATCGTCCACTGTGGTGATCTCATAGATGCACGGCAGGTCATACCCATCATCACCTAGAACAACCTAGAACAACCTATAGCCTTCTCTCACCTGCGTCGCTCGCATCACTTTCACTTCCTGCCGAGTCCACGTCCGACCCAACGGCCCCGGCCACACCAATGCACGTGAAGACACTGTTATCATCGAGCGGGATGTGGTTGTACACCGTGTACACATCGTCCACTGTGGTGATCTCATAGATACACGGCAGGTCCGCGATGCACGAGACCGTCTTGCGCGGCACGTAGTCGCACTGCAGGTGTGTGAGCATGCCCAGCCAGTAGGCATTGTCCTTGAGGTCGGATTCGTGCCGCATAATGAGCGTACGCTTGGCCTGTCCAGGGGACGAAGGGAAGAAAAAAGAGGTTGGGGAAAGGGGAAAGGAGGAGGTCAGACTGGCACTGCAGGTGAGTGAGCATGCCCAGACAGTACGCGTTGTCTTTCAGATCCGACTCGTGCCGCATGATGAGCGTGCGCTTGGCCTGCACAGGGGACAAAGGGTTGGGAACAGGGGGATTGGAGGAGCGGAAAAGGGTAAGGACGGCAAGCCACGTAGTCGCACTGCAGGCGTGTGAGCATGCCCAGCCAGTACGCATTGTCTTTCAGATCCAACTCGTGCCGCATGATGAGCGTGCGCTTTGTGTGTTACAGAGAGGGAAGAGGGTGGAGAGAGGAGCGGAGATGGGGGAAGAAGGTGAGATTGGCACTGCAGGTGTGTGATCACGCCCAGAGAGCATCATTGTCCTTGACGTCTGACTCTGCCATGCACCCATCTGCACCTTCGCATGCACCCACCTTCACATCATATGTCAGGCCCAGGACATCTCAAACTGCAGACTGCATCAAATACATAGGAGCGCCACTAACGCCCCACACACCCATACAAACGCCGCTGAACGCCCTCCCCACATACCCACACGAGCGGATCTCAGAGCCCCCCAGTCACACCCATGCAAGCGCCACTCCACACACACGTCCACGCTCTCATCTCAACGCACCCGGTCCAGCTCCCTCTGTGTGATGCGGTTCGCCTGCAGCCCCCTGAGAACGTTCAGGGAAGCTTCCACGGCCTGCTGGATCTTGGCGGGTGTGGAGGTGACACTGATGCAGAACCAGCCGGTGGCGAGGCGGTCAAACAACGATATCTCAAAGTTGACATCGTATGTCAGCCCCAAGGCGTCCCGCACTGTCGTGAACAGGCTGTTGGTGTGGAGAGTGGGGGGAGGGGAGGGAACGGCGGGGAAGGGGGGAAAGGGGCAGGAGGGAAAGGGGAAGTGGGAAAGAAGAGGAGGGGGTCAGCAAGGAGTGAGGAACCGGGATCAGAGGAAGAAGGGAGTGGGAGTGGAGGTGACGCTGATGCAGAACCAGGCGGTGGCGAGGCGGTCAAAGAGAGAGATCTCGATGTTGACGTCGTACGTCAGCCCCAGGGAGTCTCCAACGGTTGTAAAGAGGCTGTTGGCACGGAGAGGGGCGGTGGGGGAGAGGGAGGGGAGAGAGGGGAGAGATGGAGAGAGAGGGAGCGAGGGAGAGAGGGAGGGAGGGAAGAAATAGCAATGAGTGAGAGGTCAAGGGCGTCTCACACCATCTGGAAGAGTCTGTTAGTGTGGGCAGAGAGGGTCCCGGGGGGGGGGGGGGGGGGGAAGGGGTGGTGGAGAAAACATTTAGTTACCAGGGAGAGAGGACAACAGTTTCAAAAACTGTTGTGAAGAAGTTGTTAGGGAGGACACTGGGAGAAGGAAAGGATCCTGTCAACATCCTGTCCCTGCCCGCCACGCATTCACACCCAACCCCACACCCACCCACGCCTCTACCCACAGCGCATTCACACCCACCCCACACCCACCCCACACCAACCCCACATCAACCCCACACCAACCCCACATCAACCCCACACCAACCCCACATCAACCCCACACCAACCCCACATCAACCCCACACCAACCCCACATCAACCCCACACCAACCCCACATCAACCCCACACCAACCCCACATCAACCCCACACCAACCCCACATCAACCCCACACCAACCCCACATCAACCCCACACCCAACCCCACACCCACCCCACATCAACCCACACTCCTAACGCACCGAGCGTTGACAATCTCCTGCAGCAGCAGCACGCCCACCGACGTGTACAGCGGGTGGCGGCGCCGGTGCCAGTACTTGCGCCCGTCCGCGCCCTCCACCACTGCTGTTCCCAACGGCGCCACCGCCACCGCCTGTGCATCTGCTCACAAGGGAAGATGCACATCCGCGCAGGCACAACCACACAGGCACAAGGGGCCTTAAAGAGGTGACCTCTTGAGCTGAGCGGCATTGGAAGGTACTTGCGCCTGTCTGCCCCCTCCACCACTGCTGTTCCCCGCGGTGCCACTGCAAGACGGATGAATGGAATTTCAATTCCGGAAGAAAGCAGCAGAGGCCAGCTATTCTCGAGACATCTCGAACTAAAAAATACAAGAGGAGAAGATGGTCCAACACAAAGGCGAAAGAAATTGGCTACTTCTACCGGGTGGCGCGAGGGCGTGGGAAACAGGAGGAGAGCGGGTGAAGAAAGGGAGGAGCAGGGATGGGGAGAGGGAGGAGCGAGGGAGCCGTGAGACTGGACTTACCAGGGTCTCCTAAAAGGCTGCCCTCGCCCCTCCCACCACCTCCCGCTGCTCCCGCTCCTCCCGGTGCCCTTCCATTAGGGCTGTGCGTGTTGCCTCGCCCCATGGTGAAAAGGTGCCTCATTGCTCTCGCCAGCAGCGGGCCTTCATCTGCCATTGCTGCTGCTCGCGATGCTGGTGGTGATGGTGATGGTGGTGGTGGTTATGGTGATGGTGGTGGTGATGTTTTAATGGTGATGGCAGACTAGGCGATAGCATGCACTCAAGCGGTGTACACTGATACATGTAAAAACTATTACTACTTGTTTCGACTAACTTCATCCACTATTACCTTGTGTGAGCACACTCGTGCAACCACAAGACCACGGCTTATGGCTTTGAAATTTAGTGGGTCCGGGTTCAGGGTTTTGAAGGCCACATATTCAGGTGCAGAGCAGTTGGAGCAATCGTGTATGGCTGTGCGCGCCGTACCTGCATCCAAACCAGTGGCACGTGCTGTACCTGTGCAGCCAGGCGTATTCTTGAGTCGACTCAAAAACAACCTGTGGCGCGCGCTGTACCTGTGCAGCCGGGCGGAATATTCCCAAGCACACACCCAATCAATCAGGCAGCTACCTGCGCACAGCTGTGGTGCGTGCCGTACCTGTGTAGCCAGGCGGAATGGGCTCCAGGATCGTGTTGATATCCCGCCCATCCGGTGCGAATCCCCACCGGTTAGGTGCCGGACCTGCGATGTAGGCTCGGGCCCTCTCATCTGTGTCTCGCAAGAGCACCTGGAGAGGAGGGAGAGGGGTTGGGCAAAGGAGGGCGAGGAGAGGGGGGGAGGGAAGAAGGGAAAGGGAGGAGGCATCTTAGGTAGCGAGCATGAAGAGGCGTCTGGAGGGGAGCATGCAGCAGGGGACAACCCTTTGTGCCTAAGCATCCTTGAGACAGGCAGCGCGAGAAGGCACAAAAAGACCACCTTGAATGCTGGCCCGTTCTGAGCCGTGTGTAACGCTGCACTCACTCGGCAGCCCTTGAATCGCACCACGGCCGGACCTTCAATTCAAGCACACCTTCTCATGCCCACACACCCGCCCACGAGATGAGACGACACATACATTCTAGCTGTGTACGAGACGAGATGAGACGAGGCTCACCTTGTGGTCGTGCAGGGCAGGCGGGCACGGGGAGACCACCTTGAATGGCGGCTTGCCAGGAGGGCCAGCAATGGGGGGGGTGGGTGCAGCGGGGGCAGCACGGCGGCTTACCTTCTGGTCCCACACGCCAATGAGGTGCGTACCTTCTGGTCCCACACGCCAATGAGGTGCGTACCTTCTGGTCCCACACGCCAATGAGGTGCGTACCTTCTGGTCCCACACGCCAATGAGGTGCGTACCTTCTGGTCCCACACGCCAATGAGGTGCGTACCTTCTGGTCCCACACGCCAATGAGGTGCGTACCTTCTGGTCCCACACGCCAATGAGGTGCGTACCTTCTGGTCCCACACGCCAATGAGGTGCGTACCTTCTGGTCCCACACGCCAATGAGGTGCGTACCTTCTGGTCCCACACGCCAATGAGGTGCGTACCTTCTGGTCCCACACGCCAATGAGGTGCGTACCTTCTGGTCCCACACGCCAATGAGGTGCGTACCTTCTGGTGGCGCAGGGCAGGCGGGCAGGAAGTGACCATCTTGAAGGGCGGTTCCCCAGGGAGGGCGAGCACGGGGGGCGGGTGCAGCGGGGGCAGCACAGTGGTGGAGGGGGGCGAGGGCGCGGAGGCGGGGTTGGGAGGGAGTGCGGCGAAGGGCGAGACGACGTGGGCGGGCGGAGGGAGGGCGGTGACAGTGCCGAGATACTTGAGAATGTGGTCTGTCATCTCCTCCTCGCTGAAATCGCCCACTATGCTCAACTGCAGTAGGAGGGAGCATGGGGAAGGAGGGGAATGGATATGTGCACAGGTTAGAGGCAGCGGTAAAGGGTTGACAGCAATGGTGGGGAGGGAGTGCGGTGACTGTGGCGAGGTACTTGAGAATGTGGTCCGTCATCTCCTCCTCGCTGTAATCGCCCAGTATGCTCAACTGCGGGTATACGGGGTACGAGACAGGGGAGGGAAAGAGGGGAGGAGAGGAGAGGAGAGGAGAGGAGAGGAGAGGAGAGGAGAGCGCATGGGTACTTGAGGATAAAGTCTGTCTCCTCCTCGCTGAAATCGCTGTGCATGCACAAGGGGAGAAAGGGGGAGGAGTGGGGAGGAAAGGGGAGGTGGGACGGCAGAGGCAGCGGCAAAATTGGATGTCACAACATCATCAAAACCTTGTTCTTTACCTTCTCCGGAGCAAAGGGTAAATCGAGACAGGGCAAAACAGCAAGGGATGCAGATGTCATACAAATAACGCACCTCAATGTTCCCCGACAGCAGTTGTTGCATGACGGCATGGCGCACGGTGTCAAGCGTGAGGTTGGACACAATGGCGGGATGCGGGTCCAGCAGCCGTGTGTCCCCATCGAACATGGCGCCCATCAGCTTGCTCGCTGTCAGCCGCTCCAGACTCTTCGGGAGAGACCTGCAAAGAGTGATGGGGGTCAGCAGCATGAAGGGGGGAGGGAAAACGAACCGACAGCAAGGGTGAGGGAGACAGGAGGAACCCCGAACTCTTGAGAAGGAAACTGACCTGGACGGTGGAACATCCCTTTGCATGACGAGAGGAGGTTAGACGACAAGGGTGAGAGAGGGTGTGCTTCTCGAGCATGAGGCACCATAAGAGAGACATGTCAAGGGTCGTGGACGGGGGGAGAATTAGTATCCAGGGCGCCCAGCCAAAAGACTTATGGAGGGTTGTCGACAGACGCGGGGAGCTGAACAAGCATACAACGGGCTTTGGGATGACTCAAAACGCGACCTCAAGCAGCATAGAAGCACGGACTGCGCACCACACACCTGTAGAGGGAGGGAGACACGCAATACAGGTCACACGACAGCAAGGGAGCGCCACGCACCTGTAGAAGGAGAGGTATGCCTGCTTGGCCCTCTCCAGCGCATCCTCGTCCCATGCCGGATGCTGCACGTGGAGCCGCGGGGGTGGCGGGATGGATGGAAAAGGATGCACGATTGTTTGGTACAGGCATGTACACCCTCTCTCACAGGTGTTTAGAAACTAGCACAGTAGTGCGACAACGAGAAGGAGCGAGGGAAGGAAAGAGTGCGACAAGAAGAGCAGATGCACTGCTCTGTGTCGCGGAGGACAGAAGTGAAGGAACCACAGAAAGGGGTTGTTTTTCTGTACAGAGACGATGTCATGGATGATGTGATTTACTTGGTGGGGAAGAGTGATGGCACATGAATGGCACCTCACCTGCAGGTGCAAGTCCATGCTCCCAGTTGCAGTTCACCACCATACATCCACCATTCAATCCACAGCACCATGACCGTACCACAACACCACATCCCACCTGCACCACCCCACCTGCAGAAGAATTTATCACCACCATCCCCCACATCCCACCTGCAGCAGCATGTGCAGGAGCTGGAAGGACGCTTTAAGGCCGCCGTAGCGCGTGGCGAAGTGCAGGTCGAGTGCGACGCACTCCTCATCCGCCTCCAGCATGCAGTTCACGAGATTCGCCAGGCAGAACAGCTCCACCTGCTCGCGGCTGTAGTCCCCAACGCGCCCCGCCTCACTGAGTGTCCTCACGCCCACGGCCACCTCGCCTGCCCCCTGCGGGTCCTCCTTGGCCCGCCCCCCCGGGAACACCAGCCGCAGCACCCCGCCCTTTGCCTCGTTGTCCGTCACCTGCTTGCAGTGCGGTGGGGTGGGGTTGGGTGGGGTATGGTGAAGTGGCGTGGGGTACGGTGAGCTGATGTTGAGTGCGGTGGTGTGGGGTGCAGAGGAGGGGAGCAAGCAGTGTGTATCAATAGGCAGGGGGTACAGGGAGTGCGATAGCGCGGAAGAGCGCACCAGCCGCGGCACGCCACTACTTGCCTCCTCAAATTTCACTTGCGCACGGGTGGTGGAAAGGTGGAAGGGGAGTGTTGACACGTGCAATAAGTGCGCGGCATAGCATTGATCTGCTTGACCGTCCCATGGTCACACTGCGACCCCAGCCAGCCATCGTTCCTCACCACCCATCACGCCATGTTCACCGCACTCCACCGCTCCCCACCTTCATGTTGACGCGGATGCCGTTGCTGAGGCGGCGCTGGATGATGCCCGTCTCCTTGTTGTACTGCCGCACACGCCACTCAGACGGCGCCACGTCAGCAGCGTTACCCTCCGTGGGCGGGAACGGCACGAATCGAGGCCGGATCTTCTGCTGCAACTCCGCCAGCTCAGCATCGGAAATGAGCGTGCGGGGGACCTCCACCTGGCATGGGAACAAGAACGGGGAATCCAAAATGTTAGAAAAGGGACCTCTACGTCGGATGGGGCCAAGAACGGGGAAGAGAGAGGGCACTAGCATCAACGTCAGCAGCTCAGCATCTCTCACCTTTCTGGTTTGACACTCACAGCCCCTCTACTCACACCCCTTCTCAAACTGCCCCCTAATCAGACTTCCGAGCATGGCATCCTATCACCCAGATCTTGTAAGGCCTACCTGACTTGACCACTCCCCACCACGGGCCCCACTGCCTTGCACCCCACCCCTCACCCTGCTTGGCATTGCTCACCACCGCGCTGCACCGCTCACCTCGTCCTCGGGCTGCACGTCTTCCCTGAGCCCTGCCAGCAGCGCATCCCTCACCGCCTCGGGAGTCACCTCAAACACCACATCACTCGCTGTCGCCCCTACCCCCGCCCCTGCTCCAGCAGCTGCAGAGGAAGAGCTCTGCACCATCGCCCCATTCCCGCTCCCGCTCCTCTCCTCTCCCTTCTCCCTTCCCCCCTCGCCCCCCTGCACGTGCATCCTCGTCGGCACGCACACCACAATCGCAGCCGGTCGCGGCGCCTCCGCCTTCCCATACTCCGCCACAAACTCCAGCACCTCCGCCGCCGCCGCATTCACATCCTCCAGCTCGATCGTCGGCGCGATGGCCGACAGGCACTCAAAGCTCTGCTCGGGGTCCAGAACCGCATGGCCCAGGGCGAAACTCTCCATGAGAAAATCCAGAGAGTCGATGGAATGAATCGCGTCCGTCATAGCTGCGTTGTGCTCACTGTCGCGCAGCATGGTGGTGACGTAGCGGGCGAGCTCGCCGCGCGTGAGGCCGAACTGCTGCAGGCGCCGCACCTCCTGCAGGGCGACGGTGAGCGCGGACTGCCAGTCCGTGGGCTCCGCTGTGACTGTGAGCGTCGTGACGGTGCACCCCTCCCTGGCACTGTCGCTGTGATCCAGGTCCACTCCTAGGAAGGGCACTGTGCCGTTCTGAAAGTCAACAGGGGAGGATTCATGGGTAAAGGAGAGAGGGAGAAAGGGAGGCGCACGGGAATGCAGGGTGAGATGGAGGGTGAGTGGGGCGATTGTGACCAGCAGGCGATTGCCAGCGTGACTGTGAGCGCGGATTGCCAGTCGGTGGGCTCCGCTGTGACTGTGAGCGTGGTCACGGTGCACCCATCCCTGGCGCTGTCGCTGTGATTCAGGTCCACCCCTAGGAAAGGCACTGTGCCGTTCTGAAAGTCACCAGGGGAGAGTCATAATTTGAGGAGCCACGGGCATGCAGAGAGAGATGGAGAGAGTGAGCGTGATGACGGTGCAACCCACTCGCTTAATTACCGCTTGACGGTGCAAAGCCAACCAGGCAGAGGATGCAGGGAGAGAGAATGGTAAGATGGAGCAAGATTGTTTTCAGTCGATACAAAAGGCCTGCTCACTTTGTACCAGTCGCAGCTGCCTCACCTTGTAGCGCGGTTGTTGATTCCCAACTGCACGGCTGAGCACGATGCGCTGCACATTGTTGAGTCGACTGAAAAATTGCCCACCTTGTTGTACCAGCCGGTCATGGCTCACCCTGTGGCCCTTGCTACCAGCTCACGCTCACCTTGTAGCGGTTGTTGATGCGGAACTGCAGCGCGTTGAGCACAATGCGCTGCATGACAGCACGCCGCAGGTCGCCCAGCGTCTGCACCTGCTTCACTGGGTTCTGGTGGGGGCGCGGGGGTGTGCAGGGTGTCGAGCAGGGAAGGAGTCGGCATGAATCAAACGTCGGAGTGACATGGCCATACAAGGACGGGCAGAACCACGATTCAACAGCGCACCTTACAGAGCATGGTGAGGGAGAGAGGTTTTGCAGCAGCCCGTGTTGAAACCTCGCTCACAACGACTGCCACGTGAGATGAGACGACGATTTCTGAGTCGACTCAAGAATCGTCTGAACGCTCACGAGCATAACCAACCACCTCCTCCCCGCCGCTGCCACAGCCTACTGTGCTGCTAATTCGTTTTTACTAGTTCTAAAACACCAACTACTCCCAGTGCCCACACTGAACCACGCGCACTTTACAGAACATGGTGAGGGAGAAGTTCTGCAGCAGCTCGTGTTGAAAGATCACCAGCATCACCATCCCCTCACCTGCCACCCCCCCTCCCCTCGCGGCTGCCTGCTGCTAGTTGGTTCTTGATCATTCTCAAATACCAACTACTCCCACCCAGTGCCTGCACTGCACCACGCGCACCTTACAGAACATGGTGAGGGAGAAGTTCTGCAGCAGCTCGTGTTGAAAGATAACTGGCATCACCACGCCCTCCCTTGCTGCTGCCTGCTGCTGCACCGCTGCTGCTGACGGCACCACCGCCGGGGGCAAAAACCCCTCTCCCCCCGGCCTTCCCCCTACGTCCGCGCCTTCCCCCGCACTCCCCCCCGCGCTCTCCCCCTCCAGGTGTTCTCTCGCCCACGTGTGGCGCACAGGCGGGCGCACAGCATGCCTCTCCTTGCGCACAGGACCGGGGATGGTCGCGGGGGAGGCGGATGGGGAGGGGGACTCGGCGGAATGGGGGTGCAGGGCGGAGAGCGCGGAGCTGGGGGGGACGGCGGGCATGGTGGGGGAAGTGGCGGGGTGCATGGGGGGAGTGAGGCTGGGCGCGGAGGAGGCGGAGGCGGGAGTGAGGGAGGGCGCGGAGGAGTGGTGGTGTGAGATGGAGGGGGGGAGAGTGGAGGAGTGGACGGAGGGGGAGTGGGCGGGGATGGTGGGTGTGGGGCTGGGAAGAGGCGGCATGTGCATGCCTGGGGGGGTGCGACCAAAGTGCTCCTGACAGGGTGGGGGGGGAGACCCAGGGAGCAGCAGAAAAAAGACCGAAGTAGTGAGTTGATGGACAGGAGTACTGGGGATTCACCAGCGGTCGTGCAAGGAGGTGAGCCAGGACCACACACACACCCAGTGATTCACCTTTAATACCTGCCAGCCCACATCCGAACCGAGCAGTTCTCTCACCTCTCAATGAGCCGGATGATATCTGTGGAAGGCTGTGAGTCGCACCAACCCCTTCCCCTCCGCTGTGGCTTACCCAGTGAACCACCTCGAACCCAGCCACTCACCTCAATGAGTCGAATAATATCCGATACAGACGCGAGGTCCCCCACGACATAGAGCATAGCGTTAGCCGAGAAGTACCAGCGGTCGTGGAAGGCGGTGAGTCTACCTGTGAACAACCACCCACTCACTCACCTCAACGAGCCGAATAATGTCCGAGACTGATGCCAAGTCCCCCACGACGTAGAGCGTGGCGTTGGCAGGGAAGTACCAGCGGTCGTGGAAGGCGCGGATCTGATCCACCTGTGAACTACCTCAAAGCCAGGGAGCTCACCTCAGGGCAGGCAGAGCACCGTCGTTCGCTCACCTCAATGAGTCGGATAATATCTGACACAGACGCCAGGTCCCCCACGACGTAGAGCGTGGCGTTGGCCGGGAAGTACCAGCGGTCGTGGAAGGCGCGGATCTGATCCACCGGCCACTTCTTCACCTGCTCCTCCTGCCCTATCGGGAAGCGACAGCTCAGCAGGTTCTCCGAGTGCATGTGGTGCAGCAGCTGCGAGAAACGGTGGACGCGCGGAGGATTGGGAAAGGGCGCGGGGGACGTGGGGAGGGGTGACGGGAGGGGTGAGTGGGAGGAGAAAAAAGATGGGACGAAAAGAAGGTGGTTAGTGGGGAGGGAGAGAAGAAGGAAGGAGAACAAGACGAGGACGCATGCATACAGTGAACGGGCGCCAGCGCCTCGCCTCCCACGCCTCATATTTGGGCGACTCTTGAGGCGCCTCTTGAGGCGACTTTTGAGGCGCCTCAAAAGTCTTTCCACTGTCCAGCGCCTCGCCTTCCACGCCTCAAATTTGGGGGCATAGTGGCAGCGAGATGGCAGGCCTGGTGCCAAAAAATGACCAATAATGCACCTGACAGCAAACACAGTTCCAGGGAACTCAACCAGCAGCACCCACCTGGCAGTCAACGCGGTACTCACCTGGCAGTCAACGCGGTACCCACCTGGCAGTCAACGCGGTACTCGATGGTGTTCATCATCTGCATCTCCGACAGCACGGCGCGCCTCTCCTTGTCAATGCGCGACGGCAGGAACTTGGGCGCGAACGCGATCTCATGCAGCGCCGCCAGCACCATCGGCAGCATCGGCTCCTGCGAGCCCTGGGGAGAGGAGGAGGATGAGGATGAGGATGGGGAGGGGGAGGGAGGGACGGGAGGGGGGAACAAGAGTGGCAAGGGAGAATGCACAGGGTGAGAGCAGTCCAAATGCGATCTCGTGCAGTGCTGCCAGCACAATCGGCAACATCGGCTCCTGCGAGCTCTGGGGAGCGGAGACAAAGGGGGGAGACTGGGCGGGCGGGATGGGGGGGGGAGAACGATACATTATGATATCGCACAATCTTGTGCCGCCTCGAGTGTGGTGTGGGGTGGTGTATCCACCGCACACCACGCCAACCCACCCCGCCGCACCCCATCCCACACCACACACACCCCAACCCACCCCACCCACTTGCATGGTGACGGGCGCGTGCATGCGAATGACGGTGTAGGCGTTGGAGCGCGCGCCCGTGCCCAGCAGCTTCTCGCGCTTGCTTATATCCCATGCACCCCACCCCACCACACCCCACCCCAACCCACCGCACCCCTCCCCACCCACCTGCATGGTGACGGGCGCGTGCACGTGGAAGACGGTGTGGTGGAAGTCGGTGTAGGCGTTGGAGCGCGCGCCCGTGCCCAGCAGCTTCTCCCTCTTGCGCGACCCCAGGAAGGTGACGTGCTCGATCAGATGCGCCAGGCCCTGCTCGTCTTCCCTCTCGTCCACCGACCCTACGTGCATCTCCAAATGAGCCTCGAACCTGGCGTTCGGTATGAGGGGAAAGGGGACGTGAACGAGGAAAGGGGGGAGGGGAATCATGGCAGAGACCCCAGGAAGGTGACGTGCCCGATGAGGTGCGCCAGGCCCTGCTCGTCCTCGCGCTCGTCCACCGACCCCACGTACATCTCAAGGTGCGCCTCGAACCTGGTTGACCAACGGGAACTAGAGAAGGGGGAACGAGAATGCGGGAAGGGGGTAACGAAGCATGGGTTGGGAGGGGAGCAAAGAGCCCTCGATGAGGTGCGCCAGGCCCTGCTCCTCCTCTCTCTCATCCACCAACCCCACGTGCATCTCGAGGTGCGCCTCGAACCTGGCGTGCGGCATGAGGGAAACGGAACGGGAATGAGGTAAGGGGGAAACGGACCTTGGGTCGGGAGGAAAGCAAAGAGTCTAGGAAGGTGACGTGCCCAATAAGGAGCGCCGGTTCATGCGCGCCCCCCCGCTCGTCCCCCTGCTCGTCCACCGTCGCAACCACCAACCTGTTGGGCGGCAGTTTGTTGGGCAGGATGACGTATCGCAGCCCGTTATCGAGCATGCCGCGGTGCACCTTCGGGTGGCTCGGAAGCCGCTCGCCCAGCAGCGCTTCCACCTCCGCGCGCTCCGCGTCCGACATCGTCACCCGCTCCGCCTCCCCGCCCGCCGCTTCCCCCATTTCCCCCTCCTCGCCGGCGTCGTCACCTAGGTATTGCCCCTTCTTCCCCTCCTCCTCCTCCTTCATTCGGCCTATGATTTCCACTAGGTTTCCCAGCGCCGGCAGAATATCCGCCGGGATCGGCGGCGACGCGGACGGCGCGGCTTGCGGCTCGGTGGGGCCCTGCGACGCTTGCGACTGCGACCGCGGCGACACGGCCAGGCGGCAGCGGCGGGAGAACCGCGCGCCGGCTGCGGAGGGTCCATCAGGGCTGCGGGGGAAATCGGCGCGAGAGCCGGCGGAAGGCGGAGTGGCGCGGGGAAGAGAGCGAGCGACGGGCGTGCGCAAGGTGCGGCCGAGAAATTCGGAAGAGGCGACAGCTTCACGCTGCCGCCGCTGTTGTTGCTGCACGCGAGTTCTTTGTCCGAGGTGACTATATTGAAGGGCGGAAGAGGACGAGGAGGTTAGCCTGGTGCTGCTGCTGCTGCTGCAGCGGCACCCGGAAGGGGTGTGAGAAAGCGTGGGGTGCGCGATGCCTGCTGAGGGACGAGTCGCTCGGGTGGGCCTCGTCCGCAGGGAATGTCTGGCTTGGCCTTGCCTACTCACGCAGAGATTCGAGTCGAGCAAAAGGGAACAAAAACGTATGTAATCAATGGAAAACAGGCAAAAAGCAGGGTGAGTATAAGTCTTAAGAGAACGTACTAAGAGGAGAGGATGGAGCAAAGAAGAAGGTGGATCAAGGAGAGGGCGACATAACGAGAAGTAGGCTTTCGCGGTGAGAAACGGACCTTAAAAGTCAATCATACTCTTGGAACGAAAAAGACTCGTAATGGTAAAAAAAAAATTTCCGAATTTGGATTCATCAAAGATGAGATTCCAGTCGCAACTGACGCATTACCATTGCTGTGCGACGCCTAGTCGTCTGACGGCGGTAGTCTTCGCAAGACTACTAGAGACACTGTAAACGGAGGAAGATGGCCTGAACTTGACGGAATTAGGTTGGCTTCGCTCGCTGGCGATCAGAGAGACGCCCTTCCTCTGCACGCATGCTGGCACGCCGCCTGCGTGGGCTAAGGAAACGGCCAAGGACATCGCGGGGAATAACTATCTAAAGTTCTCGCAAAAGCCTGCCAGAATGTGCAACTCGAAGATGATCAGAGCAGGCGTTCCACTCGTCCACACTCCCGCTCTTCGCCTAACGCCGTTTCTAATAGTGGCCTGTTTGGAGAAGGCTGTCGTGTCCAGCTGCGTCTGTTTTGAGTGAACTAGGGTTTGTTGCTCCACTCGTCTTCTCTAGGCGAACTAGTGAAGGTGGAGGGGAAGGGGAGGTGAAGCACGGATAGGGATTGGATCAGTGGATGGTGCACTTCACTGCAGGATGCAGGCCGTGAAGTTGTGGCGACGAACTCGACTCTCAAAAAACAAATCTTCCTGCTACCATTGGTGCGGAACAAGGTGGAGCGGATCTATCACGAATTCTGTTCAGTACTGTGTAAGGGGCCATTCTTACTACGCAACCCTTTACGTGTCAGACTTCGGGACCCGAATTCGGAACACCCGAAGCAGCTCATCACCGATTTTGACAGGAACATCGAGCAATCTCTGACCCGAAGTGGGAGCTATTTGACCCGAAGTTAGGTCTCGACTGAAGTTTCAGGACTATAGAATACGCTTGCAAGCTCTTGGTGTCCTATCTGACACAGAACCCGACCGACATCAAGGTCTATTTCTGCTGCCGCGTGTCAAAACCAACCACAGCCGAAAAGAGCGGGCTCGGTGTACCCTGACAGAACACGAGACGGAGTGTTTTCACTTTTGTGCTGACACAAGTTTGAATCGAGGTTCGCTTGCGGAGCGACAAGAGTTGTCCAGTGGGCCAATGAGGGGAGGTGCTCAGCGGAATTTGCTCCAGGTCAACGTGGCAAGAGGGAACGTGACGTGGGCCCTTTCCTTTGACGCCATGTGGCAGTGATTTTGCACATGTTCATGAATGAAAAGGCAGTGTTAGTGGCAGTGTTTGTGCATATTCTGGGTACCCAATAAGCATGAACATAAAAAACTGTCATTAAATACTGATATTACCCTAGTTTGTTACTTCAAAGAGACATCAATAACTGTTTCCAATTCAAATTGTAGGCACCCATCGCATACATACTTACCCATCATATTTTGGCGCTTGTTGTACGCTTACCATATTCTGAGTTCTTGTTTGGACGTTCTATTATAAGGAATTTTCTCGACATTCCTTAGCGCATCCTGCAACATCGCGTACAGCAGCAGCCGTTGTTCGCCCGTTACTGCTAACGGTGCTTCGCCGACTTCGCGCGCACTGTTTCACCAAACCATGCACCGCTTGCCCGGCCGTGTCGGCCTATGCTTCGGGACTAACCCGAGCCTCGATGCCAGCCTAGCACTAGCTAGCTCGTACGCACCGCGCTACCGTTTGCATGTTTCGCGTATAAATGTTCGCTCATGCCTTCGCTCACATTTTGTACTCCTTTGACACTTAGTGCAATCCTCGCTACCCCGATTCATTGCACCCGTAACATTTGGTATTCAGAGCTACTTTCTTTTCGGACCGCGCATCTCCACACCCCATGAAATCCACTTTTGATTTTTCACTCGAAGTGACTCACGCACCTTAGCCCCTAGGAGCCGCTGTCCTCGCGTTCTCTCGTAAACGCGTGCAGCCATGACTGCGCGTAGACTAAGAAGAGCCGACGCCCTTCGTAGTGGCCGAACACGTCGACGTCACCACCCTCACGCAGGAGCGTCTGAACGAACTGCTGCAGTAACTTCGCGAAAGCTCTGAGGAAATCGCGGCGTTGACGGCAGAACGCACGTCCCTGCAAAACGACGTCGCACGAGCACAGGAAGTACAATCTCAAGGACCTGGCACGCCGGAACAACCCGCATCCCAGGCATCGCAACATGGAAGTGTGGGGCGACCCGCGAGTGCGGCTAGTGATGGCATCGTCCGCCACGACGGAGACGACGACCACGGCACGACACACCATGAGGCGACGAATGCGGCCCGAAGCCAGCCACGCGTTGTCAAACTATATATGTGCTAGTTCTGTGTAGGCTATAGTAGGGTAGCCTGTATGGGGTACAACCCAATGTTAGGTTTAGTACGTGTACCCACAATCTTTTCAATGCAGTCATTCTAGCTTCTCATTCTGACATGGTATCAGAGCAGTAGGTCCGTAGGACCGTTTTTTTCGGGCCCACCATTCCGACTGCGGTTACCGCGTTACGCCACTACCCTACCCCGCATCGCGCTGCCCCGCGCACGCCACCTGCGCGCTGCCCCTGCTGGCCGCACGCCACTACTGCAGCGCGAGTTTTCTTTAGCGCGCTGCCCCATCTGCGCCCCGCGCGCCTCCTGCAGCCCTGCGCGCCGCCTGTAGCCCCGCGCGCCGCCTGCCCCTGCCGCGGCTGCCTGCTACGCGCCGCGCTTCACCTGTCGCACTGCCCCGCAGCCCCGTACGCCGCCCGCCCTGCTGTTGCGGCGCCCGCTACGCCCTGCGCTCAGCCCGCCCTGCTGCCCTGATGGCCGCCTGCAGCCTTGCGCGCTGCCTGCTATAGCCGCGGCCGCCCGCTACGCCCAGCGCGCCGCCCGCCCTGCTGCCCCGCCGGCCGCCTGCTGCCTCGCGCGCCGCCTGCCCGCGCTGCACTGCACTCTGCCCGCCCTGCCAGCGCTCTAGCCACTGCTACGCTGCTGCAGCTGCCAGCGCCGCACTGCCCCGCCGCGCCCGAGCCACGCTGCACCGCCCGAGCCGCGCTGCACTGCCCGAGCCGCGCCGCCCTGCTGACCCTCACTGCGCTGCCTAGTTGCCTGGCAGACCGGTTTCTACTGCTGCACTGCTGCTTCTACTGCTACTACTGCTGCTACTGCTGCTTACCTGCAATCGCTCTGCCCTGCCAGTCCCGAGCCAGCAGCTATGGTCACCCTTCGCGTTCTGTCGTTCGATACTGAGGGCCGCCCGATTCAGTTTGACACCTGGCTCGATGACCTGCAGCTGTTCCTAATGAGCGATGGCAAGGATAATGTCTCTCTCTTTGACCACACGTCTGGTGCCTCAATCGCTCTCGCTGCCACAGCTGAGCTAAGTGCTTGTTCCCAGTGGCAGACTCGTGACGCTGCAGCTCGCCTAGCCATTCGCAACCACCTGTCGTTAGCCAAACTCACGCATTTTGGCGAGCACAAAACCGCTAAGGCCCTGTACGACGCTGTAGTTACTCAATACTCCTCCCCTGCCACTACTGCACTTAGCCTCCTCATGCTGCCCTACCTGTTTCCATAGTTGTCCACCTTTGCCACAGTTGCCGATCTTATCACGCACCTTCGCACTAGTGACACTCGCCTTCGCGTCGCCCTCCCCAAAGAGTTCTTAGCTAAGAACCCGCCTCCGATGTACTCGACCCTCCACTTCATAGTGACCCGTCTCCCTGACTCTCTTCGTTCGGTCAGGGACCACTTTCTCGCTTGCTCTCCCACCGATCTCACTGTCGACCTCCTAGAGGAGCAGCTTCTAGCCGCTGAGACTAGCATAGTCACTGTAGGTGCTGCTCGTGGCGCTCCTCGCACCCCCATTGTTGAGGGGTGCTCTCCCTCTCCCCTCGCCTCCTCCTACGCTACTGCCGCTGCAGTTGACTTCCTTGGTGCTGAGTTTGTTGCTGCTGCTTCTGCTCCTAGTGGGAGGCACCGCAACAGCAAGGGCAAGGGAGCCAGAGTAGCGGAGGTGGCACCGGGGGGGGTGGTGGTGGAGGAGGTGGAGGTGGAGGAGGAGGAGGTGGCGGAGGGAGTGGTGGCGGGAGTGCTGGCGGGAGTGGTGGCGTCGGTGGCGGCGGTGGGAGTGGTGGTGGAGGCGGTGGCGGCGGAGGGGGTGGCGGCGGCAGTGGCGGCGGCGGTGGCGGTCGGGGTGGCGGTGGCGGCGGCGGTGGCGGTCGGGGCGGAGGCACTAGCGCTAGCCAGAGACAGCAGCAGCAGCAGCGTCCCCGTGAGGCTCTTACGCTTCAGCAGCTTCGTGAGTGGCTTGCTCAGCGTGGGACGTCTGGGGGTAGTGGTCGCTGCCCGTATGTCATTCGCACAAGTGACTGCGCTGGCCAGACATGTGGGAAGTTCCACACTAAGCACCGCTGCTTCTCCCGCCTTGACGACGCCTGGCGTGAGGAGATGGGCGAGGAGGTCGAGCGCCCTCGCTGGCATGAGCTGCTTAGGGCTGGTGTAGACATCTTTGCTATTAACTATGATGCTATCCTTGCTGCCATGTATGCATTGACTGTTAGTGCTGAGGGAGACTGTTACTTGTGTGTGCCGCCTGACCCAGGTGTAGAGGCTTCTGCCTTAGGTGCGAGCTAGTCTGCTCTCTTAGGTACTGCGCCTGCTGAGGCCTTGCACACCTTCACGCTTGACTCAGGTGCTTACCGCTGTTTCTTTTGTGACAGTACTGCACTCACACCACTCACTGCACCTGTTGCAGTCTCTCTGGCTGACCCCTCAGGGGGCCCAGTTCTTGCACGGTCGCTCCCGTGCCCGGCGGTTCCGTCTGGCTCACTGACAGGCCTCCACCTCCCCTCGTTCTCTACGAACTTGGTGAGCAACGCAGTTCTCCAGGACTAGTGGGTTTACATCTTTACCCCTGGAGGACAGCGTGTGGCGATCTGTACGTGCTCCCGGACTGGCCGCCACCTGACCACGTTTACCCGTCGGCCAGGGTCGAGTCTTTAAACACTGACGACTACGCATCCTCAGGTAGCTGCTTCTGGTCAGGTGTCTGCGTCAGGTCAGGTAGCCTCCCCTTGTTCGTGTCGCTCCCTGTCGTACCAGACTTTTCTCTGGCACCACCGTCTGGGTCACCCCTCCTTGCCACGTCTATGTGACATGCACCGTTGCCTCCTTGTGTCTGGTCTTCCCAGGTCTCTCCCTCCCCTCCTTGCCTCGCCTGCGCAGCCCTGCATTCCTTGCGTCGAGGGGCGGCAGCGCGCCGCTCCTCACTCATCCTCGTTTCCCCCGACAGAGGCTCCCCTGCATACCCTCCACATGGACGTGTGGGGCCCAGCCCGAGTTCGTGGACAAGGCGGCGCGCGGTACTTTCTGCTGGTTGTCGACGACTACTCGCGTTACACCACGGTCTTCCCCTTTCGCACCAAGGGTGAGGTCCCTGATGTCCTGATCCATTGGATCCGAGCAGTTTGTCTCCAGCTCCGCGAGCGCTTCCGCCAGGACCTTCCTGTCCTGCGTCTGCACTCTGACAGAGGTGGTGAGTTCTCCTCCGACCTCTTGCGGACCTTCTATCAGGGGGAGGGCATCCTCCTGTCGTTCACGCTTCCGACCTCACCGCAGCAAAATGGGGTTGCTGAGCGCCGCATTGGCTTGGTCATGGAGATCGCTCGTTCCTCCCCGATCCATGCGACAGCTGTCAAGATACTAGCATAGATGGTAGTTGAGTTTTAAGTAGGGCCTAGGCTTAGTAGCCTAGGCCAAGAGGAAGTCGAGAGAGTTGTGAAGGAGAAGTGATGTGTTCACTATAGGCTCAAGGGTACATATAGCAAACAAAGCTAGCAAGGTGCACCACCAATAATGTAACACTACACTAACTATTGCTACAAGCAGTTTATATAAGAAATGTATTTCAACACACCCCCTAAACTGCTTGCAGCAGGAAGCCAATGCAGAGACACCCCCTGAAGGGGTACACCAAGCGCAGCAGAAGGAGAGAGCAAGTGAGGAGGAGGAGGCGGGACTGTGAGAGGAGTGGAGATAGGAGGCGACGGGTGAAGCCGCAGACACACGGGCAACAGGAGAGGCGCGCACAGTCGCTACCGGAGCAAGGGCCCCGGACTACAGGAGTAACTGGCTCCGCGGCTAAGACGAGCGGCAGGAGCAACGGACCCACGGGCGACTGGCACAGTGACTGGCTCGCTGGGCTACCGGAGCAAGGGCCCCGGACTACTGGCGCTGCTGACGACACGACGGCTGCCTCCGCTCAACCTCCCCCACCTATCCCACACTCATCACCCCCACACCCGCCACCCCCATACCCATCACCCCCACACCCGCCACCCCCATACCCACCCCCCCCACGGCTGCACCGGGTCCAGGAGCGGCTGCTGCAGTGGCGGCTGCTCCAGGGGCGGCTGCTCCAGGGGCCAGGGGCGGTTCCTGCAGTGGCGGCTGCTCCAGTGGCCAGGGGCGGCTGCTGCAGGGGCGGCTGCTCCAGGGGCCAGGGGCGGCTGCAGGTGCGGCTGCTCCAGGGGCCAGGGGCGGCTGCTGCAGGGGCGGCTGCTCCAGGGGCGGCTGCTGCAGGGGTAGCTGCTCCAGGGGCGGCTGCTGCAGTAGCGGCTGCTCCAGGGGTGGCTGCTGTAGTGGCGGCTGCTCCAGGGGCGGCTGCAGTTGCAAGGCAGGCCCGCGCGCTGCTGCAAAGCAGGCGCGGGCGCAGGGGAGGCAGAGGCGGCGGCCAGGGGGGGGGGCGCCGCGACGAGCAGGTGGCGGGGCCACGAAGGGCGGCGACGGGGCCAAGAAGGGCGGCGACGGGGCCGCTAGGGGCGACAACGGGGCCGCGAAGGGCGGCGACGGGGCCGCTAGGGGTGGCAACGGGGCCGCTAGTGGCGGCGACGGGGCCGAGAAGGGGCCTCGAGGGGCCGAGAAGGGGCGGCGACGGGGCCGCAAAGGGGCCGCGAGGGGCCGAGAAGGGCGGCAACGAGGCCGCTAGGGGCGGCGACGGGGCCGCGAAGGGGCCGCGAAGGGGCCGCGAGGGTACGGGCGGGCAGAACAGGCCCGTGCGCAGACGTGGGGCAGGCGCACAGGCGGCGTTAGAGCAGGCCGTGCGCGGGACAAAAATCGCCACGCGTCCGAGGCGCGCGACCGGAAGGAAAGTAGCGGAAGCGTGAGGCGGGCCCACAGGCCAGGACGTAACAAGCTCTAATGCCATGTCAAGATACTAGCATAGATGGTAGTTGAGTTTTAAGTAGGGCCTAGGCTTAGTAGCCTAGGCCAAGAGGAAGTCGAGAGAGTTGTGAAGGAGAAGTGATGTGTTCAATATAGGCTCAAGGGTACATATAGCAAACAAAGCTAGCAAGGTGCACCACCAACAATGTAACACTACACTAACTATTGCTACAAGCAGTTTATATAAGAAATGTATTTCAACAACAGCTCCCCATTTTCTGTGGCCGTTTGCGGTCCGGTATGCCGCGCAGCAGCTCAACCTCTGGCCCCGTGTCTCCTTCCAGAGACCTCGCCGACACTGTGTTTGACGGGAGAGGTTGGCGATGCGTCTGTGTTCCGGGATTGGGGTGCTCGTGCCTTTGTCCGCAATACGTCCGCAGACAAGCTTTCCTCCCGCAACCTGCCCTGTGTCTTCCTCGGCTTCCCCACTGACGCGACTGTCTGGCAGTTTTACCACCCCACCTCGCGCAGTGTTCTGTCCTCTTAGGACGTCACGTTTGACGAGTCGGTTCCTTTCTATCGTCTCTTCCCCTACCGCACTGCCCCTCTCCCTCTCCCGTCGCTTTTCCTCGCTCCAGGTCCCCCTCCCTCCTCAGGGTCCTGCTCCTTCAGGTGTGTCTCAGGTAGACCCACTCCCCTTGGCTGAGCCTGTGGAGGTCACTAGCGACTCAGGTGCTGCTGCGGGTGGTGCTGCTCAGGGTGCTGCGTCTGGGGGTGCTGAGCCTGTCCGTGAGGTGCTGGGGGGTGCTGTGTCTGGGGGTGCTGAGCCTGTGTTGTCGCGATATATATTTATATATGTTTATAACTGCCTGTAGCTTTAGCTCTAGTGTAGTTATGTTTCCTTGTTGGTGGTGCACCTTTGCTAGTTTGCTATATGTACCTTGTGTGCTATAGTGAACAACACACATTCTTCAATTCTCCTAGGTGACAACCACCTCGACACCCGCTTGGCCTAGGCTACTAAGCCTAGGCCCTTAGTTAAACCCGTTCCTAGCTAAGTTTGTCTCGTGACATGTGTGTGCAGTGCTGGGGGGTGCGGAGCCTGGGGGTGCTAAGCCTGGGGGTGCTGAGCCTCGGGGTGCTGAGCCTGGGGGTGCTGAGTTGGAGGGTGCCGGGTCTGGGGGTGCTGAGTCTGCTGGTGTTTCTCCGGGTCGCTTTTCACGATGGGGGCCTCTCTCACCACAGCAGCTACGAGAGTGGCTTGCGTGGCGTGCCCGCCTGAGGAGTCGTGCTACTAGAGCTGGAGGTCCTGCTGCTGGAGATACTGCTGCTTGAGGTACTGCGGTTGGAGCTACTGGAGCTGCTCGTCGCGGAGGCGCTGAGGGTGCTGGTGTTTCTGGTCCTGGAGGTGCTCGTACTGGAGGTACTGGAGCTGCCAGGACTGGTGGTACTACTGGAGCTGGAGGTGCTGGTTCTGGGGGTGCTACTACTGGAGGCACTGGAGCTGGTGCTGTCGACCCTGGAGCTGGAGGTGCCGGTGCTGGAGACACTGGAGCTGGAGGTGCTGGAGCTGGAGGCGCTGGAGCTGGAGACCCTAGAGCTGGAGGCTCTGGCATTGGAGGTGTCGGGGCTGGTGGCCTTGGAGCTGGAGCTATTGGTCCTGGAGGTGCTGGAGCTGCCCGAGCTGGAGGCACTGCAGGCGCTGGAGCTAGAGGCGCTGACGCTGGAGGTGCTGGAGCTGGAGGCGCTCGCGCTGGAGGTTATGAAGCTGCTAGTCTAGGAGGTGCTAGTACTGGAGGTACTGATGCTGCCGCAGCTGGTGGTGCTACTGGTGCTGGAGGTGCTGGTGGTACTGCACAGCAGCGACTGTTCTTCGCTCCGCCGTCGCCCTCGTCTCAGCCACCGCCTGACTCCACGCTTCGGCAGGTTCTTAGCCTCCCGTCTTCTATTGGCCTCCCGTTACAGCCAGGCTCTCCGCTCCCTGCTCCTTCTCGTTACACTGAGCAGACGGACTCGCTTACAGAGCTTCGTGAGCCTGTGTCTCGTCCTGCCTCGCCTATTTGCGCTGGTCGCCCTGGTCGTCGTGTTCCTCGTGAGCGTCCCCCTCCTGTCCCCGGCACGCACACTACGGCACTTCGTCCTTCCTATGTTCCCCTGCCGTCTCCTCCTGCGTCCTCTCTTCCGCACGTTCCGGACCCTGAGTCTGACTTAGCTCGAGCTGCCAGCCCTACTCTTACCCGTCTCCTGGCCACTGCTGTCACTGACCCTTCGTTTGAGTCTGCTGCTGCGTCTGCCCTAGTTGCTGAGCTTGTCGACTTTGTTGCTCGCTTTCGTCTAGACTACGCCACTAGTATTGTTGCCGAGTCTGAGTCTGTCTGTCCTCCGTCCGTCGGGGGTGAGTGTTCTCTTGGCACGGACGTCCTTGAGGACAGGCAGGAGGACTTTGAGTGTCTTGCAGCTGCTGTACCTCATCTCGTGTCCATGCTGATTGCACCTGAGGGAGACCCGGATGCACCAGACATCCCAACCCTGCGCTCTTACGCAGAGGCGATTGAGGGTCCCTACTCCTCTCAGTGGCAGTCAGCCATGGACGCAGAGATGGCATCCTGGAAGTCCACAGGCACTTACGTCGACGTTGTTCCCCCACCTGGGGCGAACATTGTCAGTGGCATGTGGATTTTCAGGGTGAAGCGGCCGCCGGGTTCTCCGCCTGTCTTCAAGGCGCGTTAGGTTACACGAGGCTTCAGTCAGAAACAAGGAGTTGACTTCTTCCAAACCTTCTCCCCTACCCCAAAGATGACCACACTTCGGGTTCTGCTGCACACGTGCATAGACCTGGGTGAACTGCGCAGCTATCTTGGCTTGCAGATCACCCGGGATAGAGCACGGCGCACCATTACCCTGATTCAGTCTCACATGGTGCAGCAACTCCTTCAGCGCTTCCGCTTTACGTACTCTTCGCCACAGTCCACTCCTCTGCCTACCGGTCACTCGCTCTCAGCTCTGCCTTTGGATGAGTCCGTAGAGCTGAGTGGCCCGTATCCAGAGCTTATGGGCTGCCTCATGTACCTGATGACCTGCACTCGTCCTGACCTTGCTTATCCTCTTAGCATCCTGGCACGCTACGTTGCGCCTGGCAGACACCGACCAGAGCACTGGAAGGCTGCTAAGAGGGTGATGCGCTACTTGTGCAGTACGTCGGGCATGGGGCTCGTGCTTGGAGGACAGGCTCGAGTTGTTCTCAGTGGCCACGTAGACGCTTCTTGGGTTGACGACTTGGCTACGCGGCGGTCGTTACAGGGTTACACCTTCAGTCTTGGCTCCGGCTCTGTTTCTTGGCTGTCTACCCGCTCGTCTTCTATTCTCAGTTCCAGCTGTGAGGCTGAGATCTACGCAGGGGCCATGGCTACACAGGAGTTACGCTGGCTCACCTACCTGCTGACCGACTTGGGAGAGGTGCCTCGTTCTCCTCCAGTTCTGTATGTCGACAACAAGGCCATGATTGCCCTGTGTCAGGAGCACAGACTGGAGCACAGAACGAAGCACATCGCTCTGCGGTACTTCCTTGCTAGAGAGTTGCAGCAGCGTGGTTACCTTCGTCTTGCTTACGTGGCCTCTTGGGCCAACACTGCTGATATCTTCACCAAGGCACTTCAGCCTTGTGATCATCAGCGTTTCTGTACTGTTCTAGGCCTTGTGCCTACTTTGCCTCACTTGCTCACTTCTTGACTTTGCTTGTACTGTGATCTATATACTTATACCTGCATGCTTACACTTGCTAGGTTGTGATCACTCTACTGCTTGTTCACCTTGATATATAACTCTGCATGTGAACTGGCCTTGTGGCCATTTGCTTGTGCTCAGAATGCGTGGTGACTTCGTGATCCACCCTTAGCTTGCTTTTCTTTTCTTGACCGGTCTTGTGACCTCTTGTTCTCCCCCACTTTGCCTATGGGGGTTTGTCAAACTATATATGTGCTAGTTCTGTGTAGGCTATAGTGGGGTAGCCTGTATGGGGTACAACCCAATGTTAGGGTTACCCACAATCATTTCAATGCGGTCATTCTAGCTGCTCATTCTGACACGCGTCACGATTTCGGCACCGGTCAACGACAAGGCACTGCCGTCACCGATGCCGCTGGAGCCGCAGCGTCCGCCATGTTTTGACCCGAGTCAACGGGGAGGTCCTACCGTTCAGGCGTGGTCGTTCACAGTGAACGTGTTTTTCGACGCTAACAACGTCTCGGAGGATACGGCAAATATCCGTTACGCCGTGTCGCTGCTGCGAGGACCCGCCATGGAGTGGTGGTGTGTCATCGTCACAAAACCGAACGACTACGCGACTCTACCGACACAGAAAGGACAAACCGGTCCCTGGGCGCCATCGTATTTCGTGAAGGTGCCCCAATATCGCACGTGGGACGCGTGGTGCGCATGTCTGCACGCTCGATTTGAGCGAATTGCAGCTTTGATCGCGGCGCATCATAAGCTCCGCACTTGGCGCCAACTCGGTTCCGTCCAAGATTACACCAGCGGGTTTCTGGCGCTATGCGAACAAGTGTGTTATATGCACGAGGGCAAGCATATCGACCGCTACATCGGCGGCCTGAAGCACGACATCGCCCAGGAAATACAGCTCCGCGGCGTCACTGATTTTCAGGAGATTCTCGCCATGGCGGAGAAGCTCGACTTTTTCCGCCGACCAAGACCGGGGTCCTACGGAAGCAGAAACTGGGGACATCGACCTTGTGGGACGAACGAGGGTGCTACGATACGAGCCGTCACTGCGAATGCCACTGCCGCACCGTTCAAAGGGCGCTGCTTTGCGTGCAATCGGCCGAGACACCGTAAGAGCGAATGCCCGGAAAAAGCTAAGGGAAAGGGGGAGGCTGAGCAGTAGAAACAGACCAAGCAGCAGGGAAACGCTGGGAGTCAGTAGCAGACGGGCCCTCTACTGACAGGTCACGCAGCTCGCCCGACCCAACCGACCCTCACCGAGTGATTGTGCCGGTTCACGCAATCGACCACACCCGGCCGAACAAGGAGGGTACTACGGTAGACAACCCCATACTGCTTAGTGGGAAAATCGGGACGGACTTAGTTAAGATATTCTTAGACGGGGGGGGCAGCCACAGCCTGATCAACACTGCCACAGCACAGAAACTGCGACTGCCACTGGACAGATGTTTACCTGAGATCGACGCAAGACTGGTTGACGGCACACCACTGGCGATACGGGAACGCGTAGACCGGGTTCAGATTCGATGCGGAGGTAACTTTACGTTTAGTCCGGAAATGCTTGCGACAACCCTAGACGGAACCGACTTTTTACTCGGTCGTGATTGGCTGCAACGACACAATCCACGAATCGACTGGACGACGGGTGACTGCACCGTGCGAGTGAACGGTAACAACATTTCCTTACCTCGTTGGGGCTCGCCTGAGTCTTCGTCGGTGCGTACAGAAACGCGTGCACATGGTTGACATTCAGGAAGCCGAGGCAGCAGACAATGGGGGGGATTTACAGAAACTGCTAGCCGACGTACCGGATGACTTGGCAACACTCTGGAAGCAGTACAGTAGGATATTTCCGGATGACGTGCCGACGGGACTGCCACCTCTGCGACCTCACGACCACAGCATAGAGTTAGAACCGGGGGCACAGCCGATAGTTTAGCGACAGTTCCGATTGAACCAACCCGAACTGGACGAACTGAGGAAGCAGCTGGATTACCTGCTCGAGAAAGAGTTTATTCGCCCGAGTTCGCCACCCTTCGCAGCACTGATACTGTTCACACCGAAAAAAGACAGGGGTTTCCGCATGTGCATCGACTACTGCGCACTGAACAGGGTTACCATCAAATCCCGTTACCCCATCCCACGAGCCGACGAACTGATCGACCAACTGCGCACAGCCCAGGTTTTCTCGAAAATCGACCTTCGAGGAGGCTACCACCAGATCCGAGTCAACCCGCCTGACTGCCCAAAAACCGCCTTTCGAACACGCTATGGATCTTTCGAATACACCGTCATGCCCTTCGGCTTGACCAACGCCCCCGCCACTTTCCAAATGACCATGAACGAAGCCTTCCGCCCGCTCTTAGATAAGTGTGTCATCGTCTACTGACACGACAGACTAATTTACAGCCCAGACAGAGCACAGCACCTACAGGACATCGAAGCAGTTTTTAGAATACTGAGGGACAACCGCCTACTGACAAAAGCCTATATGTCTGAGTTTTTACAGGAGAGACTGGAGTTTTTGGGACACATTATTTCAGCTGAGGGAGCGGAAATAGACCTGAAGAAGATCCCGACGATTTAAGCGTGGCACGCGCCGACAAATTTGACTAAGTTGCAGAGCTCTTTGGGGTTCGTCAACTACGTGCGCCGGTTCGTCCCCGACATGGCGAAGTTGACTGCTCCGTTGACCGACCTGCTGAGGAAGGGGGTTGAGTACATGTGAGGGGAGAAAGAGCAAGCTGCCTTCTCGGCCCTCAAACAAATTTTGTGCTCGCCACCCGTGCTTCACATCGCAGATCCGCACCGTCCGTTCGAGCTCGTCACCGACGCTAGCGACATCGCCGTGAGAGCAGTACTGTTGCAGGACTTCGGGAACAGCCTCCAGCCAATCGCGTACGAGTCCCGCGAGCTTCACCCACCCGAACGCAACTACCCGATACACAACCGCGAGATGCTGGCGATCGTGCACACGTTCAAGGTGTGGCAGTGTTACCTCACGGAAGCAGACGTGACAGTACGGACAGACCACCGATCACTACAGTACCTTCGCGCCCAGCCAAATCTCAACCCGCGACAGATTCGTTGGTTGGACTATCTGGAGTCCAAATTCCACTACACAGTTTCATGCAAAAAAGGCGCATCGAATATCGCCGACGCACTCACACGCCCCACCGCCCAACTCCACGCCATCCTACTCGCCCAAACCAACCTACTGCTAACAGACCTATTCACCCACGGATACAACACTGACCCATTCTTCAAGACCAAAAATTCACAGCAACTGGCAGAAGCTAAAGGAGTCTATTACGTAAAGACAAGCACCAACCGCATCTGGGTACCCACGTACTCACTATTGAGGGAACTGCTACTGCAGGAGGCACACGACATAATTACCTCGGGACATTTCGGGGTAGAAAAAACGCGACAGCAACTGCAGCGGTATTACTACTGGCCGGAGCTGTTGACCGGCGTACAGCACTATGTCGGCTCGTGTCCTACGTGTCAGGTGATGAAGAGCTCGCGAAAAAGAAAGGCGGGTCAATTGCAGCCGATTCCACTGCCCGAGCACGCCTGGCAGCTAGTTACCATGGATTTCGTCACAGGGTTACCTTCGAACCCTGGGGGTAACGACGCAGTTATGGTCGTCGTTGAAATGTTGACGAAGATGGCACACTTCGCTGCGTACAAGAAGTCGACCTCAGCCAAAGAAACCGCTCGCCTGTTCATCGCAGCCGTCGTTCGACTGCACGGGATACCGGCCGCGATAATCAGCGACCGCGACACGAAGTTCACCAGCAACTTCTGGAAGAACCTTTGGGAGCAGTTCGGAACCAGGCTACAGTTTAGCTCATCGTACCACCCCGAAACCGATGGTCAAACGGAGCGGACGAATCAGACGCTGGAGCAGTTGATTCGGGCCACGTGTGACGACCCGACAACTTGGGAGCAACAGCTGCCGCTGATCGAGTTCGCCTACAACAATGCCACGTCAGCGACGACGCAGCAGTCCCCGTTCTACCTGAACTACGGGCAAAACCTTACAGTGCCCACGACGCCGAGTCCGGATAGCCAAACGCTACACGCACAGCAATTCGCCGAAATGGTGCAAGCTGCCCGCACCAGAGCCTCCGAAGCAATTAACATAGCAAATGCCATCGCTAAGCGCAACGCTGACCACCACCACCACCCAGTCACGTACCAGTCAGGAGATTACGTACTGCTTGACACACAGAACGTAAGACTGCCCGTCGTACCAAAATTACGACCGGGCTACTGTGGACCATTCCAAATCAGCCACATGATCACCCTAGTGACCGCCCACCTCCTGTTGCCGACAGACTGGTACATCAGCCCATCATTCCACGTCAACCTATTTCGCCCATACATCCCAACCACGAGCCAACTGCTTCGTCACCACCCGCCATCCATGACTCGCCCTGCATCGGAGCCGATCATTAAGCCCGAAAAAAAGACCGAGCCTTCGGATTCGACACCCTACGGGAATCAGGAGGGTTGAATTCCTCGTTCGCTGGAAGGACCGCACGCCAACTGAGGATAGCTGGGTGCCCCTGGCCAACATCAAAAACCACCCTGCCCTGCAAGTGTACCTGAGGAGCTGGGGTTTTTGCGATATACACGCACTCGCGTAGCGGAGGGGGCTTCTTGAGGGGGGGGGGATTCCTTGGCAGCAGCAGCCGTTGTTCGCCCGTTACTGCTAACGGGGCTTCGCCGACTTCGCGCGCACTATTTCACCAAACCATGCACCACTGGCCCGGCCGTGTCGGCCTATGCTTCAGGACTAGCCCGAGCCTCGATGCCAGCCTAGCACTAGCTAGCTCGCACGCACCGCATTACCGTTTGCATGTTTCGCGTATAATGTTAGAATAAGCAGGCAAGAATGATGGACTAGGTAGCATGCATGAGTACAAGTACCTAACCCTAAAGTGTTGTACCCCTTGTAGGCTAACCCTCTATAGCCTAGAGATAACACAAACATACAGTTTGACACACCCCCATAGGCTAAGTGGGAGATAGCAAACACAACAGACGGTCACAAGACCAGTCAAGCAAGAGAACATGCAAAGCAAAGCAAAACTCAGGGTGGATCTCAAGGACACCACACAATCTGAGCACAAGCAAGTGGCCACAAGGCCAGTTCACATGCAGAGTTATAATAGCAAGGCAGTACACCGATCACAACCTAGCAAGAATAAACAAGCAGGTATAAAGATATCTATCAGTGTACAACAAGAGCAAGCCAAGCAACCAGCACGTGAGGTAGAGTGGGCACAAGCCCAAGAGCAGTGCAGAAACGCAGATGATCACCAGCCCCAAGGGCCTTGGTGAAGACATCAGCAGTGTTGCCCCGAGAGGCCACGAAAGCAAGGCGCAGCTGACCACGCTGCTACAGCTCACGCGCAAGGAAGTAGCGAAGAGCAATGTGCTTCATTCGGTGCTCCAGTCTCTGCTCGCGACACAAGGCAAGCATTGCCTTGTTGTCGACGTACACAACTGGAGGAGAACGAGGCCGCTCCCCCAAGTCGGACAGCAAGTAGGTCAGCCAGCGGAGCTCCTGTGCAGCCATGGCCCCAGCGTAGATCTCGGCCTCAGAGCTGGAACCAAGCACAGAAGAAGAACGGGTGGACCTCCACGAGACAGAACCAGCGCCAAGACTGAAGGTGTAGCCCTGTGACGAACGCTGAGTCGCCTGGTCGTCGGCCCAAGAAGCGTCAGAGTGTCCTGTGAGGACCACTGAACCCCGTCCTCCAAGCACGAGTCCCATGCCCGATGTGATGCACAAGTAACGCAATACCCTCTTTGCAGCATCAAAGTGCACCTTTCGGTGTCGACCAGGTGCCACGTAGCGAGCCAAGAGGCTGAGAGGGTACGCGAGGTCAGGTCGTGTGCACATCATAAGGTACATGAGGCAACCCACAAGCTCTGGGTACGGACCACTCGGCTCTATGGACTCGTCCGAAGGTGGAGCTGAGAGCGAGTGGCCGGTAGCCAGAGGAGTGGGCTGTGGCGAGGAGTACGTGAAGCGGAAGCGCTGAAGGAGCTGGTGCACCATGTGTGACTGAGTAAGGGTGATGGTGCGGCGTGCTCTGTCCAGGGTGATCTGCAAGCCAAGATAGCTCTGCAGCTCACCCAGGTCAGTGCAGGTGTGTCTCTCCTACAGCGACGGGTCAGCAGTCGAAGGAGCAAACCCAAGAGCCGCAAGTGTCATCCTCAGTGTGTCGTGCCACTCGCGGGGCGCCTGTCGCAGGCCGTACACTGGTCGCCGTAGGCTCCACTGGGTACCCTCAGGAAACGACCGAGTGAAGCCCTGTGGATGGCGCAACCAGATGGCCTCGTGAAGGCTACCTGGAAGAAAGCTGTCGAGAAGTTGAGGGAATGCAGCTCGTAGTCACGCTGAGCTGCAACGTGTAGCAACACTCATCTTCGGGGTGGGGGAGAAGGTCTGAAAGAAGTCGACCCCCTCACGCTCACTGAAGCCTCGAGCAACGTAACGTGCCTTGAAGACAGGCGGAGAACCCGGCGGCCGCTTCACCCTGAAAATCCACATGCCACTGACGATGTTCGCCCCAGGTGGGGGAACCTCATCGACGTAGGTGCCTGTGGACTTCCAGGAAGCCATCTCTGCATCCATGGCTGTCTGCCACTGAGAGGAGTACTCACCCGAAATCGCCTCCCTGTAGGAGCACGGGGTGGGGATGTCAAGTGCACCCGGGTCTCCCTCAGGGGCAAGCAGCATGGTCGCGTGATGGGGTGAAGCAGCCGCAAGGCACTCCAGCTCCTCCTGTCTGTCCTCAAGAACGTCACAGCCAAGGGCAGTACAGCCAAGGGCAGTCTCACCCCCGACGGACGGAGGACAGGCAGGGTCAGGGTCAGAGACAAGACTCGCAAGGTAGTCTAGGCGGTACACAGCAGCAAAGTCAACGAGCTCAGCGGCTAAGGCAGACGCAGTAGGAGACGAGAACGTAGGGTCTGTCACAACCGTAGCAAGGAAGCAAGTAACAGTCAGACTGGACGCACGAGCAAGGTCAGACAGAGGGTCAGCAACGTCAGGAAGAGAGGACGCAGGAGGTAACGGTAGGACAACACGCTGTGGAACAGAGGAAGGACGGAGTGTCATATCGTGAGTGCCGGGGACAGCCGGAGCACGCGGACGACGAACACGAGGAACACGAGCACGGACAGCAGCTCCAGGCTCAGGCTCAAGGTCAAAGCTAGACTCAGGCTCTCGACGCTCAGGGGTGGAAGCACGAGTCTCAGGCTCTCGACGCTCAGTCAGGGACTGTGTCACCGCAGTGTAAGGAGCAGGAGCAGGCAGTGGGGAGTGCGGTAGCAACGGCGGCTGTGACTGGTCTGCCGGTGGAAAAAACAACGGGGGAGTAGTACCTGCCACAGGGAAGTCAGTAGCACCTGGCGGAAGACTGAGAAGGTGGCGAAGAGCACCAGCAGCTCCCGTACCTCCAGCACGAGCAGCTCCTCCAGTACCCCCAGCAACACCTCCAGCACCAGTAGCACTAGCACCTCCAGCACCACGAGCTCCGACAGCGCCAGCACCTCGAGCACCAGTAGTACCTCCAGCACCTCCAGCGCCTCTAGCTCCAGCTCCAGCGCCTCCAGCACCAGTAGTGCCTCCAGTACCTCCCATGCCAGCAGCTCCAGTAGCACCTCCATTACCTCCAGCACCAGCAGCACCACCTGCTCCGGCAGCTCCAGCACCTCCAGTACGAGCACCTCCGGGACCAGTAGCTCCAGCACCTCCAGTACCTCCAGCTCCAACGCCTCCAGCACCAGCAGCACCAGCACCTCCAGGGTCAGCAGCTCCCGCAGCTCCAGCACCAGTAGTACCAGCATCTCCAATGCCAGCAGCTCAAGCACCCCCAGCACCTCCAGTAACAGTAGTACCTCCAGCACCAGCAGCACCTCCAGCACCTCCAGGCCTAACAGCTCCAGTACCTCCAGCACTCATAGCACCTCTAGTACCTCCAGTAGTGCCTCCACCACCTCCAGCACCAGCAGCACCTCCTGGACTAGTAGCTCCACCACCAGCAGGACCGTACCCTCCACCACCAGGACTGCCTCGCCGAATGACCCACGAACGAATCGCCTGCGGCGAGAGCGTCTCAAGTAGAGCAGGCTGCAGTGGCTGTCCAGCTCCAGTACCTCCAACTCCAAGACCTCCAGAAGGACTCGCAGCAAACCCAGAGTCAGCACCCGAAGTCTCTGCACCCCCAGAGTCAGCACCCAAAGTCTCAGTACCCTCAGTCCCAGCACCCGCAGACTCAGTGCCCTCAGTCCCAGCACCCGCAGGCTCAGTACTCTCACACCCAGCGGCCGCAGGCTTAGTAACCCTCAGTCCCTGCACCTCAGTCTCAGCTCCAGTGACCACTGTAGAAGGCTGCAGAGGCGGGAAACCGGGGTGGGTAGCCAAACGAAAAGAGCGGACACCCCCAAACGTACCACCCCCAGGCCCAGCTCCAGCAGCCTCAGCTCCAGAGTCCACAGCAGCAGGCTGCGGAGGTGGCGAAGACGGCCGAGGCGGGAAACCCGGGGGGGTCTCCAAGCGAGGAGTGCGGCGAGTGGTCGCCGTGTCGTCGGCGGCGGTGTCACCCCCCTCAGGTGGGTCAGAGGAGTCAGAAGAGATCTCCACTGGCTCATCCAAGGGGGGTGGGTCTACCTGAGACACACCTAAGGGAGCAGGACCCTGTGGAGGAAGGGGTTCTACTGGAGGGGGGACTGGAACCAGGAAGAGAGGCGCGAGGGGGACCGGGTGAGACGCGTGTGGGTGAAGTCGGTAGTAACAGACCGACTCGTCCAAGGTGACGTCCTGAGAGGACAAAACACGACGCGAGACAGGGTGGTAGAACTGCCAAGGCGGGGCGTCGGTGGGGAAGCCCAGGAAGACACAGCGGAGAGTGCGAGGAGAGAGCTTGCTCGCTTTGGTATCGCGAACAAGGGAGAGCGCGCCCCAGACCCGAAACGACGACGCATCACCAGGCTGTCCCGTCCAACGAAGTGTGGGCGAAGTCTCTGGAGCAGAGACACGGGGCCAGAGGTTGAGCTGATGCGCGGCGTATTGGACCGCAAACGGCCACAGGAAATGGGGAGCAGCCGCATGGATCATGGAGGTACGAGCAACCTCCATGATCAGGCCAATGCGACGCTCAGCAATCCCATTTTGCTGCGGAGAGGCCGGAAGCGTGAACGACTGGGGGATGCCCTCGTCCTGACAGAACGTCTCAAGGATGCCAGAGGAGAACTCACCACCCCTGTCAGAGTGCAGACGCAGGACTGGGAAGTCCTGCTGAAAACGCTCGTGCAGCTGGAGACGAGTAGCACGGATCCAGGGGATCAAAACACCGCTGACGTCCGCCTTGCGCCGCAAGGGGAAGACGGTGGTGTAGCGTGTGTAGTCGTCAACAACCAGCAGGAAGTAGCATTCCTGGTCCGTTCCACCGACTGGGGCCGGGCCCCACACGTCCAGGTGGAGAGTCTGCAGAGGAGCAGTGGTCGGAGGAAACTCGGAGGAGTGAGGAGCGGCGCGCTGCCGCCCCTCGATGCAAGGAAGGCACGGCGGGGCAAACGAGCGCGGCAGGGGGGGCAGGGTCCTGTGGAGGCCAGAGACAAGGAGACGGGAGTGCATACTGCGTAGACGCGGCAGGGAGGGGTGACCAAGACGGTGGTGCCAGCGCTGAGTCTCGTGCATGAGTACTCTGCACGAGCAAGATGCAGTTAACTGTCTCGACGCAGACACCCAACTCGACGCAGCCACCTGACCTGACTCAGCCACCTGTGCAGACGCAGTGGTCAGTGTGTACAGACTAGACCCATGCTGTCGAGTGAACGTAGCCAGGTGACGGCCAGTCCGGGAGCACGTACAGATTGCCACACGCTGCCCTCCAGGAATAAAGGTATCAACCCAGACATCCTGAATGGCAGCGTTGCTCACCAAGTTCGTCGAGAACGTAGGGAGGTGGAGACGTGACAGAGAACCGGAGGGGACTGCTGGACAAGGGAGGACTGTGGAGGCTCTCGCAAGTACTGGGCCCCCAGAGGGGTCAGCTAGTGAGACTGGGACAGGTGCTGTGAGTGGTGTGACTGTGGTGCAATCACGAAAGAAGCAACGTGACGCGCTTGAGACAAGTGTGAAAGTGTGCAAGACCTCAGCGGAGGCAGGACCTGTGGCAGTAGACGCACTAGCACCTAGAGCGTCGGCAGACTCACGAGCACCTAGAGCTGCAGCAGACTCACTAGCACCTGGAGCGGCAGCAGACTCACTAGCACCAAGAGCAGCAATCTTAACAAAACAATAACCTCCACCACCAAGACGGCCTCGCTGAAAAACCCATTCACGAAGCTGCTGAGGGGTGGGGTCATCCGGGAGAGGCAGTGCCCGCTGCTGTCCACCCCTGGCCGCAGCAACTGCCGCGATAGTGGCCATGACAGACAGCGACGGTCAGGAGTAGGTCCAGCACCTCCAGCTCCTCCAGCAACAGCAGCACCTCCACCAGCAGCAACAGTAGCATGAGTAGCAGTAGTAGTAGTAGTAGTAGCAGCAGTAGGGCGGCTCAGTGGGGCTGGGCGGCCGCACCTCCAGCACTCCCAGCAGCACCTCCACCAGCAGCAGCAATAGCACGAGTATTATTATTATTATTACTATTATTATTATTATTACATATATATATATATTTTAGGGTTTAGGGTTGCGCGCGGCCCACGGGCTGCAGGGGCGACGCGCGGCTCGGCAGGGCGGCGCGCGGGCTGCAGGGGCAGCGCCCACGGGCTGCAGGGGCGACGCGCAGCTCAGCAGGGCGGCGCGCGGGCTGTAGGGGCGGCGCGCGGCTCGGCAGGGCGGCGCCCAGGCTGCAGGGGCGACGCTCGGCTGGGCAGGGCGGCGCGCGGGCTGCAGGGGCACCACCCACGGGCTGCAGGGGCGACGTGCGGCTCTGCAGGGCGGCGTACGGGCTGCAGGGGCAGCGCCCACGGACTGCAGGGGCAACGCGCGGCTCGGCAGGGCGGCGCGCGGGCTGCAGGGGCAGCGCCCACAGGCTGCAGGGGCGACGCGCGGCTCTGCAGGGCAACGTACGGGCTGCAAGGGCGACGCGCGGCTCTGCAGGGCGGCGTACGAGCTGCAGGGGCAGCGCCACACGGGCTGCAGGGGCAACCCGCGGCTCGGCAGGGCGGCAAGCGGGCTGCAGGGGCAGCGCCCACGGGCTGCAGGGGCAGCGCCCACGGGCTGCAGGGGCAGCGCCCACGGGCTGCAGGGGCAGCACGCGGGCCACAGGGGCAGGCACGGCTGCAGGGGCAGGCACGGCTGCAGGAGCAGCACGGTCGCATGGGCAGGTACGGCTGCAGGGGCAGCACGGTCGCAGGGGCGAGTACGGCTGCAGGGGCAGCACGGTCGCAGGGGCGAGCACGGCTGCAGGGGCAGCATGGTCGCAGGGGCGAGCACGGCTGCAGGGGCAGCGTGGTCGCAGGGGCAGCACGCGGGCTGCTAGGGCAGCGCGGCTGCAGGGGCAGCGTAGGAAGAAAAAATTTACGGTTAGGGCAGGGCGGAACGTTCGGTGGGCCCTAGGAACGATTCTGCTCTAATACTATGTTAGAATAAGCAGGCAGGACTGATGGACTAGGTAGCATGCATGAGTACAAGTACCTAACCCTAAAGTCTTGTACCCATTGTAGGCTAACCCACTATAGCCTAGAGATAACACAAACATACAGTTTGACATATTAATGTTCGCTCATGCCTTCGCTCACATTTTGTACTCGTTTGACACTTAATGCAATCCTCGCTACCTCAATTCATTGCACCCGTAGCATCTATGAAACAGTGAAGTAGCTCATGTTTTTATATAATTATTTACACTATAATTCCTCATTACCCCAGATGATGTCATAGCTTGTATAATCACTCAACCTTCATTAGCCTCTTTGCTTATTTTGAACACCGAAAGTCACTCCCATTCAGCAAACGACTTCCTTTAGTACATCATCCGTTACAGCAACGCCTTTGCCTCCAATAGGCCGCGCCCTGCTAATCATCGGCAAACCAATCCCCGTTCGACACGAAAAGCAACGCTTATAATTGCACCGCGCGTACACCCTCTTTCTCGCCATTGTGAATTCGGTTATAATGAAGTCAAGATGGGAAATGCACGGTTAACAGTGGTTAAATTACGTTTCGGTATGGTTCAATCAAGCAAATCGAAGATAACAAGGTTTTATACATGTTCGGCACAGTTCAGTGTAGCGAGAAACAGGGTGTATACACTCGCCCTTTACGAAACTGCCTGCTTGCCCACAGTAAGAACTGGTAGATTTTATAGCACATTCTCAACTTGGCCCGCCATCGAAGTTTGCCCACCAGCCCGTTTTTCCGAAGATGATGGTGCCTTTGGTGGGAACGCTCCCACTCTAACCACCGAACCTCATTTAGGCGGGCGACAGATGTCGCCAGCGTCGCATGTCCGATATCCAATGAAATTGACGCGCCAGCTCGCATACCAAGTGTTGGAGGAACTTCGTCAGGCCAAACCTAAACGGCCGTGCCTGACGATTGCGCCTACGTAAATTTTGGGCACAATGGTCATATCAAGTCAACGTGGGTTTACTTGGCAAAATCAAGTAAGCAACGCAGAAATGGGTTGCGAGGGCAGGAAAGAAATATATGCGACGGCTGTGTGCATGAAACTGGCATGTCTAACACTAGTCCCAACACCCAGCAAACGTGGCACGATCTCCATTGTCGTACACTGACGGACAGGCCAGGAATTGCGACCATGGCCGGTTGGACTCATGGTGGCCAAACTTCGAATCGCGTGGGGAAACTTTCCAATGTAAAATAATGCCACGTCAACATTTCGAGTCGCGTGGACAAACTTCTGATGGTGGGCGAACTTGAGAATGCGCCCTCAGTTGCATCTGTACTGTACAATAAACTACCGACAGCGCCGCCGTTTCTCACCAGCTTTCTGTCCTGGTCTGAGTTCGAATTGGGTTGGGACCGGGCCTGTCGAAGTTCCTGGGGCCCATACTTGGAGTCCCCAGCTCCTCCCCATCTGACCCTGTTTTGGCCGTAGCTGAGTGTTTTGGCGCCCTTAACGGTCACGGGCGCAGGCCAAAGTGAAAACTTGATATCCGGGCTTGCACTTACACTATCTTAGCTAAGGGAAATTTCGGCTACTCCAAAGCTGACTTAGGGATATCACAAACACGGGAAAAATGCTAAGGGAAAAATCCCCTTGGCGTGCTCTCGTGTAACCTAAGGAGAAAGGGGGGGGGAGTGGGGGGGTCAGGCAGAATTTCTTGGGGGGGGGGATCCTAGAACCAGAAATCAAACCTTTGTGGGTGGGGAAGGCCTGGTTGGAGCACTTAACGTATCCGGGGAAGGGTCGACGAAGCACTTAGTGGCACGGGTGCAGGGCGATCCTAACACTTTATGCAGTCGAGCTGGAGCGAAAGTAGCCCGGAATTTCAGGGCATTAAGGGCATATGCCGTCAATCGACAGGCCTGGTTGGGACTCTTGAGAGGTAACTCGCAGGCATGTTTCGATTCGACCGTTGTCTGGAATGCGGTCGATAATTCAGCGCCATAATGCACTCTTCCACCATCCAAGCCCAAGGTTGCGCTCACTCGCGAACCTTATGCGATTACCATACCACAATGATTCTTTCGCGATGAATTAGCGTCGTCGCGCAATGCTTGTGGTTTCAAGTAGCATTTATCCTTAATCCCCGACGCATTGTTTCGCACCGTACCCTATGCTCGTAAATAATCGTTCGTGGCCTCGCTAATCGCTCATCGTTCATCGCTCATCGCGGCCTCTCCATGCACTGATCGCCACTCCTCGCCAACACCGCATGGCCCCTCCGATTCCCGCTGCCGAGTCTCCCCTCCGTCGCCACCGTGCGCCTACCATTCTCTCACCGGCACTACTCCCAGTAACACTAACAGTAATAGCGCCATTCGCGCCCCTCATCCCATTGGCCCGCTTCGTCCCCTTCGTCCCGCTCGTTCCGCTCGTCTCCCGCGCCTCCCTCGTACCGCGCGCGCCGCGCGTGCCACGTGCGCCACTCGTGCCGACTTCATCCGTACTGCCACTTCTCGTGCTTCTACCGGCGCTGGTATTGCTCGGCCGTCTCCCCGCTGCCGCCTCTAGTCGTAGCTCGTCCGAATCTCCCTCCGAAGCACCAGCAGCAGTAGCGCAGCCGGCGGTGCGCGGCCGCCGCCTCGCAGCGGACGAGCCGCAGGAGTTCGCCACGTCTGTCGGCCAAGTGAGTCTGCTCCTGCAGTCGAGCGACGATTCTCGCGATCGAGGAGTCGTCGCGAGCGGGGAGACCAACCCTCGTCGCCACAATGTCAGCGAAGGTGTCGCGAATGTCGCGAGGGTCGCGTCTAACGTTCAAACAGCTGCCGTCGCCAGAACGACAGCGTGCAACGTGACAAAAGGGCGATGGACCGCTGATCCATTGCTGCCGCTGTACGACGCGAGATCGTGCCCGTTCATCCCGAAAAAGTTCAACTGCGCGTCAAACGGACGGCCTGATAACGCGTACGAAAAGTGGCGATGGGAGGTCGACGGAAACGGGTGCACCCCGCCGCATCCGACGCGAACTACTCTGTGCGAGCTACTAAAGAACAAGCGGATTATCTATATCGGGGATTCCATAATGGAGAACATGTTTTCGTCCATGGCGTGCATGGCGCATGGACTGCTGGGAACGCCGGACGTGACGCCAGGGAAGGTGGATCGAGCGTACTCGCTGCACTGGTCGCCCTGCAACGTTACGCTCACCCTCATCTGGTGCGTCCCTGCCCTGGTGGGAGGTATGTCCGGCTATTGGCGACAGGCAGGCTCTGAGGCTCCTAGCTGTCGAGTCTCCCATCCCCTGGGTGGTGTTATGTGGGACAGACAGGATTTCAGGTTCTATCAGGTGGGTCCCTCATCTGCTGGTGGGGGACAGACTGGCTCTGAAACAGCGTTTACGTTGCTTGGCGGACTGTGGTGACAGCCTCACAAGTTGCTATTCACTTGCTGTGTGCCGCCAATTCGTGTGCCCTGTGCCCGTTCACTCGCCCTCTGCCAACTCATTTGCATCTTTGCTTTCTTCCTACTCCTGGTGTTGATGCCATGCCATGGCGTGGTTTGAACTGGATGACATGTTGGTACCGCATGTCATGGCATGCTGGCGTGATGGCATGCTGGCGTGATGGCATGCTGGCGTGATGGCATGCTGGCGTGATGGCATGCTGGCGTGATGGCATGCTGGCGTGATGGCATGCTGGCGTGATGGCATGCTGGCGTGATGGCATGCTGGCGTGATGGCATGCTGGCGTGATGGCATGCTGGCGTGATGGCATGCTGGCGTGATGGCATGCTGGCGTGATGGCATGCTGGCGTGATGGCATGCTGGCGTGATGGCATGCTGGCGTGATGGCATGCTGGCGTGATGGCATGCTGGCGTGATGGCATGCTGGCGTGATGGCATGCTGGCGTGATGGCATGCTGGCGTGATGGCATGCTGGCGTGATGGCATGCTGGCGTGATGGCATGCTGGCGTGATGGCATGCTGGCGTGATGGCATGCTGGCGTGATGGCATGCTGGCGTGATGGCATGCTGGCGTGATGGCATGCTGGCGTGATGGCATGCTGGCGTGATGGCATGCTGGCGTGATGGCATGCTGGCGTGATGGCATGCTGGCGTGATGGCATGCTGGCGTGATGGCATGCTGGCGTGATGCATGCTGGCGTGATGGCATGCTGGCGTGATGGCATGCTGGCGTGATGGCATGCTGGCGTGATGGCATGCTGGCGTGATGGCATGCTGGCGTGATGGCATGCTGGCGTGATGGCATGCTGGCGTGATGGCATGCTGGCGTGATGGCATGCTGGCGTGATGGCATGCTGGCGTGATGGCATGCTGGCGTGATGGCATGCTGGCGTGATGGCATGCTGGCGTGATGGCATGCTGGCGTGATGGCATGCTGGCGTGATGGCATGCTGGCGTGATGGCATGCTGGCGTGATGGCATGCTGGCGTGATGGCATGCTGGCGTGATGGCATGCTGGCGTGATGGCATGCTGGCGTGATGGCATGCTGGCGTGATGGCATGCTGGCGTGATGGCATGCTGGCGTGATGGCATGCTGGCGTGATGCCATGCTGGCGTGATGGCATGCTGGCGTGATGGCATGCTGGCGTGATGGCATGCTGGCGTGATGGCATGCTGGCGTGATGGCATGCTGGCGTGATGGCATGCTGGCGTGATGGCATGCTGGCGTGATGGCATGCTGGCGTGATGCCATGCTGGCGTGATGGCATGCTGGCGTGATGCATGCTGGCGTGATGGCATGCTGGCGTGATGGCATGCTGGCGTGATGGCATGCTGGCGTGATGGCATGCTGGCGTGATGGCATGCTGGCGTGATGGCATGCTGGCGTGATGGCATGCTGGCGTGATGCCACGCTGGCGTGATGGCATGCTGGCGTGATGGCATGCTGGCGTGATGCCACGCTGGCGTGATGGCATGCTGGCGTGATGCCACGCTGGCGTGATGGCATGCTGGCGTGATGCCACGCTGGCGTGATGGCATGTTGGCATGGTAGGAGTGTGTTCATGGTGGAGACAGCATGGGTGGACCCCAGTGATCTATTCAAGGGAGGGCAGGTGGATGTGAGCACAGCCGACACCACATGGACGCATGCTGTGCCCTCATATGACGTCATCGTCTTTAACACTGGTCAGTGGCTCGTATGAAATGCATGGGTGGGTGAAGGTGCATGCATGGGTGGACAGGTGGATGTCAGCACAGCGGGCAGCACATGGATGGATGTCAGCACAGCGGGCAGCACATGGATGGATGTCAGCACAGCGGGCAGCACATGGATGGATGTCAGCACAGCGGGCAGCACATGGATGGATGTCAGCACAGCGGGCAGCACATGGATGGATGTCAGCACAGCGGGCAGCACATGGATGGATGTCAGCACAGCGGGCAGCACATGGATGGATGTCAGCACAGCGGGCAGCACATGGATGGATGTCAGCACAGCGGGCAGCACATGGATGGATGTCAGCACAGCGGGCAGCACATGGATGGATGTCAGCACAGCGGGCAGCACATGGATGGATGTCAGCACAGCGGGCAGCACATGGATGGATGTCGTACCCTTCTATGACGTTATGGTCATGGTGCATGCATGGGTCATGGTGCATGCATGGGTCATGGTGCATGCATGGGTCATGGTGTATGCCTGGGTCATGGTGTATGCATGGGTCATGGTGCATGCATGGGTCATGGTGTATGCCTGGGTCATGGTGTATGCATGGGTCATGGTGCATGCATGGGTCATGGTGTATGCATGGGTCATGGTGCATGCATGGGTCATGGTGCATGCATGGGTCATGGTGCATGCATGGGTCATGGTGCATGCATGGGTCATGGTGCACGCAAGGGTCATGTTGCATGCACGGGTCATGATGCATGCATGGGTCATGGTGCATGCATGGGTCATGGTGCATGCATGGACATGGTGCATGCATGGGTCATGTTGCATGCACGGGTCATGATGCATGCATGGGTCATGGTGCATGCATGGGTCATGGTGCATGCACGGGTCATGGTGCATGCACGGGTCATGGTGCATGCACGGGTCATGGTGCATGCATGGGTCATGGTGCGTGCATGGGTCATGGTGCATGCATGGGTCATGGTGCATGCACGGGTCATGGTGCATGCACGGGTCATGGTGCATGCATGGGTCATGGTGCGTGCATGGGTCATGGTGCGTGCACGGGTCATGGTGCGTGCATGGGTCATGGTGCGGGTCATGGTGCATGCATGGGTCATGGTGCATGCATGGGTCATGGTGCATGCATGGGTCATGGTGCATGCATGGGTCATGGTGCATGCATGGGTCATGGTGCATGCATGGGTCATGGTGCATGCATGGGTCATGGTGCATGCATGGGTCATGGTGCATGCATGGGTCATGTTGCATGCACGGGTCATGATGCATGCATGGGTCATGGTGCATGCATGGGTCATGGTGCATGCATGGGTCATGGTGTATGCATGGGTCATGGTGCATGCATGGGTCATGGTGTATGCATGGGTCATGGTGCATGCATGGGTCATGGTGTATGCATGGGTCATGGTGCATGCATGGGTCATGGTGCATGCATGGGTCATGGTGCATGCATGGGTCATGGTGCATGCATGGGTCATGGTGCATGCATGGGTCATGGTGCATGCACGGGTCATGGTGCATGCACGGGTCATGGTGCATGCACGGGTCATGGTGCATGCACGGGTCATGGTGCGTGCATGGGTCATGGTGCGTGCATGGGCCATGGTGCGTGCACGGGTCATGGTGCGTGCATGGGTCATGGTGCGGGTCATGGTGCGTGCACAGGTCATGGTGCGTGCACGGGTCATGGTGCATGCATGGGTCATGGTGCATGCATGGGTCATGGTGCGTGCACGGGTCATGGTGCATGCATGGGTCATGGTGCATGCATGGGTCATGGTGCATGCATGGGTCATGGTGCATGCATGGGTCATGGTGCATGCATGGGTCATGGTGCATGCATGGGTCATGGTGCATGCATGGGTCATGGTGCATGCATGGGTCATGGTGCATGCATGGGTCATGTTGCATGCACGGGTCATGATGCATGCATGGGTCATGGTGCATGCATGGGTCATGGTGCATGCATGGGTCATGGTGCATGCATGGGTCATGTTGCATGCACGGGTCATGATGCATGCATGGGTCATGGTGCATGCATGGGTCATGGTGCATGCATGGGTCATGATGCTTGCACGGGTCATGATGCATGCATGGGCCATGGTGCATGCATGGGTCATGGTGCATGCATGGGTCATGCTGCATGCTGTCCGCAGAAGTACGTACCATCATCTCATTCCATACGGGTAGGATGAGTAAGTGACGTGTGTCATTCTCCTCGCATGCTCACACCAGCATGACATCGCATGAGCACAAGCATCGTCCAAGCCTACCCGCACGGCCTCCCCAATACCTTCTTCTCCTGCCCTCACCTCCTCTTTTCCCCGCCTGCCTCCCCCAACCACCTTCCGGTTCCCCTCCCCTCCTTCCCCCTCCCCGATCATCAGGCAATCGGTGGAAGCCAAGGCAGCTAGAGCAATACGGACTCACACTCAACCCACCCTTCCACAGCCTCTCCAAGCCCTTTCCCCCCTTCCCTCCTTGTCTGCTTCCCCAAACCACCTTCTAATTACCTCCCCTTCCTCCCCTTGCACCCCCTATTCATCAGGCAACTGGTGGAAGCCAAGGCAGCTAGAGCGATACGGACTCACACTCAACCCACCCTTCCACCACACCGGCATCGTCGAAGCCTACCCGCACGGCCTCGCAACCATTCTCACCGCTCTCCACCGCTGGCAGCGCGTTACCGCCCGCGCGTTTCTGGTTACCAGTGTGTCTTTTCAGTTCAACGCCAGCTGTCCCGCCACGCAGCCCATTGCTGACGTGGCGACAGCACGCACAACGATGGCGGCGCTGACCCGGCGGAAGAACGAGGTGTTGAAAGCGGTGCTGCAGAGGGTGGTGGAGGAGGAGGGGAGGGAGAGAGAGAGGGATGAGGCGGAAAAGGATGTTGTGGGAAGAAAGGGGCAGCAGGGGCAGCAGGAGCAGCAGGAGCAGCAGGAGCAGCAGGGGCAGCAGGGGCAGCAGGGGCAGCAGGGGCAGCAGGGGCAGCAGGCACGGTCAGCACATGTAGGGGGCAAGGCAGGTGTGCGGGGCAGCAGCATCCGCTTGCTGGACATCCACGACTTGTCTCTCTTCCGCCACGATGCACGGCCAGCAGCGTACCATGGCAGGCAGAGCAGCCTGCATGATTGTGCGCATTACTGCGTGCCCGGTGTGCCCGACACATGGAATGAGCTGCTGCTGGGGATGCTGGCCGAGTGACGGCATTCTGGCATGTGTGCAGCGCAGCAGCATGCGGGTGTTGGACATTCACGACTTGTCTCTCTTCCGCCACGATGCACGGCCAGCAGCCTACCACGGCAGGCAGAGCAGCCTGCACGACTGCGCTCACTACTGCGCGCCCGGTGCGCCAGACACATGGAACGAGCTGCTGCTGGGGATGATGGCCGAGTGACAGCCTGCTGGCTGCTGCTTTTAGAGATGATTCGTCTTGCAAGGTCATCCAGCCGGCATGACTGCTCGCACTACTGCGGGCCTGGTGTGCCTGACACATGGAATGAGCTTCTGCTGGGGATGATGGTCGAGTGATATTCTGCTGGTCGCTTGTTGGTACAAGCCTACTTGTGTCTGCTGTACCTACAGGCTCATCCATCCTGCTGTGCATCGCTACGTCCCCGGCTTGCCTGAAATGTGGAACGAGCTGTTGCTGGGTATGATGGCCGAGTGACGGCCTGGTGGTTGCTGCCACTAGAGCTGATGCATCTTGCATGCCAGTCCACCCAGCCCGCATAACTGTGTGCACCACTGCAACAAGCCCCGTCTCCCCGACACATGGAATACGCTGCTGCGAGGGATGATGGGTGAGTTGCTGCTGCAAGGGGTGATGGGTGAGTTGCTGGTTGCTTGTGAAATCCGGCCTACTGGTACCAGTCCACACACAGAGCATCAAGCATTTGTTGGACACACTGCTGCTGTGGATGATGGGTGAAGCCAAGATATTCTCCTTTTCATGGCAAAAACGTGTGGGGGACTCTTTTTTACCAATTTTCTGTGCTGACATAAGGCAAACCTCACATGCAGTTACTGGACCCGAGAAGGATACTGTCACATATGTAAACGTTGCAGCAGGTGTAGCAGGTGTCACATACGGTATGTCCATGATGGTGGTGACCACTGTGGTTGCCTCTGTTTTGCCTGTTGCCTCTCCTCTGATCCACCGCACTACAATTGCTGTTATTTAGGTATTCTCTCTACCCCCAATGAAAAATAGAAACCCCTGCGTGTTAACACCAACCACCATGTCGATAGGTAGCCGTAGCCATGCCGACAGGAACCAGATCACTCAAATATAGTGCACAGGAGTTTCCGACAACACTCAAATACGGTACCGTAATCTCCCGGACAAAACACCCCCCCATATGATAGTGCACCCCCGGGTAGCTTGTGCGGGGTGGGTGCTATGGGCGACCTCGTTTCTACTATACCCCCCTTTTTGGATGATTTTCTATAACACCCCCCTTTTCTTACGGATTCCTATTATAGCTGTTATCGAGTCTGATTCCTTTCAGGAGAATATTGCGAGAATCGCTTCCTAGATGAAATTTCGCGTGTACTTGCACTTACCAGAATCCGCCGACATTTCCCCCTCCCACAATCTCGCTGTCGCCACCCTGGCAAATCTTTCGCTGCAAGTGGACATTTCCCCCATCCCACATTCTAGGAAGTCGCCACGCTGGCGAATCTTCCGCTGCAAGTGGCCCGAAAGGTGAAACTCACATTCTCGCCAAAACTCACATTCTCGCCTCAAACTGTGATGTTGAAACGACCATTGAAACACCCAAACTGTTGCATTAAAATATACCATATATAACCACCCGGGTATTATATAGGATTTTCCGTTGAGAGGACCCCCCCCCCCCTTTTTTCCCTGTGGTTATCATAATACCCCCGGGTGTTATGTCCGGGAGAATACGGTATAACTCACACAATAATTGCACTGCGCAGGTGGTTTACCGTAATCCTCCGAAAGCCCCCCTCCCCAACCCCTTCATTTTTTTCCATTGTATTGTATTCCCTGGATAGAGACCTCCCTTTCCTTTTCGTCCCAGGTCTTAACATCAGCAGAAGGGATAACGATTTTTCCTGAGGTAGCCATTGTGGAAACGTGGCCAATGATGGCATTTTGAGCTACTATCTTGAATCTCTGGCGGGCATGGAAAAAGAGCAAGGAAGGATAGAGTAGAGATCATCAATGGGCGACGGGAGGCCGATGATATAGACAAGCAATTGAGTAGCTTGAGAGTTCTGATATACGGTAGTCTGAACACTATTGTTCTCACCTCCCACATCGTCTTGCAGTTGCCTGTGCTCTGCTGGAATCTCTGCTCCACATTCAACATCAGGTGCTCCAAATTCAACCTCAGGTCCTCCACCCACTGCCACCCCTTCGTTGTTCCCAACTCCCTCTTACACTCGGCCAATTCCTCTTTCAGACGTGCCAACTCCTGCTTACACTCAGTCAACTCCTCCTTCACAAGTGCCAACTCCCCTTTGAACGCGTTTAATTCCTCGTTCACTGCTGCCAACTCCCCTTCCGTTGATGCAGAAACCCCTCTCAACAATCCGAGCAGCCCTCTCACTGCTTCAGTTAACTCACTGGGCTCTGTTTCCCCAGCCATGGTGCCGAATTACCGTCCTCACGTGCCCAAATCCTAACTCCTGTTACCAATGCTCGAGTTCAATCCGCCCTGGTAATCAAGAAAAGTGGAAGGAAGAAAAATACAGGCAGAGCAAAAGTAGTGCACCAGGAATTTGCAAGGGAGAAATGGGGAGCAACAAATGCGCGACGAAGTTGTCGTACCGGTTTAAGGAGGAACCTTCTGACTAGCCGAGAGAACTAACGAGAGATGCGCAGGAAAGAGGGGTAAGTCGTCCTGGAGGCATAAGAAGGAAAGCCTGGTGGAGACAGTAAAGTGGGTACGCGGGCAACGTGGGTGCTCGGGCAACGTATATGAATTGCTAGACTGTGAAGACGATGCGACACGAGAAGGCTTGATGTGCGGTCACCAGGACGCGAACCGAGGCGCGGTTCATGGTAGTAAGAACCCTCGTTTTTCCCCCTCGTCTCTCCCCTCTTCTCCCCAGTGGAAAACGAGGTGCGCTGTCGCCATGCCAGTCAAATGGCGAGATTTAGTCATCAGACGACGGACAGGCGTGAAATAGGCGTAAGTGTGGCGTGAGATACTAGGTGTAACATAGACGTCACTTTCCGTGACATGCGCTACGATATTATCGAAATGAGGGTATGTCCCACACATTCGTGTGAATGTGGCTGAATGGCAGGGCTCTCGTTATCAGACCAAATTGGTCTGATGGTCTGATTTTCAGACGTAGATTTTCGCTTTCATCTGATCTCTAAGACGATGCTTTTTATTTCGTCTGATCCGTAAGATGGCTGATTTTAGTTCATCTGATATTTCAGAGCAAGCTCTATAGTTAGTCTGAAATTTCAGAGAACGAGTTGTTTTTCGTCTGATACCGGTCCCCCTCCCCCCAACCCTCCCTTTCCCCCCCGATCTCTCGCTACTCTACCAGCTCAGCCCCCCCTTCTATGCCCTCGCTCCTCTTCCAGGCCTAGTCCTGTCCAACCCTTCTCCCCCTTTCCCCAACCTGAGGTCTCTCCAGGTCTCGCTCCCAGCCTGGCCCGCTTTCATGCCCCTCCTAATGTCTCGCAGCCCAGCCCCCCCTTCCCTTCGCGTCCCTCCACCTCCACCCACCCTGATCCCTCGCGTCGCAGCCCCTCATTGTCATGTGCGTGCCCCTCAATAGCCACACAGCTGTCTGTCAGCTAGCGAGCTGTCAGCACCGCGCCAGGGGCGCGTTCATTAACAAAACAAGCGTGATTATGTTAGACAAGTGTGTTAGCTAAATCAGACTGTGCAAATTGAATCGTATGAAGAATCAGACTAAGCTTTAACATTCGTCCAAAAAATCAGACCAAAAAAATATGCCCGTCTGAACGTCAGACGGAACGGTTTTTTTACTTAGGTATGTCAGACAGGCCCAAATCCTAGCAAGAGCCCTGCTGAATGGGATGCTTGACTTGGTGCGACGGTGCGACGGTCCGCTAGGCATCTAGTTTGGTTGGGCAAGGTACGGTGCATACAAACTCGTGAGACACGTTTTAAGACCCCTTGTTACCGTGATTTATAACATTCTATCTTCTGTTCACAAACATTTCAGATATCCAAGCTCCCACTCAAGTTACCTCTGTATCAGAGTTTGGATTCCCCAGCATAGCATAGGCGGTTGTCAGCCCAACTTAATCAGTCCACACTTCAATCCTAACCTCACAAAGCGACTAGAAAAGGGCGTTCAACATAAATGTCTTATTAAATAGGGAGAAAGAGAGCACGGCTACAGAAAGAGTTACAGCAGGCCAACGGAAAGGTACTTGGATGAACTGAGAGGTGCATGGTCCGAGTCTATAGGGCTCCGAGGTGACTTCTGAGGACTTTTGAGGCGACTTCAACGTTACCTCAGGGCTACAGGAGATGCTACAACAATGGGCCGCTGGAGAGGTACTTGGCCGATTTGAGCGGTGCCTGGTCCGACTCTATTATAGGGCTCTGAATCTCCACCTGCTCCCCCTCCTGCCCCACCTCCACTTCCTCCATTCTCTCCCCCTCCTGCACTTGCATGCCATTCTCCCCAGCAGCACCAGCTCCCTTCTCCTTGCCCTTGCTGCTGCTGCTGCTGCCAGGCCTGTTCCCTGTGCCACGTGGCCAGCACTGATTGGCCCAGGCTGCAGGCTTGGACGAGGGAGAGAGTGCCGATTTGGGGGAGAGGGCGGGGGGGTGGGAAGATGAAGGTGAGGGGAGGGAGGAGGTTCGATTGAGCGGGGCAGGGGAGTAAGGCGAGGTGATGAGAGTACGAGGTGACTTGATCGCACCAGCACCAAAACCAGCACCACCAGCAGCAGCAGCACCAGCACTCCCTTCTGGCTTGTGGGTGCCTCGTGGGGAGGTGAAGCTACCAGAACCGGCAGCATCAACCCCATTGCCAGGACTGCGAGGGGAAATGCGCGGCGAGGCACGGTTGGAAGCCGAAACGTTGCTGTTGCTGGCCGCACTGGGGTGGGAGAAGTCTGCTGAGGCATCCTCGTCCACCGTGGGCAGAGGGAGAGGCGGAGGGATGCCAGATGCGGTGAGGGAGGCCCCGAGGTTGGCTGCTGCTGCTGCTGCTGAGGTGGAGGCGGTGGAGAGGGGCAGCATCTGAACGGCGTCCTCGTCTTCTTCTGCGAGCGCCAGCTGGATTTCTTCTAGCTGCCGCACAACCTGCGACATGGTGGGGCGGTTGCGCGCCTGGGGGGGGAGCAAGATGGGAGACGAGGGGGGAAGAGGGGGGAAGAGGGGGGAAGAGGGGGGAAGAAAGGGGAGTAAGATGGGGAAAGGTGTGGTGGAAGAATGGAGGGAAGGGATAGGACGATATGAGGAGATCGGAATGTGTCAGTCAGGAGATAGGACTATACAATGCAAGACAGGCTGAAGCTCTCCCTTTGCTAAGTGTCTCCTCATCAGCCTACCTAAATCTCCTTAACAACCCTCCAGCCCTCTAGCCCACTGGCCTTCCAGCCATCTAGCCGTCTAGCTGTGTAAACTCTAGACGTGCAATGCAATGCTCTCGTGGATGCAGAGCCCACCTGCATCTCAAGGCACACGAGGGCCAGCTCCCCCACGGCCTGCAAGGACTGCACCACCGCCTCTGATGCCACCTGCAGCTCTGAGGCCGTCAGGTGTGCCTATGATGTGCCTACCTCAACCCCACTAGGACCCTAAACGATCCACACGGCCCACCTGCATCTCAAGGCATGCGAGAGCCAGCTCCCCCACGGCCTGCATGGACTGCAGCACCGCCTCTGACGCCGCCTGCAGCTCCCTTGCTGCTACCACGTCCACCCGCCCCGCCTCTATGCGCGGTGACGCCTGCAGGGGAGACAAAGGGGAGGGGGGGAGACAAGACGGAGCTGATACTATGTTTGGCAAGAATGAACCACACTTGGGTCATCTTAAAAGAGTGAACAACAGGAAAGTCCCTTGCTGCTACCACGTCCACCCTCCCCGCCTCTATGCACGGTGACGCCTGCAGGGGAGAGAAAGGAGGACGAGGGAACCAGGAGGTTCGAGGGACGTGGGGTAAACAAGCTGTGCGTTACTCACCCATTCAACGAGGTTCATGAGCCGGTCCTCATCGTCGTCCTCGTCATCATCGTCACTGTCCATGTCATGCACCTGCCTGCCCTCCACCCCTCCTCCTCCTCCTCCTCCACCTCCACCTCCACTATCGCCACCAGCACCACCAGCAGCAGCACCATCAGCGCCAGAAGCACTATCATCAGCAACACTGCCTTCGCCAGCAGCAGCACTGCCAACACCACCAACACCACCATCACCACCATCACCACCATCACCACCATCAGCACCATCACCACCAACACCATCACCACCATCAGCACCATCACCACCAACACCATCACCACCATCACCACCATCACCACCATCAGCACCATCACCACCAACACCATCACCACCATCAGCACCATCACCACCAACACCATCACCACCATCACCACCATCACCACCATCAGCACCATCACCACCAACACCATCACCACCATCAGAAGCAGCGCCAGCGGTTGTGGCGGGGGGAGCGCGGGGCTCCATCCAGATGGGGACCTTGCCGGAGATGAGCTCCAGCAGGATGACCCCGAAGCTGTACACGTCACTCTTCTCCGTCAGCTGCTGCTTCGTGTAGTAGTTGGGATCCAGGTAGCCTGATAGAGGGGGGAGGGGGGAGGAGGGTAGATGAGTGAGGAGGGAGAGGTGCTTCATGTCTGAATTCATGAACAGCATGGGATGGGAGAGTGCCTTTCTCCATCAGCTGCTGCTTTGTGTAGTAGTTGGGGTTCAGGTAGCCTGGTGGGGGAGCGAAGGGGGGAGGGGAGATGGGTGGAGGAGGGACAATGAGGAAGGATGAGCAGTTCATGGAATCGCATCTTTCTCCGTCAGCTGCTGCTTCGTGTAGTAGTTGGGGTAGGAGGGGAGACAAGGGAGGAGAGGGAGATAGTCATGGCTACCTTGACTATTCCTTGACAACCGTGATTGCCCTCATGTGGACGGCACCGTAGTCCTCTTGACCCACTCACTCACCCATGGGCCGTTGACCATGTTTGACTCGCGTTGACTCACCCATGGTGCCCTTGACGTTGGTACTAATGAGGTCCAGTTGTGTGCAGCTCACAGCCTGCTATGCCAGGCATGTGTAGGTCCAGTTCAATCGCCAGCTTTGCACTCCAAGGCTCGTTGGCTTGCGTTGACTCGTGGTTGACGTCCGTTGACTCGCGGTTGACTTGTATTGACTGACTCACCCATGGTGCCCTTGACGTTGGTGCTGATGAGGTCCAGGTGCGTGCCGCTCACAGCCTGCTGTGCCAGGCGGGACAGCCCAAAGTCCGCCACCTTGGCGTTCATCTGATAGTCCAGCAGTATGTTGGTCGTCTTGATGTCGCTGGGGGAGTTGAGATGTAGGCAGGGGAAAGGGGACAGAGAAAACGGCATAGATATGGGTGCATGGGAGCAGTAAAGCGCGATGTTCAGAAGGAGAATATTAAAAGGGGGAGTCCAGTCCACATGAAAACATTAACTTGCTAATGACAAGTAGCGGAGCGAGACTTCAAGAGGACCAACCGGTGGATGACAGGTGGCAGGGCGCCTCGGTGCAGGTACTCGATTCCTCTGGCTGCTCCCAACGCCACCCTGAGGCGAAGGTTCCAGGTCATTTCCCGAGCCTTGTCAGCATCTGAAAGGCACAGCGAAAAACAATGCAGAGTGGAATAAGTCCTTCGGCAGTACCACTGGCCATAATTTCTGGTTTGGCCTAGCAGTGCTGCCAGTGGTGCTCCCAGTAATGCTGCCAGTGGTGCTCCCTGTAATGCTGCCAGTGGTGCTCCCAGTAATGCTGCCAGTGGTGCTCCCAGTAATGCTGCCAGTGGTGCTCCCAGTAATGCTGCCAGTGGTGCTCCCAGTAATGCTGCCAGTGGTGCTCCCAGTAATGCTGCCAGTGGTGCTCCCAGTAATGCTGCCAGTGGTGCTCCCAGTGATGCTGCCAGTGGTGCTCCCAGTAATGGTGCCAGTGGTGCTGCCAGTGGTGGGTTGACATGCATCTTTTCACTCACCATGCAGTGCATGCCTGAGCGTGCCATTGGGCACGTATTCATAGACGAGCATGAGGCGCTGGTCGTCCTCCTCACAGAAGCCAATGAGCGACACGAGGTGGCGGTGGTGCAGGCGCGTGAGCAGCTCGACCTCGGTGACAAACTCCTTCTCGCCCTGGTCCGACCCCACGTCCAGCCGCTTCACCGCCACCATGTGCCCACTCTCCAACTGCCCCCGGAACACCTGTTGTTGGGGATTGCACGCGGAGGGCGGGTGGGACGGGGGAAGTGGTGGAGGGGAGGGGAGGGGGGGAGGGAGGGAGGGGAGGGGAGTGGGTGCGGGTGGGAGGGGAGTGGTGTGGGAGAGGGTGCAAAGACGTTAGCTGCCTCCCTCAAACCCTCTCACGTGAGCAGCTCAACCTCGGTGACGAGCTCCTTCTCGCCCTGATCCGACCCCACGTCCAGCCGCTTCACTGCCACAATGTGCCCACTCTCCAACTGCCCCCGGAACACCTGTTGGGGATGGGCAGGGGGGGTGGGAGGGCGCACGGGGAGTGGGAGTAGTGGGAGAGAAAGCAGGAGAGGCAGATGAGGCAGCTCCCCCAACGATGACACCTTCTCACGCCTGCTTATATCCACAATACCAACTCTGATGTGGCTCCAGAAATTCATGGAGCAGCTCAGGGCACATGATATAACTTTCACGTGGTCTCATATGACGTGGTCAGGCCATATGTCTTTCACGTGGTGCACACTTGGCCTGACCCAACCAGAAACCTTTGGCAGCGGGACGGAGAGTTGCACAGAAGATTGGAGAAGGTGACTGACCTGTCCGAACCCTCCCTTGCCGATCACATTGGCGGGTGCAAAGTCGTTAGTGGCCTCCCTCATCTCCTCCCACGTGAAGCAGTGTGCTCCAAACGCTGATATCGCCTTGCTCCCTGCCCCGCCGCCCCCACTGCCCCCTCCGCTGCTGCCGTTCATCCCTCCGCCAAAGCTGCTGCCCATGTACGACACCGAGCCTGCGGCGTTGGCTCGGCGGTTGAAGCGGCTGTTGGGTCGGGCGCCCAGGAGCTTCTCCTTTTCGGCTTCAGCTGCTGCCGCTGCTGCTCTGCGCGCATTGAGCCATCTCATGCCTAACAGCACTGCCAGGGCGATAGCTAGCACAAAGACTGCTGACACCACTCCCAGCAGGATGCCCTGGGGAGGGAGGCGGCAGAAGAAGAGCAGAAACGGAGAGGGGGGACAGCGAGACACGGAGAAGTGTGGTTGGGGACGGCGGGTGGGTGGGCAATCGGAAGAACAAAGAAAAGGTACATTTCGTTTCAGAAGATAAAAAATCTTTATACTGTCATCCCAACCCAACTTCAGCAACCATACAAACCAACCAGACGCACCCATCCACAAACCTTCAGTTTCTAGCCCACTGCGCTGCGAATGCATATCAATCTAATCCCTCCCTCAGCTAAGCCCTCATGGAGCACAAGGAGTTGGGATCTGAGCCAAGGCAAGCCCCTCAGCTGCACAACCACAGCGAGTCACCTCAGCAACCTGCCGGTCTGTCGCCTGCAATGGAACCTAATCCTGTCACTCGCGCCATACCTCCTCCTCCCTCCCCCCCCCCGCACCGTTCAACTCTACCATATCACACCTCCATAAACACCCAATCATCCCTGCATGAATCGCTCAATCCCGCACCTCGCCACCTTGTACCACCAACCAAACCATGCACCGCTCTGCACCACATTGCATTGCATGGTACCCGCCACACAGACTGCACCACCACAATGGCCTCCGATTGCTGCTGTGCCGCCTGCAGAGTGGCCTTGAACGCCGCCTCGCGCCCCTCCTGCCACTGCAGCACGTGAAACACCCCACTGCTGCACCTGCCAGCTTGCCTGGACCGCTCTGCACCGCACTGCAAAGCATCGTACCCGCCAGACGGACTGCACGACGACAGTGGGGTCTGCCTGCTGCTGTGCGGCCTGCAAAGTGGTCTTGAACGCCGCCTCGCGCCCCTCCTCCCACTGCAGCATGTGAAACACCTCCACTGCATTCACAAACGCGTCCCTGCGTGGGGGGAAGAGAAGTGGGGGAGATCATAGAGTCGAGGCGGCAGCATAGAGAGGAAAGGTTTGAGTTGACTGCGAGGCCCTCCTCCTCCCGCCCCTTATGCCACTGCAGCACATGGCACACCTCCACTGCATTCACAAACGAGTCCCTGGGAGAGGGGGGGAGAGATACGTGGACAAACGGGAGGTGGGATGGAAAGGAACATATTGGCTTGAAGCCTTCATCCGCCCCTCCTGCCACTGCAGCAAGTGGCACACCTCCACCGCTTTCACGATCGCGTCCCTGGTTAGTGGACGAGCAGGAGGGGAAGGGAGAAAAACGACGGTAGGGATAAGGGAGGGAATACGGTTTGGGTTGAATCTGCGGCTTCCTCGCGACCCTCCTGCCACTGCCGCACGTGAATCAACCTGACATTTTTTCTTAAATTCCCGTAAGGGGGGGGCAGCATACCACGTGAAGCCGGTGTTGTCGGCATTTTTTTTTCCTTCTTTTTCTTTTTATTTTTCTTTCTAGGAAAGTCCAACTCGTACGTTTACAGCTCATTATTCGTGGCCCAGGACGGCAAGAAACGGTGTAGAGCGATTCTCGCGCTTCACCGTTATGCACCGTGACACAACGGACTAGACCGCTAAGAACGTACAAGAAACGTACGAGCTGGACTGGACACCCCCCCCCTTAGTCGACTCAAGAATCCAAGTAAGGCGCGGGCAGCATACATACATAGTACATACCATGTGAAGCCGGTGTAATTGGCGTTGGCAATCTCGATAGTGAGAAAGCCAGAGGCGTTGCTGGTGACTGGCAGAGGCGGGTGGGGCAAGGGGTTACAGGCAGTGGCGAAGCAGAGGGGAAAGCAGGCAAAGGAAGAGGATCGGTTAGGGAGATGTGGTGGCTTAGACGTGACAGGAAGAGGCGATGCAGAGAGGGGATGAATGGGAGAAAGGACAGAAGATGTGCGGCGGGGGATGGGAGAGAGGTGATGGGGATGTAAAGGGAGATAGGGTAGGGAGGAGCGTAAGCAGAGTTGACTTTCGAGTCGACTCAGAAGGAGGACAGAAGATGTGTGGAGGGAGATGAAAGTGAGGTGATGGGGGGATGTAAAAGGAGATAGGGTAGGGAGGAGCATAAGGCGCATCAGAATAGAGCAAGGTACCTCAAGAATAGAGCGACGGGGGGGGAGAGAGGAAAAAGATGATCTCACCGTAAAGCTCCTTGGCCAAATAGTTGGCGGGCGGAGCAAAGGCATCAAAGGGCTTCACAGCCAGCTGACCGTCCACGAACACTTGCAGGAAGCGCGCCCCCTGATGTGCCACATGTGATGCCACGCCATACCACGCCATGCCACGCCATGCCTCGTCATGCCACGCCATGCCATACCATACCATGCCACGCCACGCCATGCCATTCCATGTGGTCCCGTGCAACGCCGCACATCCCATGGCATATGTCACAGCACATGTCACAGCACATGTCACAGAACATGCGATAGCAGCATATGTAGCAGCACGTGAGAAACACACGACAGTAAAGCAACAATGTCAAACAGTGCAGGGCAGTGCGCACAAGCAGGTGCATGGTGGGTGTACGCAGAGAATGAAAGGCCATGGCATCGGACAGTATGCATGGTGCTGCATGGCATGGGTTGGCATGGCGAGGCATGGCATGGCATGGCGTGGCGTGGCGTGGCGTGGCGTGGCGTGGCGTGGCATGGCGCGTGGCGTGGCGTGGCATGGCGTGTGGCATGGTATGGCATGAAACAGAACAGCCCGTCGTACCGGAAAATCAAACAGCCCGTCTCGGAAGCCGAGGAAGACAGCAAGGGGCGTGGAGGGCGGCACGGGGAAGACGTACTGCAGCGTGTGCGCCTTGAACCGCGCCTGCGGCTCCGTCTCGTGCCCGTTCACAGTTGTGCGCCATTTCTGCAGGGTTGTTTGTCAGAGGCGGGCGTGATGCACGCGATGCAACGCAGAAACAAGGGGTGGATGAGATTGGTGGCTTGGCTTCGCTTGCTGAGGGCACACGCCCCCATCTGCTTGCTTTCCCAGTCTGGCAGACAAACGAAACGCGAGAGGGGCGAAAGTCAGAGCAGATTGGTGAGGCGACGAGATTCGTGCGAGAGGCAAGCACAGTGGACTTTTGAGTCGACTCAAAAGTCACCTCGTTACAATTGCAGGCGACGAGATTCGTGAGAGAGGCAAGCACGGTGGAATGCAAGAGACGGGGCGAGTGCTCGAGAGATGAGCCGTAAGGCTTAGATGCAAGCATGCATGCATGAAGCATACGCATGGAGGCAGGGGAGGGAGTACTGACAGTGAATACGGCATGGAGGCAGGGGAGGGAGTACTGACAGTGAATACGGCATGGAGGCAGGGGAGGGAGTACTGACAGTGAATACGGCATGGAGGCAGGGGAGGGAGTACTGACAGTGAATACGGCATCTGGCGGCATGTTGGGGTTGTCTCCGTTCTCCATTGAGAACAGCGAGTTGTAAATCTGTGGGCGGGGGGGAGAGGTAGAGGGGGAGAGAGTGAAGGCAGGGAGCTAGATTGAGTGAAGCAGGGAGTGACTGAATTGAGAGAAGGAGAGTGGGGCAGAGATACGGCGAGTGAGGGGAAGGGAGACATGGTGGGTGGGTATTGGAGGCCGATGATTGGTGAACAGAGGAAGCAGGGGAGTGAGAGAGAGATAGTCAAATGGGACGAAAGATGGAGGAGAGTGAATGATAGAGAAATCAGGAAGGCATACGTAGAGCATTAGGTAGATTTAAGCTGAAGACAGTAGGCGGTTGACAAAGGAGAGTGAAAACAGAAGGGACGAAGGAAAGGAAGTAGAAAGAAAATGACGCAAGGAAAAAGGGAGGACGATGAATGGGTGTAAGCGAGGGCCGAACGACTGATGTGGATCGAAATGATTGAAGAAGGTTGTTACTCGGTGTTACATGAAGCTGAGGAAAGAAGGATCATGGGGAGCGAGGAGGTCTGGCAACTTTTGAGCGTTCCCACTCACCCCAGGAGCGTTGTCCACAGTCATTGTGTTGGCCGGCGAAGGGGCGGCAAGGTACGGCGTGTCAGGCAGCCACGAGCGGCCAATGGCGTCCAGGAAGAACGAGTTGGGTGTCAATCCCGCCCCAATGTGGTACAGCGAAGCTGGATGGGGACAAGGGGGGGCGGAACGGTCTAAATTGATCAACCAAGCACAATGTATACATCAAAAAGTTGGGCGGCAGTCCCGCCCTCATGTGGTAGAGCGAGGCTGGATGGCGTGGCGTGTGGTGTGGGGGAGGGCAGAGTGAGGGAGGGGGGTGGTTGAAAGGTGGTTAGATGGTGGAAGGGAAGGAGGGATGGGATAGGGTCCTGCTGGAAGCTGGCTGGTTAGCTTGCAGCAAGCCAACTAAAGTGCTCCCTTTCCTTTTTATGTGCCCCCCAACTACCAGTATGTGTATGTGTTTATTAGTATGTGGTCGCCCTCTGTGCATGTGTGAGCCTCGACCTACCAAGCACAACACGCATGCATGACATGACAGCAGTATGGAGCCAAGAGTAGAGCACATTTGAGGAGTGCAACAGGGGAATGCCACGGTTGGAGTGGCCTGGCCAGCAGGAGAGAGTGAGTGCTTTTGAAGCACCTAACAAAAAAAGAGTGCAACAGTGGAGTGCAACAGTGGAGTGCCATGACTGGACTGGAGTGGTCTGGCCAGCAGGAGAGAGAGAGAGAGTGAGAGCGCAGCATATACGAGGTGTGGGAGGCACAGGCATGGCATGCGTACCAAGCACAGCCATACATCACAGGTGTAGATAGCACGAGTAGAGCACAGCACAACTGTAGAGTGCAAAAGTGGAGGATTGCCATGCATGATGTGGCCTGCAGGAGAGAGTGAGAGCATAGCATTTGCGAGGTGTGTAGCACTGGTAACCATACCAAGCACAGCGGTGCTGTTCGGTGCTGTGAGGTTGTACATTCCTTTTGGGCACTCGAGCACCTGGGGGAAGGACAAAGTGAAAGAGAGAGGGTTTACGATATGAGAGTTGATAGCAGGAGAAAAAAGGGAGGGGATGGAGAGGTGAAGGGGCGGATGAGAGCGCAGCATGGAAAGGCATACACAAGAACAAGGACCAGATCTTAAGGAGATGAGCAGAGTGGCAAAGGGGGTAGGATGGGGGAGAAGGTCAAGAGCGGTGTGGGGGAGTAGTGAGGGAGGGAGTGTGTGTCTGAGAGGAAAAGAAGTGAGAGTGTGGGGGGGAATAAGTGAGGGTGTTAGGGGGTGAAAAGAGGACGTGAGAGAGGAAAAAGTAAGCGGAACAGGAGTACAACGAAGGGTTCCCGATTTTCATGACCATCCCTGTCTCCCATCCCGTCCTTACCACCATCACCACCAACAGCGCCATCACAGCAGCAGCAGCGGCGAGCATCCTGACACTTACAGAGATGGCGGAGATGATGGGGTCGCCGGTGTCCCCCGAGGTGAAGAACACGCCCACAGAGCCATCTGTCTTTTGAAGAGCCTCAAACATCACCACACCAACGGCAGCATCAGGAGTGGCATCACCACACCAACATGGTAGCATCTTACAGAGATGGCGGAGATGATTGGGTCGCCGGTGTCTCCCGAGGTGAAGAACACGTCCACAGAGGCGCTGTCTTTTGAGGCACCTCAAATCAAACATCATTACACCAACCCAGGCAGCAACGTTCCAGCATTGGCATGATCTTACAGAGATGGCGGAGATGATGGGGTCACCGATGTCCCCCGAGGTGAAGAACACGTCCACAGAGCCGTCTGTCACCGGCACATACACCTCCACCACATGGCCCCGAACCACATCGCCCTCCACAGCCCCGCCGCTGCTGCTGCTGCTGGTGCTGTTGGCGATGCTGCTGGTGCTGTTGGCGATGCTGCTGGTGCTGTTGGCGATGCTGCTGGTGCTGTTGGCGATGCTGCTGGTGCTGTTGGCGATGCTGCTGGTGCTGTTGGCGATGCTGCTGGTGCTGTTGGCGCTGCTGCTGGTGCTGTTGGCGCTGCTGCTGGTGCTGTTGGCACTGTTGGTGATGTTGGCGCTGCTGTTGGCGCTGCTGTTGGCGCTGCTGCTGATGCTCCTATTGTTCCTGCGCTTGTTGGTAAGCCTGGTGCTGATGTTGGCGCCGGTATTGGCGCTGGTGTTGCTGCCACTTCCGGCAGCAGTACTGCTGCTGCTGGCTATGCTAACAAGGTCACTGTTCGTGACCGTCGAAACAACCTTGGCAGCACTGATACCACTGAAACCCCGCCCAAAACCACCGCCAGCAGCCCCAGCAGCAGCTGCGCGGGTGCGATCCACAGTGGGGAACCGTTGCCCGATGGCAAACGCAGGCAGCACCTCGGTTCCCTCCACGCTCACATTGAACCGCCTTGCTCCTGGCACTCGGTTCACAAGCTCTGCAAAGTACAGCCGCACCACGTAGTAGGCAGGTTCGGGCACAGGGAGAGAGTACCAGAGAGTGAGTCCATCCCGCGCGTTGAACGCCCTGGCGGATTCGAATACGGGCGCCATGAGGGCTAGAGAGGGGTCGGAGAAGGTGAGGAGGGTTTTGGCTTCGGTTGAGGGAGGGGTGATTGGGATGGTGTCTGAAGGTGTCGTGGTGGTGTTGTTCTTGGGGGAGGGTATAGGTATGCTGGAAGGTGTGCGGGATGGAGCAGCGGTGGGTGGAGAGCTGGTGCTTGTGGTGCTGTTGGTTGTGAGGCCGTTGGTTGCTGTGCCGTTGGTTGCAGTGCCGTTGGTTGCAGTGCCGTTGGTTGCAGTGCCGTTGGTTGCAGTGCCGTTGGTTGCAGTGCCGTTGGCGGCAGTGCTGTTGAAAGTGCTGACAATAAAGTCAACAATCGAGCCGTTGCTCCTTCCACTGGTACCATTCCCTGCAGCACTACTCCCGTTCCGCTGCACTCCTGCCAACGGCCGTATGCCCATCAAGGGCGCTGAGCTGCTGCTGTTGCTGCTGTTGCTCCGGTTGCCAGCAGCAGCAGGAGTGATAGTGAAGGGCGCGCCGAGGGTCATGAGAGGGGCATCGGAGGTCCAAGTGATGGCAGTGCTGTCGGCGAACCAGAGGGTGGTCACGTTGGGTCCTCCGCAGTTGATGAACAATCCGGCTGCAGGATTTGATTCGAATGAGGTGAGAGAGGAGGGGAGGGGAACGAGTAAGCGGAGAGGAGAGAGAAGACAGAAGAGGGGATAAAAGTGAGGGGAGGGGGAAACTGGAGAGGGTAGCAGATAGGCGGGAGGCAGGAGAGAGGGGACAGGAAAACGACCGGGGAGAGAGAAGAGCAGTCGCAAATTCTAGATTACATTAGGAGAGGTTCAGGACAAGAGGAGGGCTTTGGAGTGAATTCGGTGGCTCACCTTGCATCTTGGCGAACCAACTTCTGAGGCGCCTCAAAACGACTTTTGAGGCGCCTCAAAAGTCAGCAGAGAATGGATGTACTTTGAAGAGGACTTTGGGGTGGATTCGATAGCTCACCTTGCAGGTTGGCGAGCCACTCGGGGTTATCTGTCGTCCTGGACTTTGTGAAACCAGGATTCACGACTCGCCCTTCCTCCAACTCCCACACCACCCCCCCACCCCCTCCCTCTCCACTGCTGCTGCTGTTGCTGCTGCTGCTCCTGTTGCTAGTTTTTGCGGCGTTCGCTTGACCGTGAAACGCAGCAAGCACCACAAGAGTGGTAACCAGCACAAGAGTTGGAATCGGGCTTGTTTTGAAGCGCCTTGAGGCGTGGATAGCAGGCAATTGATGAGAAGTTGCAAGACCCATGGAAAGCATTGGCTGGTCAGCAGGAGCGAGGAGACTTTCACAACTCCTGAAAAACTTCAATCTCGCTGTGATCAAAGCCTTGCTCGTGGCACAAAGCTCGTTAGTGCGCTCGAGCGAGCACAGGCTTGATAATGACGTGCGTGCGGGGAGTAAGCTGTCTCAAGCTTCTAAAGAGAGCACACAATTCGGATTGATGTCCGTGTGCGTGTGGCCTACACGAGCCCCCTCTATCCCTCTGAAGCTATGGAGTCATGAAGTGGTATGTTGAACAAAGAGTTCCCGATCCTTAGGTGCTTCTCTTCTCTCTCGTGGACGCTATTACGGCTGGTAAACTAGCTGGACCGTTCTCGCATGGAAGGCGGATATCGGAGATTGCTACTTCGGGAAACAAGTAGCTACAAGGCTACGTTGGACCTGGCAATCCTTAAAGAAAGGTCGGGCAAAAATATCGTCAAGAGAACTTGTATGAGATATGTGCGACACGACAGAGACGGGGAGCCTGGGGAGCTGAGGGGTTGGGGTCTAGACTAGGATGTTGATTACAACCGGAACGCTGGCAGCTGGCAGCCTCGTTCAGGATACTCGCGCGGGCTTGGATTGGGCAAAAGTAACGAATTTGAGGATGTCACGGGCCGCAGTCTAGCGAGGTATGTACAGTAGTTAAATAATGCGAATGCGTCTGGTGAAAAGGCTACGAATACGCTGGGGAGCAACCTAGAGACGCTTGAGGGTCACGGCGGAGGAGAGCGGTGAGCAGAAGGCAGCGAAATCGAGAGCGTGGCTTGAAATTGGACCAAGGAGGCCAAGTCTTTGGAGAGCAGTGAAGCTGCGAGGCGCCAAGAGCGCGTCTCCCTACCCATGGCAGTTGCTTCTCAGACATTTACCTCACGGGAAAGAGTGCAACGGATTTAGCAACCGCTTCTGCTGAGCGATGGAGGTCATAGAGCAGTGGCAGTATTCGCATCAATACTCGCCGCCTCGCTCGTTCATACCTCTTCATGACAAAGCTGGAAGTTACCGCATTCAAGCAGGGTGTGGTGGGGCACTGAACTGAACTGCTGCTGCCCAGAAGACGCTGGTTCACCTTCCATATTTGATCCTGAGCTATGGTCGGGTGTGCAGGATCACCGCCGCGACCACTTGCCGCTTCATCTTCCATGTTCCCTTCGTTACGGTTTGCTTCAGGAATCTATACTAAGATTTTCTGAACATCTGAAACTTCTTATCTATTGTGCCTCCTCTACTTACTTTTTACCATAATAGGTGCCACAAATCAGAGTGCTAGTGCAGCCTTCAAACCAGGTAATGATACCACCAGTCGCGTGTCAGGCAGGCCCTCAGGGTTTGTTCCCTGAAATTCTTGATTTTCGGCATACTTTTTTGTACCTACACTGATTTTTCAGTCTCTTGATTTTAGTGACTGATTAATCAGCCTTTATTTCATAGTCAACACTGATTTATCAGCATTTTATCGAATGTGTACACTGAATGCACATTCCCCATCCTTTCTGCAAAACACTGAGATTACGGGGACTCCAACATTTCTGCAGTGGGTTACCAGCATGAACTGTCTCAGTTCATTACCGAAGTGAAAGATCCCAGGTTCAAGACCCTTTGCTACCATGTTTCATAAATGCTGCATGAATAATCTAATATGTTTGTGTAGAAATCGGGCTTTTCTTTTTAGTAACTCTGAATATTCAGGCCTTTTTTTCTACGAAGGCTGTCAGTCAGCCTTTTTTCTCACATGGACACTGATATGTCAGGGTACTTGAAAATGAATCTGAGGCCCTGGTGTCAGGACTCAGTGGAGACGTCACGAAGCTGCATTGATTCAATTACTTTCAAAATAGCTTGTTTGTCTTCCTCGAACGAGGAAATTTCTGCAAATGGAAAATGAGAAACGGGACTTGAGAAACGAGCGTGAAAAGAGCCCCTGTGCAGCGCATGCGTTGTGGTCGGAAAATCCCAAAGATATACCTGCTTCTGTTCCTTTCTCAAGTGTCAGGGCTGGCAGGAAACGAAGCAGCTTATCTTTGTTCTTAAGAAGGATCAGCTGAACATCTTGTGGCTGCTTCGGGTTGGCCACAATCACCTAAAAAAACACAGTGGGTGGATGAGTGTTACAATCAAGGTATCGAGATTGAAGTTGCACCTCCTTGGTATGACATTTGACACTACACACCTTGAAGATGTGAAACGCATCAACTTGAATCACTTTACTTGTATCCTGGAATAAAAAAGAGGGAAAAGCTTCATACATCAAATAAATGGCCGCAATGGAAAAAGATGCAAGCCCATCGAGCCACCGATTACCCTCAGGAGGTTCATGGATACAATCAGGTTGTTGACATCACTCGCAAATCTCAAGGTCACCATGACATAGGCACGATCCAGAAGCATGTCTGCCAAAAGCTGTAAACAGACAAATAGTATAAAAAAGTTGGCTCCAAAAGAATTACCAGGTTGTAGTGAAGAAAGGGATAGACAGCAACAGGCACAAGAGAGAAAGGAAGAGTTCCAGAGGATAAAATGACATCAAACGAGGTAAAAGACGAGATGAAATCAACCTTGGTTGCAACACGCCTCGTAATGTAGGAAGATGACTGCAACAACTTGGTGTACGCTTCAAAAAACTGCAACAGGAAAGCATGAGATGGCTTTAGTCCAAGTCATTAAGGCATAACGTAGAGCAGGCTTGATTCCAGCATTCAATCATTTGCCTTGGCATAATTCCTCAATACAAAATCAGCTGCTGTGGCCTTGTGTCGCATCAAGAGCTCCTGCGAACACAAAATACTCAAGATGCTCAGTAAGTCAGAGGTGCGTGAGAAAAGGAGAGAATAGCCAGTGATAAACAAGGATGTACCCTAAATGTTGCAGCAGCATCAGAAGAAACTTCAAAACTGGGTAGTTCGACATGGAGGAAGAACTTGAAAAAGTCTTTGCTCTCCAAGACGTACCTGCAACGAAAAAACTCAGTCATCATCAAGCAGGCAATGCCACTAACGGAACAACCGCACGCTTCAACCTGATGCATACTATGCAACCGATTGGTGGCGAATGCATTCCCGAAGCATCAAGCCGTAGTAGAGTGCCAGAACTGGATCCTCGTATCTGCATCAAAATGAGTACATTATGTGAGCCCTCCACCAGCACTGTCTTGATGCCGATTCGACCATACCCTTTTATGAGAAGGTCCAGAAGGTCCGTGTGTTGCATAAGGTACTCGCCCGCAACCATGCGATTTTGAATTTGCCTCTTTTGCAGGCTCGCATTGATATGCACCGCATACCGTTTTGACTGCACACAATAAATGCCAACTATCAATACAACTTTCAGCACCTCAAATTCACAGGACAGGCGAATAAGCACACCAACGGCAACACTTACATCAAGAGACAGGGAACCAATGTTCCTAATGAGAAGTTCCAAGAAATTCCCCTTAAACACCTCTGCTCCCACGAGAGTCACAGCGTCTGCGTTCGGGAACGTCTCAGTATCCCCGTACAACACTATACGAATATCATACAAATGCTTCTCCAGGTCTTCGACGATCTGAAATTTCAAGAAAGCAAAGAATCTAAGATGGCAATCGTAATGACATTCACAAGCTCATGAGAGCTCTGCATACCTTCGCTGTTTTTTTGGGATCTTGGGAGCTTCGCAGTAACGTCAGCAGCTCAACGGTCGACTTCACAAGCTCGGCAGGCGACTTCGGCTTGCTCGACTTAAAAATGTTCCTCATACCTGGTGATGCTAGGAATTTCGACATCTTCAAACAGTTTCGCTTCTCAAGGTCAAACCACTAACGCCAGTCAAATGGGCTTTCGCAGATAAATGACTTGTCGGCGGAACGCACGGTCCAGGCCAATGCAGCCTAAACGCATTCTATATGTCAGGAGAAAACACAGTGGTCCATGAGACTAAGCGCAGACAGCTCCATTGACAACCTAAAGAGCTGGCCACCAAGAGGCAAGCACATCAGATATGGGTGAAGTCACTCTTCGCATTGAACACATCTCTTTAGAATACCTCTGAATCATTTATTGAAGAGACCCCAATTGCCTACACCCACCCTCACGATGGGGGTTTAGGGTTACAGGGGGTTTTACTGTTCATTCTGCACAGCACTTCCAACCTTATCATCACCTTTATCTTCAGAGAATTCCTAGTGCAACTTAGCACTCTAGTTTCCTACTGTTAAGGGGGGATTTACTGTTCTCTTTGAACAGTACTTTCCCAACCCATCCAACTCATCCTGATCCTTATCTTCTTGGATTTCCTAGTGCCACGTGGCACTCTACTTTCTTTGCCTTGTAGTTCCTAGTCTCACAACCCACTTTCCCACAATTGCTCTTCCACGCTAGATCAACATTGCTTGTATTCCCTCCTATCAATCAATTCTCATTCAACTCTTCAATTACTCAGTTACTTCTTCGCCTATTTCGCCAACACTCTCTTTCGCCAAAGTCTTCCGCCGCGCTTTCATCCTCGACTTAGTCAACCCCGCTAATCTTTAGCGGATTTAGGCCAAGGGGCCTAACACTTGGTATCAGCGCCTTCGTTGGGAGCGACTTCCAACGAGCGACCGTCGACGACGGAACTACGACGTCATCGTCCCGCGGTGCATCATGGACGTACGGGCGACGTCCATGACCATGCCAATGCGGCGCTCAGCAATCCCATTTTGCTGTGGAGAGTCCGGAAGCGTGAAGGTCTCGCGGATGCCTCGTGCACGACAGTAGGCTCGCAGAAGGCCAGAGGAGAACTCTCCACCTCTGTCAGAGTGCAGACGCAGAACAGGAAAGTCCGAGCCGAAGCTCTGCCTGAGCTGGAGACGAGCTGCGCGGATCCAGTCGATCAACACCTCAGTGACATCACCCTTGCTGCGCAAGGGGAAGACTGTGGTGTAACGCGAGTAGTCGTCAACCACCAGCAGGAAGTAGCGCTCGTGACCCTGTCCACGGACGCGGGCCGGGCCCCACACGTCCATGTGAAGCGTCTGCAGCGGGGCCTCTGGTTGATGTTATTGCTGAAGGATCGTAGTGGATAGAATAAAGCTGCCAAGTATACTAAGAGAGATATGACGTCTCTGTAATGACCTTGTTAGTAAGTTGAGAGAGAGCAAGATAGTTATAAGATAGGAGTACATGACTATAAATAGTAATCCAAGCTAGCCATGTACTCTGAGGGGTACATTCCCTTATTAACTGATTTGCATTGCTACAGTAACCATGGCTATTGCCATTCTGGACAGTTACCACGTTGCACTTCGTAACTGTTTTGTGCGGTTACTTGGGCAGTCAAGGGTCACGACCGTTGACTGTCTTCGACTGTTGACCTTCGGGTGACCCTCGACCTTCCGCGTGCTCTATATGAGCTATTGAGGTATTGATACAGGCACTTACTTCGTTATGACGTGAGGCGAGAGTGGAGAGCCTTCGGGAATGCTTATGATAACTCTTCGGATATTCCAACACTCCCCTTCATTCCTGAAGGTGAGCCATGTGGGACTTCTTGGTGATCCCGCAGAGATTGGCGCAGTGCTGAAACTGTTGACGTGGCAGTTTCTTTGTCAGAAAGTTGGCCGCCATGTGACTAGTTGGGCAGTACGTGAGCTTGACCTTGCCTTTGTCAATTTCATCTTTGACAAAAAAATAGCGAAGGGCGATGTGTTTCGTACGGTTCACGAAGCTGGGCTTGTTCGCGATCTTGATCGTGCTCTGGTTGTCGCAGAGTAATGTGAAGTTCCCGTTCATCGTTACTTTCCCATCCTGCAGGAGCTCCATCAGGTACAGTCCTTGGCGAACAGCTGCGCTAGCGGCGATGAATTTGGCTTTGGCTGACGAAAGGGCGATGATTTCCTGCTTCTCAGAGTTCCATGAGATGAGTCCAGCAGGTTGAAGCTGAAAGATGAATCCTGTGCGGGAGCGTCTGTTGTCAACATCTCCTGCATGGTTTGCATCTACGTAGCCATGCAACTGTAGGGTAGCCGATAAGTTAGCTTCGTAGGTGAGGCCGATGTCGGGAGTGGAGACGAAGTATTGAAGTGCTAGGCGTAGATCCAGCAGATTCTCCCCTTCAGGTCGCTTCAGGTACTGAGCGAGCTGGCTTGCAACGTAGGAGAGATCAGGCCGGCACGTGACGGCGGCAAATAGGAGGCACCCCTGCTGCTGCTAATAGAGCCGATGATCTTCGAGAGAGAGGGGCGCGGTGTCTGGTTCGTGGTTAGGATGAGGGGTGCGAAAGGGGTAGTGAGGTTGATGGGTGCGATGCCGAATTTCTTTTCGAGTGTTTCGGCATATTTGGCGGCGGAGAGATGGATGGAGGTGGCGGACTGGGTGATGTTGAGACCCAGGAATTGTGTAACGTCTTGATTGATTGTGACCTCCAGCTTCTCCTTGATGTCCGCTTCGAACTGGTCCAGGAGCTTCGTGTCGTCATCGGTGTAGAAGAGGTCGTCGACTAGGAGAAAAAACTTGTTGCGTGACTCCTTCCGGTACATGCTGAGGTCGTGGGGCAGCTGTTTGAAGCCGACCTCCGTGAGTACCGTGTGCAGGTACTGCTGCCATAGGCGGGGTGCTTGCTTGATCCCGCAGAGGGATTTATGAAGTAGGCAAACGGCACCGTCATTTTCTTCAAAGGCATGCGGCTGCTCGACGAAGATGATGGTGTCGACCGGAGCGTACAAGAATGCACTGCCGATGTCGATCTGACGGAGTGGGCGCTGTTTGACGGCTGCGATGCAAATGAGGATCCGCACTGAAGTATGCCGCCCGGCAGGTGCGTAGGTGAGATCGAAGTCCACCAGGCGAGTTTGTTCAAAGCCACGTACCACCCATCGTGCCTTGTATTTGTCGATGGAGCCATCCGCAAGTGTTTTAATCCGAAAAAACCCATTTTTCACTGAGAAATTTCCTCCCCTTTGCAGATGTTCAAGGAACTAGCTTCCATGTTCCACGGCTCTTAAGTGCCGCGACCTCCTTGGCCATGGCTGCCTTCCATTTCTCACTGTCAGGCCCAGAGGGGGCTTGGCGAACGGTGGTGGGCTCCTTGGGGGAGTTATGGCGAACGGCGACTGCGAGCCCAAGGATGCGGAGGCCGGTTTCGTTGGTCTTTTCATAGTGGAGGCGATCGTAGTCGTGGAAGCTGGTTACTTCGACCACGTCGTCGCCACTGTCGTTGCTCGGGCGGAGGGAGTCTCGCGAGGTGTTTGGTGGTGGTAAGTCGGCATCAGGGGATCGGCCGGCCTCGCTTTTAAAGATGTGGGCCTCACGAGTTGTATCGTCGGGGTTGAAATGGTGTACAAGTATGAAGGCTGGAGTCTGGAGTGGGCTTGTAAGGGGGATGTTGGGTGCGCTGTCAAACTGGGTAACATTTGATGCATCCACATCTTCCGCTAGGTCAGCTTCATTGTGTGGAGTTGCGAGACTGCGATGTCCCTCGAAAACCTTTCCGTTGCAGCGTCAGCTTTGCGGTGTTCGTTGAGCAATGGCAGAGTCAGCTTCTCGTAGAAGATGCAGCCACGTGATTTCGTCACCTCGTGTGTCGCGTAGTCCAGCACGATCCATGCCTTGTATTCTTTTTCGATTCCGATGTGTATGCCCCAGCGAGCCCGGTCAGCAAACTTTCCGGTTCTTGCCGTGTGTGGCCTGTACTGTACCATGCAGCCGAACACCCGAAGCAGACATGTGTCTGCTTTTCTGCCCATCCAGGCTCTGTAGGGAGAGTTGTTGTTCTCGAGGCTTCGTGAGGACAGCAAGTTGTGCAGCCGGACTGCATGGTTCCTGGCGAACGACCAGTACCTGGTTGGGATGGCCGACTGCTTCATCAGGGCCCTCATCTTGGTGGCGAGACTCCTATTTGTCCGTTCTGCTACTCTTTGTTGCTCGTGAGCGTAGGGAAGGGACACCAGATGTTCAATCCCTTTCCGCTTGAAGAGCTCCTTGAACTCGTCTGAGAAGAACTCCAACGCTCCGTCCGTTTGCCAGCACTTTAATTTGAGCCCTGATTGTCGTTCGGCCCGCTTCATCCAGGCAATGAAGCACTCGAAGGCGAGAGATCTGCAGTTAGTGTTGATAGCCCAGACGTAGTGAGTGCTTGCGTCGATGAAGTTAAGCGTGTAGAGTTTGCCGTCGAGCCCTCCCTGGCTTATAACCATAAAGTTGCTATAGACCTTGTCGAGCGGTTTGTAGCGTTCATAACCAGGCGGCAAGTCGGGAAAGGGCTTGTGGGCGAGTGACGCAGCGGGGCACACTGTGCATGGCGGATCTTGCAAGTCTGCGGTAAGGGAGCCTCCGGGGGGAAGGAGTAGTGCTTCGTCGTCAAAGACGCCAGCCCGCAGGGAATTCTTGAGTGTTATGTGAGAAGGGTGACCGAGCCGTTAATGCCAGGTTTCAGGTTCCGCACGGTAGCCGACCGTCTTCTGATAATATTTGTTTCTTGTTGCTGCGTCGTTTTGCTCCTTTCCAGGTCCTGCATCGGCGGCGTCGTCGGTTTCTGCGGCGAAGGCTTGAATGGATTTCCGTTCCAGAAGCGTGTGGGGAATTCCCAATGATATCGTGGGCGTCGCCGGCGTCGACTTGATCACCGGTGACGAGCAAGCACTGATTGGGCCAGTCGCGGACTGGGAGTCCCTTCATTGGAATACGGAAGTAACTGTACTCGGCGCTGATGACCTCAATCTCCTGCGGTCCTTGTTCTGGCAGCTCCGGCTCCTCGATAGGTTCTGACAGGTCTGCTGCTCCTTCGAAGAATTCGTAGGTCACTTCTTCCTCTGATTCTTCTTCCATTTGTTCTGGTGTGTTAGGAGCGTATTGGTCCGGGAGAGGAGGTCCGCCCAGCTGGTGCCACGTGTTGCCCTGTATGGGTCGGCCGTCGCGGTGTCCGCAGGAGGGAGACCCGGATCTTCCGGGTAGGCAGGAGCTCCCGTTCCCCAGCCTCCTTCGCTTGTGGAAGTTCCCCAGCCGCCCCCGGTTCCTCAGCCTCCTCCGGTTGCGGCGACATCCCTGGTTGGGGCGTCGGTGCCACTTTCCGATGCCGAGACAGTGCCTCGTTCTTCTGCAGCTGCTTCTTCTGGCATCAGGACTTCTCCCAAGGGGCCGAGTGTAGGGCCGGGACTACCCGATCTAGTTCCAGTCTTCTCGCTTTCTTCAGTGACTGGTTTTGCAGGTGCTGACGTGCCGCTGTCCTCTTCCATTGATGCAGGTCCAGTCTCAGCTGGGTTGGAGGTTGAGGTAGTCGGAACCGTGTGCAGTCGTAGAAGACCGTCCGAGGCAAGTCGCTCGAGATCCATTTCTGTGGGATGCAACCAAGTCGGTGTCTCCAAAGGAGTTGTTTTTAGTAGCAGAGTGCGGTGAGAATCTCCAGTGGTGCCCTGGGCTGAGAACTGCAGTACGAAGACCCCGTCATCGTCAACCGCCTTGCCGATGTAAGAGTTGTTGTTGAAGACTTCGAAGGTCTTGTCCTTGCAGTTGCTACGAATGTCGACTCCGCATCGCATGAGTTGAGCCGAAGAGAGCAGGTTGTACTGTAGATCTGGGGCGACGAGCACGTCACCAATGTGAATGGTGAACTTTGGGTCGTCTGCTTCAAGGTAGATTTCACCGGTGTCGTATGCCTTGAGCGTGCTGTTGTTTGCAACAGTGATCTCGCATGGTCGCCGCATTCGTTTTGAATTGCAGATGAACGTTGGCGATCCCACCATGTGTTGTCCGCAACAACTGTCCAGGTACCAGGTGTTGATGTTCTCGCGGATCTGTCGCGCGATGTTGGTGATTTTTGGCGTAACCACGCGATCCCTTTCGCTGGTGTATGGCGAGAGAGTGAAGTACCTGTTCGCCGAAATGCTAGGAGGTGATTCCGGTGTTGGTGGTGGTAGCTCGAAGTCAGGTGGGTACGTTGGTGGTTCATCGATCCAGGTACGGACAGTGGGGTCGTTGTCTTGCCTGGGCATAACAAGGTCGATGGGGTTGTCAGACGGGAACGTTATTTCGTCGTAGTATCGAAATCCTCTGCGGCGGCGAGCCATGAAGCTCATGATTGACCCCTTACCTTTGTCCTTGGCCGTAATGCGTGCACGTGTCTACGAGGTGCTTGCAACGGAGGGAGGTGATACGGTTGTTGCGGCGGGAGAAGTCGAGGGCGTCGAGGATTGATTGTTCGAAGGATTGTTGCGCCTTTCGTCGGCGACCTTTCGCTTGTAGCATCGATCGATAGTGTGCTCAGGCCTTTTGCCGTATTTGCAGAAGGTTCCTTTCTTTCGGTGCTGCTCCCCTTCAGTTGCTCTGACGTAGAAGACTAATTTCTCCCTCTTGGTGTTCTTCTCATTGTACAGGTTGATTTCCTTTTTCTCGGAGAGAAGTGTGGCGCACGGGACCGATTCGGAGACGGTTGTTCGAGCGCGGAGCAAGGATTGGCATTGACGCCAGTCGGCTCCGAGGCTGGAGAGGACCATTGAGACGAACATGTCGTCTGGGACGGATCCGCCGCACTTCTTGATGTGATCGCGCAGATTGTGGTACCGGTTAATATATGGTCCCGCTTTCTCCCCTTGCTGCATTTTAACCGATGTAAGCTGGCTGGGCGGGCGACTCATAGTGACGGGATCTGTTGCCATGTATGAGTTGCGCAGGTGCTCCCAGGAGGCGTACGCGGGCGCCCATTCTGATTTGTAGGAGCGAATGCCGAGCTGCTCAGAGGGGGAGAGATTTCGGAGCAGAGTGGTGTACGCGAGAAGAGATTCGAGGTAATACTGGTTCTTCTCTTGGATGGTGCCTTCCGTTGGAAACGGTAAGCTCCCGTCATAGTACATCCAGATTTGCGCAGTTGTCGCGAGGAGCTCAAATTCGAAGCTCCAAGTGTAGAAGTCCTTTCCGTCAAAAGGAACCGATGTTTTCAGCTTCAAAGTCAGAACGAATTTTGTCTGCATTGTTGCAATTGTGTCTGAGTGTGCGCGTTGTTGACTGTCTTGCGCAGGAGCTGAGGCTTGACAATTGTCAAAAGTGAAGGATCTCTCGGAGTTGACGCGGCGGTCATCTCCAGGGAGAGGGAGTCCAGCAACTCCTCGTGCATAGCTAGAGCCATTGACGCTCATTGCTTAATGGCTCTCAAGAGCATTGATGTGAGCGACCAGCTGCTTTACGAGAGCGGCGCTGACGGAGGTCACCGCTGATGGTGCAGTGGGTGTTGCTGGTGGTGGGCCCGGAGAGTCTGCAGTGGCTTTTCCTTCTGGAGCCATAGTAGTGCAGAGTCTGTGACGATGTAATGGATAATTTATAAGAAGGTTGTTCTAGCAAGAACAAGAGCTTAGCAGGCCTTATAATCTATTCTAGCTCTCATACCATGATGTTATTGCTGAAGGATCGTAGTGGATAGAATAAAGCTGCCAAGTATACTGAGAGAGCTATGAAGTCTCTGTAATGACCTTGTTAGTAAGTTGAGAGAGAACAAAATAGTTATAAGATAGGAGTACAGGAATATAAATAGCAATCATAACTAGCCATGTACTCTGAGGGGTACATTCCCTTATTAACTGATTTGCATTGCTACAGTAACCATGGCTATTGCCATTCTGGACAGTTACCATGTTGCACTTCGTAACTGTCTTATGCGGTTACTTGGGCAGTCAAGGGTCACGACCGTTGACTGTCTTCGACTGTTGACCTTCGGGTGACCCTCGACCTTCCGCGTGCTCTTTATGAGCTATTGCGGTATTGATACAGGCGCTTACTTCGTTATGATGTGACGCGAAAGTGGAGAGCCTTCGGGAATGCTTATGATAACCCTTCGGTTATTCCAACAGTGGTTTTTGGTACTAACACTGATGCCTTAGGGTTTTTTTTTTGGGACCTTGATTTTTCCTGATGAGCCAGGGTTTATGATTAAGGCACACTGACGCCTCAGGGTTGCCGATCCTCTTATCGAGTTTTCCCCTTAAGCGAGTACCAGCCTACCCCGACCCCCCCCCCCCCCCCCCCCCCCCCCCCCCCTTTCCCCTATCCCCCCTATCCCGTAACCCGGGGTTCCCGATTGTTACTGTCGAAACAGTAAACTTCGGCACGACATTACATGTGCTGGCACGAAGTGGCCCACCATTGGCCAGAAATACAGTTTCATTTGAGATAACGCCAAGGGGAAAGAGAAAGTGCCGGAGCCAGAAGAAGAACGCGACCACGAACAACACCCGTGTGGCATGTCTGATGATGATGACTAAGTTTGTTGTTGTCTGCTCTGTTAAAAACAAATTCAGCAAGGTTTTGTAAATTTGTACACTAATGCTTCAGGTTTACATATTCAAAACAAGCAAAAACCCTGATAGATCAGTTTTTTCAGAAGGGGCCACACTGATAATCAGGGTTTTGAACACGTGCAACACTAATGATTAGGGTTGGTAAAAACCAAAAATTAGCCCTGGTGGAGAGTCTTCGGGAATGCTTTATAATAACCTTTCGGTTATTCCAACAGCGGGAAACAATGGTCACAGGACCAATCAAGAGCAAGCAACAAAACAAAGCTCAGGGTGGCGCTCAGAGTCACCATACACTCCGAGCACAAACAAGAAGCCACAAGGCCAGTTCAAGAGTTCACTAGGATATATAGAAGCAAAACAAGCAGAGCAAACAACAACCGAGGGCCTACCTCAACAAGCCTTAGCTGCACACAGCACCTGTGGTGGTCACCAAGCGCCAAGGCCTTGGTGAAGACGTCGACGGTGTTGTGTTGGCCTCTGAGGCCACAAAGTCCAAGCGTGCCTGGCCGCGTCGCTACAACTCTCGCATGAAAAAGTACCTCACGTTAATGTGCTTCACTATGCTCTTCAGTCGAGGCTCTCGACACAAAAAAATCACGACCTTGTTGTCATCTAACAAGGTCGGTGCAGAGCGAGGCCGCTCACCAAGGTCGGTGAGCAAGAAGGTCAACTAGCAAAGCTCCTGCGCAGCTAGAACATCAGCGTAGTTCTCTGCCTCTGCACATGACGAAGCCACAGACAACGACGATGACTGTGTAGACCTCCACGACACAACACCCGCACCCAAACCAAAGCAGTAATTCTGAGTCGAGCGCTAAGTCTCAACGTCGTCGGCGTAGGAGGAGTCACAGTGACCGGTCAACACATCTGGTTGAGTCCCTCCAAGTACAAGCCCCATGCCTGATGTAGTCGCCAGATACTTCGCCACCCTCACAGCAGCCGTCCAGTGAGCTAAACAGTATCTCCCAATCGCAATAATGCAAGAGAGGATGCTGAGGGAAAGGCGAGGTCCGGTCAAGTGCAAGTCATCAGGTACATGAGGCAGCCAAAAAGCTCTACGTACGGACTACTGGACTCAAAGGGCTCGTCGGAAAAAGGGCCAGTGAGTCGGTGGTCAACGGCAAGAGGAGTGGGCTGTGTGGTGGAGAACTGAAACCTGAACCGCCGAAGGACCTGCTGCACCATGTCTAACTGAGTTAGTGTGATGGTGCGAGCCCCTCTGTCCCTGGTGATCTGCAGGCCAAGGTAGCGCTGCAGTTCACCGAGGTCAGTGCACGTGCGTCTCTTATGCAGTTCGGATTTCACCTCAGCCAGAGCTTCCCTGTCTGCTGTAGCAAACACCAGGTCGTTAACGTAGACCAGTAAAAAGAAAGGAGTGGAGCCAGCGCGAACAAACATCGACAGGTCAGCAGAGGAGGGACGAAACCCAAGGTCACAAAGCGTGGAGCAAAGAGTGTCATGCCACTCACGGGGCGACAAGCGGAGACCGTAGACTGGTCGTGTGAGGATCTAGGATCGAGCTCAGGAAAGAGAGTTTGAACTGAATCCTCCACCTGGGTACAACATGAGGCTATATATAGGCTCGACACAAGGCATGTAACCCAGGTGTTACGCGAATGTTCTGAGGGTCGCGAAGCGCCCCAAACAGAGCCTTCTTCAATTCGGTAGAATGCAATTCGGTGACAACCGAAAAGCCCAGAATTCAGTGCACGCAACCTAGCTCGGTGCTATAACTATGATAAAATATAGGAAAGTACCTAGCCTAGGAAATCAAGCAATTCGTGCATGCATATAATTATCCTATGCTAGAAATAGCATAATAAAGTAAAGACAAGCAAGCATAGCTGGCATAAGCCGTCGTTCTCTCACACGTCCCCCCCTCAAAGCTGGGTGGCGTGAGAAACACCCTGCTTGACAAGATAGTCCTTGAGAGCACGGCGTGCGTTGCCCATATCAGCTTCTGCAACCCAACTGTCCTCAGCGGGGTCGTATCCCTTCCAGCGTATCAGGAACTCGAGGGTCTTGCCGCTGCGGCGTCGATGAGAGAGAACGCGCTCCACTTCATACTCAGGTTCATCCTGGATGAGAACAGCTGGTGGTGGCGGTAGCTGCCGTCCCTGGAACTGTTGGTTGGGGTCCTTGTGGGATTTCAGTAGCTGGACATGGAAAGCGTTGTGAAGCTTCCATGTATCTGGTAAGCGCAAGCGGAATGTAACTGGTGTCATCTGTGCCTCAACAAGAAAAGGACCACAGAAGCGAGGCCGGAGTTTGGATGGGAGGTGAGATGGGTTCAAGTTGCGCGTGTCAAGAAGCACTTGATCTCCGACTACTAATGAGTGATCTCGTTGCTGTCGATCGGCATACTGCTTCTGGGAGGTCTGCATCGTGGTGGGACACCGCTAAGTCTTCTCCCATAGCTGCTGCATGGTGGTGACAAAGTCATGTGCGGCTTGGAGGTGTGCCGGTGTGATTGGTTGCTGGGGTGTGAGTGGTTCCCGTCCGTAACACAGGAAGAAAGGAGTTTTCCCTATGGCCGCATGTGACGCGTTGCTGTAAGCGAACTCTAGGGTCGGTAACTGTGTGTCCCAGAGGCTGACCTCGTCTTTGCAAGCTGTGCGCAGTAACTGCTCAACCACTTGATTGAGTCGCTCTGTCTGTCCGTCGGTCTGGGGGTGGTATGCTGAAGACATCGCAAGCTTAGTCCCCAACAGTCCCATGAGCTCCTTCCAGAACTTACTCGTGAATTTGGGGTCTCTGTCTGAGATGAGTGTAGCGGGGATGCCGTGGATGGTGATGATGCGGTCGAAGAAGAGGCGAGCAGTTGCTTCAGCTGTAGCTGTGGCGTTGGTCAGAATGAAGTGACCCATTTTAGAGAACTTGTCGACTACCACGAGTATAGCATCATGCCCTCGTGAGGTCGAAGGAAGTCCCGTGATGAAGTCGAGACTAACGACCTGCCATGGCTGCTCCGGTACGGGTAGAGGCTGAAGTAACCCTGCTTTTTTCTGCTTGCTGCTCTTCATCCGCTGGCACGTGTCGCAAGAGGTGACAAACTGCTGCACGTCTGCTGCCATCCCAGGCCAGTAGTAATACTTCGCTATCCCTGCTAACGTCTTGTTGCTCCCGAAATGTCCCGCGTATGGTACGTCGTGAAACTCCTCCAGTAGAATTTGTCGGAGCGGGGCATAGTTCAGTACCCAAATCTTTCCTGAACCCTTCCTTACTACTAAGTCTTTCTCCCACTGTAACAGCTTCTTAGTCTGTGCTGTAGCGATCTCTGCGTCCACGGAGTATCCATGTTGGAATAGACCCTTGAGCAGAGGGTTTATCCCGTCAAGCTGGATGCCTGCTACATGACCGGAGCGGCTCAACGCGTCTGCTTTGTTATGTAGCCCGGGCTTATAGACGATGTCGTAGTGGAAGTGAGTTTCCAAGAAGTCCAGCCACCGCACCTGTCGTCGTGAGAGCATCGGCTGCGACTTCAGGTATTTGAGGCTGCAGTGGTCAGTATAGACTGTAGTCTTGGCTCCCTCTAGGTAACACCTCCACGCCTTGAAGGCTATGACTATCGCTAAAGCTTCCTTGTCATGGATGGGGTGGTTCAGTTCTGCTCCGTGTAGCTTCTTACTGAGGTAGGCGATGGGCTGTAAACCGTTTCCGTGATCCTGCATCAGTACTGCTCCGATTGCTTGGTCACTAGCGTCTGCTTCCACCACATAGTCCTTGTCTGGGTCCGGTAGGATGAGTACTGGCGCTGTAGTCAGTGTTGTCTGTAGCTGCTCCATGGCTTGCTGATGAGGAGTATCCCATTTGTTGCTATCTTAGCATACTGCGGCACGAACCTGTTGTAGTAGTTGGCGAAGCCTAGGAACTGCTGCAACTCCTTTACGTTCTCCGGTTCTTTCCATTTCATGACGGCTTCGATCTTACGCGGGTCTACGTGTACGCCCTCGGCACTCACCATGTGCCCGAGAAACTGCACCTTCTTCAGGGCGAAGTCGCTCTTCGACAGCTTTACGTAGAACTTGTTTTTCCGCACGATCTCGAACACCTTCCGTAGATGCTCCACGTGCTCCTTCATGTTCTTGGAGTAGATAAGAATGTCGTCCAGGTACACCACCACGCACTCGTCCAGCAGGGGTTGTAAGATGTGATTCATCTCCGCTTGAAACATTGCTGGTGCGTTGCAGAGTCCGAACGGCATCACCAAGTATTCGTAGGAGCCGTATCTGGTACGGAACGCCGTCTTGTGGATCGAGTTGTCCGCCATCTTGATCTGCCAGTAACCCGATCGTAGGTCCAGCTTCGAAAAGACTGTTGCACCACGCAGTTGATCCAGAAGGTCGTCGATGCGCGGTATGGGGTATTTGTTTTCAACTGTCTGTTTGTTCAGTGCGCGGTAGTCGATGCACATCTGTAAACTGCCGTCTGGTTTTGGAGTGAAGAGAACTGGTGCACCGTAGGGAGAGGTGGATGGGCGGATCAGTTGTCTGTCCAGTAGATACTCTATCTGTTTCTTCATGTCTGTCAGTTCGGTCGGACTCAGTCGGTATGGTGCGCGTGAGACGGGTTTCGCACCTGGTTCCTCCATGATCTCGTGCTCGACGGTGTGTGCTGAAGGTACGCCTGCGGGTAGGTCATCGGGCAATATATCTATATACTCGAAGACCTCCTTCACTGCTGCAGGTAGCTCCGAACTCGGCTTCTCCTCCTCTGTTGCTGCCATAACCAGTGCTAAGTAGCCCATGTTACTCTCGTTCACCGTCCATTCGAACCGTGCCAGCGTCGTTTCAGGAACGTTCCCTGTATCCGTCCAGCTTCGCAGCTCCACTCGTTTCCCGTTGTTGTAGATGCACGCCTTCCTGTTGACCCAGTCGATCTCGGGGTTGAACCGCTTCAGGAAATCTCGCCCCAAGATGAAATCTAAACCCTTTATGTTCGTGATCGGCAATGTCGGCTTCCACCTCAGTGTGTGCAGCTGCAGTGATGCTTCACCGTGGATGGGAAGTTTCGAACCGTCCACCATCGTTGCCGTGAACTTGGTCTCCTCCGAAGATTCTCCAATTTTCTCCAACGTCCCGCGGGCGCACACCGAGTGGGACGCACCACTGTCCACCAGTGCCTGGGGGCGTCGCCCGTTGCAGATCACCTCGAGTAGTAGTGGGTGTTGCTGCTCCGAGCAACTGTAGATGGTCTCGCTTGTAGGATCGTAGGGTACGTCGAATAGATCATCCCTCGGTCGTGCGCTCGAAGCTGCTGACTCCATATCAGTTTTCAACTGAGTAGGGTTAGAAGGATTTATCCGAGGACGATTCAGCTTCGTCTTGGCCTGGAACCTTCCCATAAGCCGTTGCAGCTGTGTAGGCTTCTCCTATGGGCAATGAGGAGCCTTAACACAGTGCTGCGGGGAGAGAATATTAACTCTGGAGTGAACGCACGACCCTTTTTAACGCTCCGGAGTGGTTTGCCCAACTTCTCAGGTACCTGAATTGTCAGAATTAGCAGGTAGAAGCAGAAATGAAGAAAGGAGGGTTTGCACTAGCAGCAGTAGGCATACATATAGGAAACCCTAATTGGGTTGTACTCGCTATGGAGTACCCCACTGCAGGCTAGACAATGATAACATTCTGACACACCCCCATAGTCAAAGTGGGGTATAATCAGCAGAGCAAGCAGTCATAGAGCAGGTTCACAAGGGCAAGCAAAGCTAGAGGCATTCACAACGGGTACGTGAGGAGGAGGAGGCTGGACTGTGAGAGGAGAGGAGATGGGAGGCAACGGCTGAATTTGCAGACACACGGGCAACAGGAGCGGCTGGCACAGTTGCTACCGGGACAGCGCCCCGGACTACAGGGAGTAACTGGCTCTGCGGCTAACTCTGAGCGGCAGAAGCAACGGACCCACGGGCGACAGGCGCAGCAGGCTCTCTGGGCTACCTGGACAGCGCCCCGGACTACAGGTGCTGCGGACGACAAGACGGCAGCCTCCGCTCAACCACCCCCAACTGTCCCACCCTCCTTTCACATACCCCTTGCTGTACCCCTAGCTCCACTCCCACGTCACCCCCCTAGCACCACTCCTTCGGCTCCCACACATCCACCCCCCTGAGCGGCAGTTGCAGCAGCGGGAGACGGAGGAGGAGGAGGAGTAGGGGACGACGCACACAACCGGCACCTCCACAACCGCCACCCCCACACTCCCCACCCCCAAACCCTAAAACGGGTGGCACGGGGTAGGAGCGCGGGGGACGGCGAGGGGGACGGCACGCGGCCCCCAGGGCGTCACCACGGGGCAGCGAGGGGCTGCGCGCGACTCCAGGGGTGGCGCGCGGGTCCCCGGGGGCGACGCGAGGGTCGACGGGGGTGGCGCGCGGGTCCCCTGAGGCGACGCGAGGGTCGACGGGGTGCGACGCGCGGGTCCAGCGGGGCAGCGCGAGTGCTGACGGGGGGGCGTGTGCGGGTCCCCTGAGGCGACGCGAGGGTCGACGGGGGGCGCGCCATGCAGAAAACCGCCGCGCGCCCCGGGGCACACGGCGGGCAGAGAACCGCCGCACGCCCCGAGCGCACGGCAGAATGAAAAACGCCGCGCGCCCCGAGCGCACGGCAGGAAGAAAGGGTCGCGCGCCCGGGGCGCGCGACAGCAGTAGAGCAGCGGAAGCATCGGGTGGGGCCCACCCACAGGATCGACCCAGGAGGGTCGACCTGCTCTGATAGCATGTCAGAATTAGCAGGTAGAAGCAGAAATGAAGAAAGGATGATTTGCACTAGCAGCAGTAGGCATACATATAGGAAACCCTAATTGGGTTGTACTCGCTATGGAGTACCCCACTGCAGGCTAGACAATGATAACATTCTGACATGAATAATGTCTAAAGGCTTTTTCTTGGCCTTGAAATCTCCCCTGAATTTTTTAAAGGCTTGAAAACCTCGAGAGGGAATATTCTTACTCTCGGGGGTGTTCGGCTGGAGTTTCCCGGTCAGTGCAGAGTCTTGTTTCGCGGAGCCTCCATTTGTCTCGGCGATTTCCCCTGTTGCCGGCCAGTCGTGACGTTTTAAATTCACGCCATCATGTCCTCCTTTTTTCGCCCGCTCCGAAGTCGCCATGTCTTTTGACTTCGGGGGTGCCGCACTGTTGTTGCCCTTTAGCTCTGCTCGTGCCTTCTTCATTTTCCAACACACCAAGAGCCGATGTCCTGCTGCGCCGATTCGCGGTTCTCATATTTTGTCGGCCGCTGCTTCGCGTCAATCTTGTCGATATCCATCGGGTCGAAGGTCGTGGGTGGTGCCGATCGCTTCGTGCCAAATGATCGGTTCGGCACGTGGCGTCGTGTCTGGGGTTCACATCGTATCAGCGTATCGAATCTCTCTGCTGCACACACCATGTCGTGGTAGTTGTTGTAGTTCGTGGCAATCACCTGTCGGCGGACTTCCATTTTTAGCCCCTCAGTATACGCTTGGATTTTTTCCCCTTCGGTCAGGTCGGTAATTCGGTTGAAGAGGCTCTCCATCTGCTGCGTGTACTGTGTTACACTGCCGAACTGTTTATGCCGATGAATCTGCTGCCGCGCCATGTACCTGGAGTTGATTGGTTCCAAAACGTTGAATTAAAGCTTCCCGAAACTGCGTCCATGACCCCTCGCCTCGGACTTCGTTTCTATCGTAAATCCACTCGAGCGCCGGGCCTCGTAACAGTCTCGCTGCGAGCCGAATCCGCATTGCATTGTGTGTCGGGGTCGTACAGCCAACGGCCCTGAAGTAAATTTCGAGGGTCGCAATGAATCGACGTACGTCGGTGTCTCTCGCATTCGGATTGAACGTTTCCGGTAGCCTTGGACGTGCCGCCTCAAGATTCACTGTAGCCGCTGCCGCTGCTGCTGGGTGAAGTGTCGGTGTTGCCGCTGCTGCTGCTGACGTCGCTGTTGCATTCGCCGCTGCGTTCGCTGCTGCCATGGCGGCTGCTGACTGGTTTGCGAGAAGCGCCTCTATTCGCTGGAGTGCCGCTCGCATCTGGTCCAGGCCTGTGTGTAACTCCGTAATTTTTCGTACGGAATTATCACCATTTTCCTCCATTTGGCAATTTATAGGAAGATTTGCGACGAAACTAATTGATTTATAGGCGCTGGTCATCTTACTGTGAGTCTAATCGACTGCAGAAATAACGAGCGCTGATTCTGTAGGTCGCGTAATTCTCTTTTAGTTGAAATTAGCGTCCGATCTCGGCCGTTGAGAAGAAATTCGATCCGACGCTCCGAATTGCAACTTTTTTGGGCGAAATTCTCAGGGCCGTTGCGATTCGAATCGATCCGACGGTCGATTCCAACCTTTTCGCCATTGGACCTGAGGAGTGTTCGAAAACCGGTTCGAGGGGTAAGTTAGAAAATAGCGCGGAACTGGTTTTCGTACCGAAATCGACGCTTTCCGTCGTTGCCCCCGCGGTTTGAAAAGCTAGTTTTTAGTGGTCGAAAACTTCGCGTATAAACAGGCTCTGAATACCAAGTGTGAGGATCTAGGATCGAGCTCAGGAAAGAGAGTTTGAACTGAATCCTCCACCTGGGTACAACACGAGGGTATATATAGGCTCGACACACGGCAGGTAACCCAGGTGTTACGCAAATGTTCTGAGGGTCGCGAAGCGCCTCGAACAGAGCCTTCTCTAATTCGGTAGAGGGCAATTCGGTGACAACCGAAAAGCCAGAATTCAGTGCACGCAACCTAGCTCGGTGCTATAACTAAAATAAAATATAGGAAAGCACCTAGCCTAGGAAATCAAGCAATTCATGCATGCATATAATTATCCTATGCTAGAAATAGCATAATAAAGTAAAGGCAAGCAAGCATAGCTGGCATAAGCCGTCGTTCTCTCGCAGGTCGCCTCCGGCTCCACTGGGTCCCATGTGGGAAGGTGTTAGTGAAGCTAGGAGGACGTCGCAGCCAAATCTCCTCGTGTAGGTGGCCCTGGAGGAACGCAGTGGAGAGTCGAGAGAGTGCAATAGTGCTGCTACGTGCAGTAACACCCGAAGAGTCGTCATCTTCAGGGTCGGGGCGAAGGTCTGGAAGAAGTCAACTCTCTCACGCTGACTGAAGCCCCTAGCCATGTAGTGTGCTTTGAACATAGGTGGTGATCCAGGCGGCCACTTTACCTCGAAGAGACACATGCCATCGACAACGTTCACCCTGGGAGGGGGAACTGCGTTGACGTAGGTGCCTGTGGATTTCCAAGAAGCCAACTCTGAGTAGCCGCTTTCCAATGAGAGGGTCACTCCCCTGACACCGCCTCAAAGTACGTGCGAGAAGTCGGTATGTCAAGGGCGTCAGGGTCTCCTTCAGGGGAAAGCATCATGGGACAGAGAGAGGGAGAGGCGGCTGCCATGAAGACGTCACGGCCAAGGGCAAACTCACTCCCGAAAAACAGAGGACGGGCAGGCGGGGCGGCCACGACACGCGTGGTGAAGTCAAGGCGGCGGGAGGAAGCAAAGTCAGCAACAGCTGCAGTAAGAGCCAAGACGGACAACGAAGAGGCACGAGGGTCGATGACAAGAGAGGCGAGAACACGCGAGACAACAGGATGAGCAGTACGGTAGTAGTCAGTGATAGGGTGAGAGGAAACAGTGAGAGACGATGCAGGAGGTGACGGGAGAAGAGTCACAGGCGGAGCACGACGAGGACTAGAACAAAACAAGACAGTGCAGAGGTCGGGAGAAGGAGACGAGAGACGAGCACACGGAGGACAACGAGCGGTCCAGTCGTTTGGGAGAACATGATGAGGAGACTGTGGCTGAAGAGGAGGGAAGATAGCCGGAGCCGAGCCCGGAGGAGGAAACGTAGGACCGTACGCGGTAGGAGACTGTGAGTGGACAGGAGGAGAGGAGGGAAGACCAAGGGCTCGAAGGCCACTCACTCGTGGGAACAACGGCTGCTACGGCTGTGGCTGCTACTGATGCTGATGCTGCTGCTGCTGCTGCTGCAGCTGCTGCTGAAGCTGCTGCTCCTGCTGGTCCAACTTCCGCAGATTCTGCCTCTCCTGCTCATCGTGCTCAAGTCGATGAAGAGCTTGGAGACGTGTGTCGTAGCGGTGGGGAGGCGCAGTAGTCATGCCGCCAGCTCCAGTCTCCTCAGTACTAGCACCTCCAACGCCAGCACCTCCGGCTCCAGCACCCCCAAAACTAGCACCTCCAGTGCCAGCACCTCCAGCTCCAGCACCTCTCGAACGAGCGCCCCCAAACCAGGTACCTCCAGTGGCAACACCTCCAGCTCCAACACCATCTGAGTCCACAGTAACCTGTTGCGGAAGTACCGAAGGGTGCTGGGGGGAATGTGAGGAGGACTGCTGGGAAGGAGACACTACCTGACGCGCGACCGAGGGTGGAGGGGTGGCGTGAGACACACCTGACGGGGCAGGTATAGGGGGAGGCGGGGGTACCGGAGGAGCGGGAGTAGGAGGAGGAGAGGGTGCGAGGAAAAGAGGAGGAGGGGGGACTGGGAGACCTCGACAGGGGTACCGGGTGTATTAGGACACAGACTCGTCAAACCGGACATCACGGGAGTCGAGGAAACGGTGGAGGGGCGGGTGGTAAAACGGAAAGTCAGGAGAGTCCACTGGGAAACCAAGGAAAGCACAAGGGATAGCGCGAACCGAGAGCTTATCCGCAGAGGTGTCGCGGACAAGCGCAAGGCAGCCCTAGACGTGAAACTCTGACGCAACATCAGGGGACCTGGTCCAAAGACTGTTCGGTGAATCCCCTGGCCATGAGACACGAGGCCAGAGGTTCAGCTGGTGGGCGGCATGGAGAACCAAGTAGGGCCACAGAAATTGGGACGCACGGGCATGGAGGTGCGGGCTTTCTCCATGACCAGGCCAATGCGGCGCTCAGCAACCCCATCCTACTGTGGGGACTCCGGAAGCGTCCAGGACTAGGTGATGCCCTGCTCGCCACAGAATCCGGAAAGTATGCCGGTGTGGAACTTGCGGAGATAACTCTAGCAACAGGAGCTGGTCTACGGGCTAGGCACGGGGTGGGAGTGATCTATGCGTTCGTTCCTTAGTCGTTTTCCTTGTATGCTCACAACTTGCTAGTTCACGGGGAAGATTGGCTAGAGTTTCACTAGGAAAGTTTGACAACAATGGTAGCAACAACATTGGCAAGGCATACTACATCAGAGCAAGCAAGAAAGATCGTCGACTGCCATCGCAGCACGGTCGACCGCGTTCCAGCATCACCTGGTCGACCGCGCTCCAGCAGAGCAAAGTCGCAGTCTGCCAACGCTGCAAGTCGACGATGTGCCAACGCTGCAGTGTTGCGGCTGGACAGCATTGCTCCCGCAGGACAGCAACGCACCCGCTTCGCAGGTGCTCGCAGTTGATTGGCGTTTCGTGCCATGTCACGTGCACAACGCAGGCGCCAAGCTGACCACGTGCCCACGTTTGCACCTGATCCTCCACGTCGACCTCGGGACACCACGAACCACTTGGGCGACCGTCGCATTCCTCCGCAGAACTTGGTCGCCCGGGTAACTTGGTCGACCTGGAAACCACCAGGTCGGCGTCGACTTCCTCGGGGAAAGGCGACCGAATATTGTACGTGCTCGTTGGCTTCCCAGCTCGACGACCGCAAGCCGACTTCACCAAGTCGGCCACTCCCCAGGTCGGCGTCACCAAGTCGACGCCCTCCCAGGTCGATCCTGCGGAGATAACTACTACAACGGGAGCTAGAGTACGGGCTAGGCACGGATGCTCGTGTGATCTCTGCGTTCTCTATTCCTTAGTCGTTTTCCTAGTGCACACACTGCTTGCTAGGTCACGGGGCAATTTGGCAAGAGTTTCACTAGAGAAAGTGGACAACAATGGTACAATGAAGTTGGCAGGACAAGACTACATCAGAGCTAGCATTCAGGTCGGTCGACTGCCAGCGCAGCATGGTGGACCGCGTTCCAGCACGACTTGGTCGACCGCGCTCCAGCGGTGCAAAGTCGACGGCGTGCCAACGCTGCAGGTTGTCGGCGTGCCAGCGTTGCTCCCGCAGAATAGCAGCGCACCTACTTCGCAGGTGCTCTCAGATGATTGGCAGCCTAAGCCTCATGACCTGCACAACGCACACACCATGTCATCCTCGTGCTGACAACTCCACCTGATCCGCCACGTCGACCTCGGGATACCACCCCGATTACGAAGTCAGCTCCGCCCAAGGGAGGACGGGGCCAACAACAACTCCCGTTGACAGAACTCACCCCCACAGTTAGAGTGGAGACCACGAACATGACTACCACGAGTGCCCTTAGTGGCCAGGAGCCACCGGATCAGCGTAGAAGTCACCTAGGACTTCTTCGCGAGAGAAAAAACCGTGGCGTACCTGAAGTAGTCATCAAAGACCACTAGAAAATAACGTTCCCACTCAGGCCCGGCACAAGGGGCTGGACCCTAGATGTGAGGTTGGGTCGCGTCGTGAACAGTGGTGGGAACAGTGCTCGAGGCGAGTGTCGCGAATAGAAACGGTGCACTGTTGAGATTTGTTGGCGGGAACAGTGGTGTACGTGCTGAGCAGGGACGCGAAGTAAGGAAAGGGAATTTTCCTTACACTACCCCCCCCCCCCAAAGGAGGTCCTCCCTACGTGAGCACGTATACGTCCCAAAAATTTCGGCAACGCAGGTACTCGGTGAGGACAAGGTGATTGTGGATTCTATCCAGGGGAACCCATTTGTCTTTGGTGGGCCTGCGGTCTTTCCAGCGGATTAGAAATTTGATTCTGCGGGCTCCACGTGGGTCACGAACTTGGTGGCTCAGTAATTTTTCGGGCGCGATAATTGGCTCTGTTGGCGCTCGTGTCATGCTGTTAGGGCTGTTGCAAGGTATTTGGCTGGTGGATGGAACATATGGGTGGAGGAAGCTGATGTGGAATGACGGGGTGACGTACTAGTCAGCAGGGAGGAGGAGGTGGGTGGTGACGGGCGTGATCATGTGGCTGATGTGAAATGGCCCACAATATCGGGGGCAGAGTTTTGGGGTGATGGGCAGGCGAAGGTTCTGGGTGTCGCGTAAGACGAGGTCGTCGGGCTGGTAAGTGACTGATCGGCGGTGGCAGTTGGCGTTGCGTTTAGCGATGATGTATGATTTTTTTATTGCTTCTGCTGCTCAGGTCAGTGCTGCCTGTAAAATTTCTGCAAATTTTTGCGCGCATGGCACCGGGTTGTCGGGGTTCGGGGTACTGCACAAGTAGCGCAACACCCTCTTCGCTGCAGCCATGTGCTCCGGTCTGTGTCTCCCAGGAGCAACATAGCGTGCGAGAATGCTAAGAGGGTATGCAAGGTCAGGTCGAGTGCAGGTCATCAGGTACATGAGGCAGCCAACAAGCTCTGGGTACGGGCCACTCGACTCTACGGACTCATCCGAAGGCAGAGCTGAGAGCGAGTGGCGAGTAGGCAGAGGAGTGGCCTGAGGCGAGGAGTACGTGAAGCCGAAGCGCTTAAGGACCTGCTGCACCATGTGTGACTGAGTCAGGGTAATGGTGCGGCGTGCTCTGTCCCGGGTGATCTGCAAGCCAAGGTAGCTGCGCAGTTCACCCAGGTCTGTGCACGTGTGTCTCTTCTGCAGCTCGGACTTCACGTGGGCGAGTCCAGCAGTGTCAGCTGTGGCAAAGACCAAGTCGTCGACGTACACGAGGATGTAGAACGGCGAACGGCGGCAAAGAAGTGTCGGTGCGCAGAAACAGCGACGGGTCGGCAGTAGAGGGAGCAAACCCAAGAGCCGCAAGCGTAGTCCTAAGTGTGTTGTGCCACTCACGCGGTGCCTGGCGGAGACCGTAGACTGGCCGCCGGAGGCTCCACTGGGTGCCAGGAGGAAAAGTCCCAGTGAAGCCAAGTGGGCGGCGCAGCCAGATCTCCTCGTGCAGGCTGCCCTGCAAGAAAGCAGTGCTGAAGTCAAGAGAGTGTAGCAATCCCACGGTGAGCAGCTATGTGCAGCAGTACCCGAAGAGTGGTCATCTTCGGGGTGGGAGAGAAAGTCTGAAAGTAGTCAACTCCCTGCCGCTGACTGAAGCCACGAGCCACGTAACGCGCCTTGAAGACAGGCGGAGAACCCGGCGGCCGCTTCACCCTGAAAATCCACATGCCACTGACGATGTTCGCCCCAGGCGGGGGAACCTCGTCAACGTAGGTGCCTGTGGACTTCCAGGAAGCCATCTCTGCGTCCACAGCTGCCTGCCACTGAGAGGAGTAGGGACCCTCTATCGCCTCCGCGTAAGAGCGCGGAGTCGGGATGTCAAGTGCATCCGGGTCTCCCTCAGGGGTAAGCAGTACGGACATGAGATGAGGTGAAGCAGCAGCCAAACACTGGAACTCCTCCTGTCTGTCCTCAAGGACGTCCGTGCCAAGGGCACACTCACCCCCGACGGACGGAGGACAGACAGACTCAGACGCAGCAACAAGACTAGCAGCGTAGTCTAGACGACAGCGAGCAGCAAAGTCGACGAGCTCAGCAACTAGGGCAGACGCAGCAGTGGACTCAAAGGAAGGGTCAGTGACAACAGTAGTAAGGAGACGCGTGACAGTCGGACTGGCAGCACGAAGGGAGTCCGACTCCGGGTCAGCAAGAGCAGGAAGAGAGGACTCAGGAGGAGAAGGCAAAGGGGCACGCAGAGGAGCAGTGGACGGACGCAGAGACATCCGGTGCGTGCCGGGCACAGGGGGAGGACGCTGACGCGAACCACGACCACTAGCGCGAGCAGCACGGACAGGCGACGCAGGACGAGACGCAGGCTCACGACGCTCAGCAAGACCTCCAGTAGGACCAGTGTAGGGAGAAGGAGCAGGCAGTGGGGAGGCCGGCTGTAACTGTAATTGTGACGGGACAGGCTGTGGACACTCTAAGGGAGGAGGAGGACCAGTAGAAGGCGGGAGACCAAGAACCTGCTCAAGAAGCGGAACGAAGTACGGCCGAGGCCGCGCAGCGACTCCAGACACAGCAGGGACAGCACCAGTACCCCCAGTGGTAGCACCAGCGCCAGCAGCACCTCCAGCTCCAGTACCCCCAGCAGCACCAGTAGCACCCCTAGCAGGACCGCCTCCAGTACCGCCAGCAGTACCCTCAGCGCCAACACCCTCAGCAGCTCCAGCTCCAGTAGTACCCGCAGGCCCAGCAGCTCCAGTACTCCCAGTACGAGCACCTCCGGGACCCGTGGCACCAGCACCCTCAGCAGCCGAAGAACCTCCAGCTCCAGCAGCACGCCTCCAGCGCCGGGCAAACCACTCACGCACCTCCTGTGGAGAGAGTGGCTCCCGTCGAGACGGAGCACCCAGAGAACCTCCAGGCCCAGCACCGCCAGACGCCACACGAGCAGGCCCAGCTCCCTCAGGCTCCGCACCCCCAGGCTCAGCACCTCCAGGCGTAGCACCCCCAGGCTCAGCACCCCCCGTCGTAGCACCCCCAGGCTCAGCACCCCCAGACTCAGCACCCCCAGGCTCAGCACCCCCAATCGTAGCACCCTCAGGCTCAGCACCCCCAGGCTCAGCACCCCCAGGCGTAGCACCCACACGCTCAGCACCCCCAGAGTCAGCACCCCCAGGCTCAGCACCCCCAGCAGCACCAGAGTCACCAGCGACCTCCACAGGCTCGACTGCGTCTACCTGGGACACACCTGAAGGGGCAGGACCCTGAGGGGGAAGGGGGTCTACCGGGGGGGGACCTGGCACAAGGAAGAGCGGAGGCGGGGGGAGGGACGGAGTGCGGTAGGGGAAGAGACGGTAGTAGGGGACCGACTCGTCAAACGTGACGTCCTGGGAGGACAAGACACGGCGAGAGGTGGGGTGGTAGAACTGCCACCCTGGCGCGTCAGGGGGGAAGCCAAGGAAGACGCAGGGAGCAGCACGAGGGGACAGCTTGTCCGCAGACAAGTCGCGGACAAACGCCCGAGATCCCCAGACACGGAACGCAGACGCATCGCCAACCTTCCCCGTCCACAGCAAAGCTGGGGAGGTCTCCGGCATGGAGACCCTGGGCTGAAGGTTGATCTGATGCGCCGCGTACCGAACCGCAAACGGCCACAGAAAATGGGGGGCAGCCGCATGCATCATGGACGTACGGGCGACGTCCATGACCATGCCAATGCGGCGCTCAGCAATCCCATTTTGCTGTGGAGAGTCCGGAAGCGTGAAGGTCTGGCGGATGCCTCGTGCACGACAGTAGGCTCGCAGAAGGCCAGAGGAGAACTCTCCGCCTCTGTCAGAGTGCAGACGCAGAACAGGAAAGTCCGAGCCGAAACTCTCTCTGAGCTGGAGACGAGCTGCGCGGATCCAGTCGATCAACACCTCAGTGACATCACCCTTGCTGCGCAAGGGGAAGACTGTGGTGTAACGCGAGTAGTCGTCAACCACCAGCAGGAAGTAGCGCTCGTGACCCTGTCCACGGACGCGGGCCGGGCCCCACACGTCCATGTGAAGCGTCTGCAGCGGGGCCTCTGTCGGAGGAAACTGGGAGGAGTGAGGGGCAGCACGCTGCCGCCCCTCGACACAGGGGACGCAGGTAGGGGCAGGCCCCGGAGGAAGGGGAGGGAGGGAGCGGGGAAGACCAGAGACAAGGACACGGGAGGCCATGCCTCGGAGACGAGGCAGGGAGGGGTGACCAAGGCGGTGGTGCCAGAGGAGAGTCTCGTGAGACAGGAGGCGACACGAGCAGGGGGCAGACTCAGGACCAGACCTGGACGCTGCAGCAAACACCTGACTCGACGCAGCTGCCTGACCAGACGCAGTGACTGGAGGAGACTCAGTGGTCAGTGTGTACAGGCTCGACCCCGGCCGACGTGTAAACGTGGCCAAGTGTCGGCCCGTCCGAGCGTCCGTGCAGTGGGTCACACGCTGGCTCGCAGGAGTGAACTGGTGAACCCCCGCATCCTGTAGGTCAGCACCACTCACCAAGTTCGTAGAGAACGAGGGGAGGTAAAGACCAGACAGGGTGCCAGAGGGGGCCGCCGGACACGGGAGGACAGTGGAGAAGTGAGCAAGGACAGGACCCCCAGAGGGGTCTGCCAGAGAGACTGCAACTGGCCGACCAAGCGGCGTGAGTGTGGTGCGGTCTCGAAAGAAGGAGCGAGAAGCCCCCGAGTCAAGAGTGAAGGTGTGGGAGGCCGGAGCCGACGCAGTACCTGAGAGAGCAGACTCACCAGCACCTGAGGAAGCAGACGCACTGCCACCTAGAGCAGCAGCCTCGCTAGCACCTAGAGCAGCAGCCTCACCAGTACCTAGAGCAGCAGTCCCAATGCCCGGGTCGGGCGGAAAACACCAGTAACAGTCACCCTCATCACTATTAGTCACAGCATACATGGCAGCAAGAATAGCACCAAAGTCAAGGTCAAAGATAGCTACTCCCGCCCTAGACAGCTCACCCCAGCGAGGGATCTCAGTGGCCTCAGGGAACTGGTGACGCCAAGCGTCCGTCAGGCGGCCAAAGCAGCGCTGGGTGGAGTGCGCACCTCCGCACGGCTCACCCGCGCGGTCGCCGGTGCGTAGGACGTAGGTGCACGGACCAGTACCCCGCTGGCGTGCAGCGTACCACTCACGAAGCTGCTGAGGGGGGGGGATCTCACGAGTGCGCTGCTGCTGCTGCTGCTGGCGCTGACCACCACCGGAGCCGACCCTCTGCGCAGCGCCACCCCGACCAGCTCCACCTCCTCCGCCGCCGCCTCCTCCACCGCCGCCACCTCCGCCACCTCCGCTCCCACCACCACCGCCGCCGCCGCCTCCGCCTCCACTGCCGCCACCGACGCCCCCACCCCCGCCACCACCCCCACCGCCACCCCCACCCCCTCCGCCGCCTCCACCGCCGCCTCCACCGCCCCCGCTAGCTCCTCCAGCGCCCCTGCCCCCCTTGCCCTTGCCAGTGCGGCGTCTCCCGCTAGGGGCAGACGCCGCACCGACCGACTCAAGACCAACGAGGTCGGCCGCAGCAGCAGAGGCAACAGAGGGCAAGAGAGGAGAGGGGGAGCACCCCTCAAAGACAGGGGTACGAGGGTCACCACGAGAGGCTCCTACAACGACTATGCTCTTCTCTGCTGCTAGGAGGCGCTCCTCGAGGAGATCAACGGTGAGGGTGGTGGGGCAAACAGAGAGAAAGTGGTCCCTGACCGGGCGAAGGGTGTCAGGGAGCCGGGTGACTACGTAGTAGAGGGTGATGTACATAGGGGGGGGGTTCTTGGCGCAGAACTCAGGAGGAAGGGCAGCGCGGTAGCGAGTGTCACTAGTGCGCAGGTGCGTAATGAGGTCAGCGACTGTGGGAAAAGCGGCGAGGTCAGGGAAGAGGTACGGCAGGATGAGGCGGCTAAGTGCAGCAGCGGCAGGGGAAGAGTAGCGTGCAACTACAGCGTCGTACAAGGTCTTAGCACTCTTGTACTGACTAAAGTGTGCACGCTCAGCGGTAGGCAAGTGGCGGCGCACAGCAAGACGGGCAGCAGCGTCGCGTGTGGCCCACTGTGAGCGAACAGTGGCGTCAGCATCAGCAGCAGAGGCAGAAGAGGCACCAGAAGTGAGGTCAAAGAGAGAGAGACCGTCTGCTGCAGGTCATCTACCCAGACGTCAAAGTCAATGGCCCGACCCTCAGCGTCAAAAGCGAGGACACTGGGGGTAGCCATGACAGCAGTAGACTAGCAGCTGGAGCAGTAGGGTAAGGGCAGCGCAGTGGTAGAGGTGCCGCTCTTACCGGACAGGGTGGCTCGGGCGGCTCGGCAGCTTGGCGGCTCGGCAGCAACTGCAGCTCGGCGGCTCGGCGACTCGGCGGCTCGGGCGGCTCGGCGGCACGGCGGCTCGGCAGCAACTGGAGCTCGGCGGCTCGGCGACTCGGCGGCTCGGGCGGCTCAGGTGGCTCGGCGGCTCGGGCGGCTCGGGTGGCTCGGGCGGCTCGGCAACAGCGGCGGCTCGGTAGATCGGCGGCTCAGCGGCGCCGGCGGCTCGGTGGTGACGGCGGGGCCGCGTGGGGACGGCGGCGGGGCCGGGTGGGGCGGCGACGAGGCCGCTGAGGGCGGCGGCGGGGCCACGAAGGGTGGCGACCGGCGCCTTAAGGGTGGGGCCGCGGGGTCGCAAGGGTGGGGCGACGGGGCCAGCAAAGGCGGCGCCGGGGCCGGGAAGGGCGGCGCCGGGGCCGGGAAGGGCGGCGCCGGGGCCGGGAAGGGTGGCGCCGGGGCCGCAAGGGTAGGCGACGGGGCCGCGAGGGCGGCGTGGAGGGGTCGCGAGGGCGGCTCGAGGAGGCCGCGAGGGCGGCGCGAAAGGGCCGCGAGGGCGGCGCGAAAGGGCCGCGAGGGCGGCGCGACGCGACGGGACCGCGAGGGCGGCGCGACGGGGTCGCAAGGGCGACGCGACGGGGCCGCTAGGGAGGCGCGACGCGACGGGGCCGCTGAGGCGGCGCGACGGGGTCGTAAGGGCGGCGCGACGGGGCCGTGAGAGGGGAGCGCGACTCGGGCAGAGGCTGAGCGCGCTCCGGGCAGGAAAAAAAATTTGGTGGGCCCTAGGAACAGTTCCCACAGGGGAACCTGCTCTATACCATGTGAAAATGAACGAGGAATGAAAAGACTAAGGGAAAGTTGGGTACAAGTACAAACCCTAGAAAGCTGTACCCCATATGTGCTACCCCACTATAGCCTACAGCAGCTAAGTCATATAAATCTGACACATGGGTACTATGGGGTCTTGTCCGTAGTTCAGGTAAAATGGTGACTATTGGGTCGTGGCAGATGGCGAGTTATTGTATGCGAATTCGATGAGTGGTAGTTGCTGTTCCCACGTGGTCGGGTCGTCGCACGTGGCTTGGATTAAATGTTCCATGGTTTGGTTTGTTGTCTGTCCATCAGTTTTGGGGTGGTACGATGAACTGAACTGTAGTCGCGTGCCAAACTGCTGCCACAAGTTCCGCTAGAAGTTGCTGGTGAATTTCGTGCCACACCCACTGATGATCGCAGCTGGTATTCTGTGAAGTCGAACAACGGTGGCGATGAAAAGGCGGGCTGTTTCCAGGTTGGGATTGGTTTTTTTGCGGGCTGCGAAGTGTGCCATCTTCGTCTGCCGATCGACGACGACCAGGATCGCGTCGTTCCCACTTGCCCTTGCCGGTAACCCCGTGACAAAGTCCATTGTCACCTGCTGCCAAGCACGCTCTGGGGGTGGTATATGCTGCAACTGTCCTGCCGGCCGCTTCCGTGATGTTTTCATGAGTTTGCAGGTGGGACACGATGCCACGTGTCGTTGCACGTCGGTCAGCATCTTGGGCCAGTAATAATACCGCTGCAGCTCCTGTCGTGTTTTTTCCACTCCAAAATGGCCTGAGGTAACTCCGTTGTGTGCCTCCTGTAGTTACAGCTCCCTTAGCAAAGTGTATCCTGGTATCCAGATGCGATGGGTGCTGGCTTTTACGTAATAAACCCCCTTTGCTGCTGCGAACTTCTGCGAGTTTCCTCCGATGAAGAATGGGTCTGTTTGGTAGCTGTGGGTAAATAGCCCTGTGAGTAGTGGGCTGGTCTGGGCGAGTAGTACGGTGTTGATTTGGGCAGTGGGGCGGGTCAGTGCGTCGGCGATGTTTGATGCCCATTTTTTGTACGTGACCGTGTAATGGAAATTTGACTTGAGGAAATCGAGCCAGCGAACGTGTCGTGGGTTGATGTGGGGCTGTGCGCGGAGGTACTGTAGTGATTTGTGGTCTATATGTACTGTCACGTCTGCGCCGGTCAAGTAACAGCGCCAGACCATCGCGCCGATCATCGCGTTTCAAGCGATCGTCTACCCCCCCGCGTCTGAGGTGTGGAGCAGAATCATGAAGCTGATTCACAACTTCATGTCAGGAAATAAGGCGACGGCAGAAGGTTGTTTCTTACTTTGGGGGAAGGATCTTATCTTCACTGCAAGAGCGGAAGGGGGTGTTGGCGTCAGGGACCCGGAAATCATGATGGCGTGCCTAGCGGCCAGACGGATCGGCCAACTGCTGACGGAGAACAATCCGCAGAAGAGGGAGCTGATGCTAAAGGCAGCGGACTTACCTATGGGGCTGGATACCTTCACAGCACACGACAGGCTGTTGAAACACTGGCTGGGCAAGAGTCTCCGTTGGAAGCAGACCTGCGAGACCTTCATGGGCTCCCCGCTCGCTGTCGCCTCTGACCCGGTCTCTCAAACAGAGGTGGCAGGGGAGAGAGTGGTATTCAATCGTCGCATTTTGATGAACGGCACTAACCCCGTGGGCGGTCAGAAGGATGCGAAACGACTCTGGGACGTCAGGCTGGGAGAGCTGACCACAGAAGGGACGGACGGCTGCATGAGTTTTAAGACTAAAGAGGAGCTGTCGGCATGGCTAGGAGGTGCGGGACAAGCAAAGATGGCGCTGAAGGCCATTGCAGCTATTCCCCCCTGAGTGGAAGGAGAAATTGCTGCTCCCCAGTGAGGCGGCCCTCACAGCGGTGGCAGGAGGGGTTAGCTCGGCTCCCTCACAAAGAAGGGGAAGGACGCTGCACAAACCAGGGGGTGTTCTGCTCCGCACACCGATTTTCCAAAAGGGGGCGGTGCTACCGGTCAGGCTGCTGCGGAAGGTCTGGGGGAAGGCAGCGCCGAAGGTTCAGCGGAGGGAGAAATGGGCCTCCAGATGGGGGGGTCAAATCGACTGGAAGCGGGCAGTAAAAACCAGGGACTCCATTGCCATCCCAAGCAAGCCACGCGACGTTTTGATCCGCATCCATAATTTCAACCTGCAGGTCGGGGAGAGGCTGGCATTTCTCAGCTCCAAACCGAAGTGCCCGCACTGTGGAGAGGTGGAGACTTTGGAGCATTGCCTTTTCGACTGCCCGAGAATTCAGGCTATCGTTCTGGCGCTCAAGAAGGCACTGCGCATGATTAACCCCTCGCGCACAGTAACCTCACTGGGGGACTTGCTTTTCAAGCGGACAGCCTCCAGCTCAGCTTTCCCGGAAGCAACAATTGCGGCGATTTGCTTACATCAGCTTTGGGTCGAGCGCTGCGATGCAGTCTTTCGGGACCGGCAATTTCGCGCAAAACGTGTCCTCAGGCGGATTGAGGTAGCCTTCAGGCTGCATGCAAAAATCTTCCTGAAACACATGGGCGAGAAACCGCGGAAAAAGGGGAAGGACAGCAACGACTCTGCCAAGTGGAGCTGTCAGGAGGTGCGACTACTAGATAGGGTCAGGGACAAATCAAGCAACAAGTGGTCATGGTCACATGGTTTCGCGGCGATTTGGTCACGTCCGAGGGCTGCAGTTCGTTAGAGCCCGGGTTCCTTTTTCCGAGGCAAGGGTCTGCCCTTAGCCTCTAAGCACAGTTACAACTGTTCTTGATCTGTACGCTTGTCCACTCAGTGTATATATCAATTACCAAAAAAAAAAAAAAAAAAAAAAAAACAGCGCCAGACCTCAAATGCATGCACGATCGCGAGCATTTTGCGGTCGTGTATCGGGGAATTTTTCTCAGGCGGATGCAGTTTTCGTGACTCGTATGCGATGGGCTGTAAGCCATTTCCAAAACCCTATAGCAGTACGGCTCCGATGGCGATGTCGTTTGCGTCTGTAACTACTCCGTATGGGCGGTGTGGGTCGGCAATGCGGAGGACAGGTGGTGAACAGAGAACATTTTTCAGGGCAGAGAAGGCAGCATGCTCTTTCTCCCCCCACGTAAAAGAAACCCCCTTTCCGCAACAAATCTATCAGTGGAGCAGTTAACCGTGCCATGTCGGGGACGAACCGACGCACATAATTAACGAACCCTAAAAAACTTAGCAGCTCCGTGATATTCGTCGGGGGGTGCCATGCTTTTACCGTGTCCAGCTTCTTTGGGTCGATCTCAACTACAGCTTCCGAAATAACGTGCCCCAAAAATTCTCGCCCATCCTGGAAGAACTCGCACTTGGAACCCTTGGTCTGTAGTCTGTGCTCGTCCAAATTTTCGAACACCGCTTCCAGATCTGCTAAGTTCTGTTGCTTATCGCGATTGTATACTAGGCTGTTGTCGAGGTAAACAATCACGCATTTATCTAAGAGCGGTCTAAACGCCTCACTCATGTGTCAAACTGTTATAATGTTCGTGTTGTGTAGGCTGTAATGGGGTAGGCTACAAGGGGTACATCCCAATTAGGGTTTGCCAAATTTGTACCACATTCCTGTCTAGTCCATCCATTCTCGCTTAGTCTTCTGACATGATTTCAGAGCAGGTCTTGTCCCAGGTTTTAGGGCCCACCATATAGTTCGTTGCCCGTTGCGCGTTACCCTGCCCGTAGCGCCCTACCTTCCCATCGCGCCGCCCTACTGATCGCGCGCCGCCCTGCCTGCCCTGCTAGCGCCGCGCCGCCCTGCCTTGCCCGCGCGCCGCCCTGCAGGCCGCCGCGCCGCCCTGCCCTGCCCGTCGTGCCACCCTGCTGGCCGTGCGCTGCCCTACCTGCCCGTGCGCTGCCTTGCTCGCCACGCACTGCCCTGCTCGGCGCGCTGCCCTGCTCGCAGCGCGCTGCCCTGCTCGCCGCGCGCTGCCCTGCTCGCCGCGCGCTGCTCTGCTCACAGCCCACTGCTCTGCTCGCCGCACGCTGCCTTGCTCACCGCGCGCTGCCCTTTTCGCTGCGCGCTGCCTGCTCGCCGCGCGCTGCCCTGCTCGCCGTGCGCTGCCCTGCTCACCGCGCGCTGCCCTCCTTGCCTCGCGCTGCCTGCTCGCCGCGGGCTGCTCTGCTCGCGCGCGCGCTGCTTATGCACGCCCTGCCCGTGCGCCCGCTGCCTACTCACGTCGTGCTCGCACGCACACCGCCTAAGTGCGCCCTGCCTGCACCCGCGCTGCCTACGCGTGCCCTGCAGCCAGTGCGCCCTGCATCCCGCACGCCCTGCAGCCCGCGGCTACCCTGCACTGCAGCTCGCACGCTCCGCAGCCCGCTCGCCCACACCTGCCTCGCGCAGGTGCCCTGCACGCGTGACTGCACTCCACTGTTCGCGCGTGTAAACCCTTCCCCGTGCGCCTGCCCTGCTCCGGCGCTGTTGCTCTGCACGCGCGGCTGCCCTGTCCTGCTCCGCGCTGTTGCCCTGCACGCGCGGCTGCCCTGCCCTACCCGCACGTGTGAGCCCTGCCCCGTGCGCCTGCCCTGCTCCGCGGTGTTGCCCTGCATGCGCGGCTGCCCTGTTCTGCTCTGCGCTGTTGCCCTGCACGAACAGCTGCCCTGCTCTGCTCCGCGCTGTTGCCCAGCACGCGTGACTGCCCTGTTCTGCTCCGCGCTGTTGCCCTGCACGCGCGGCTGCCTTGCCCTGCTCCGCGCTGTTGCCCTGCACGCGCGGCTGCCCTGCCCCGTGCGTCTGCTTCTGCTATCATTGCTACTGCTACTGCTTCCGTTTCTGCTGCTATGGCGACTCCCACTGTTCTAGCATTTGATGCAGTGGGGCAACCTTTAGGGTTTGAATCCTGGCTAGAGGGGCTGCACCTGTACCCCCGGAGTGTCACCCGGGACAACATCTCCCTGTTCGAGCACACGCCGGGGTCCCTTTCGGCCCTATAGGCTCCTGCTGAGCCTGCTGGTGACGCTGAGGAGGAGGAGCGGACGTGGTTCCACGCAACTCACCTTGCCTACAACCGGTGGATGGGGCGAGACACTGCCGCCACACTTGCAGTCCGCCTTCACCTCTCGTTCGACCAGAGAGCCACCTTCCCTAGGAGCCAGGTGCCGTCAGCCCATTCTATGTATACCGCTATGGTTAGGCGCTACTCCCCCCCCCCTCCTTCTTCCCTAGGCTGTCTTGCACTACCTCTTACCTTCCTGCACTGTGAGACTTCGCCTCTGTAGCTGACGAGGGTGGTGATAGTGGAGCTGGCGAGAGTGGCGGGGGCGGGCAGCCGCAGTTAGAGTCCTCGTGTGTCGCTGCTTGTGCACCTACTATCGCAGGTGCAGTTCCTGTGGAGGCGTTGCTCTCGGTCCCTGACACTTTGGCCGACCCCACCTCTGGACTAGTCTCTGTGCACCCCTCTGACTCCTCTGGCTCGCCTGAGGGGGGTGACCCTGCTGCTTCCGACTCAGCGACCTCTTGCTGCTCGCCGCGCTTGGAGACACCTCCGGGTTTTCCGCCTCGGACGTCTTCGCCTCCTCTGCAGCCTATCGCTGTAGACTTCGGGGGTCCAGGTGTTGTCGGGGGTGCTGGTTCTGGGGGTGCTGGCTCTGAGGGTGCTGGTTCTGGGGGGTGCTAGGAGTCTTCTTGTTGGTGGATTTGGAGGTGCTGGTACTAGGGGCGCTGGGTCTGGGGGTGCGTTGCAGTCGCTGCCGCGGCGGCCTATCTTCTTGGAGCAGCCGTTGTCGTCGCTACCTGAGCCAGCGCCCACTTGTGTTACTCCTCCTCCTTTGGTTCTACCGTTACCTCCCCCGTCGTCACTTTCTGCCGTTCCTGGCCCTGTGTCTGCCCTTGCTCGTGTCGCTCGCCCGACTATTCCTAGTTGTCTAGCCGTGCTTATAACTGCATCTGCTACTTTGACTGCTGCTTCGTCTGCCTTCGTAGCTGAGCTTGCTGGTTTTGCCGCTACTTGCCGTCGTGCCTACCTTACTGGTCTCGTCTCTGTCTCTTTGTGTCCTCCGTCCATTGGGGAGACGCAGTTCGAGCTGGAGTACCATCCTGCATACTGGCGAGCTGCTAGGAGGGTGGTGCGCTACTTGGTCAGGCTCGCGAGCAAAACGTAGCACTTTGCACTTCGTTCTTTTGTCGTGCGAGTGTTGCAGCAGCGTTCCCAACTTTGCCTTTCGTATCTGGCCACACGGGTCAACGCTGCTTGTCTCTTTATCTCGCCTTGTACTTTGATATATATGTCAGAATCCCAGTCACTAGACCACTGGGATAAAAGGGCTTGTTAAGTAGCGGGTCAGTGCGCCCATAACCCCCCAGGCCAACATGCTTGTAACCCTTCCCTAGGATCAATCGGGGATAACCAGTGGACCTCTGACACCCCCCCGCACTGGGATGCCCAAAGTGCACACACTGGGATTCGAACCCTAGACCTTCGCTCTGATACCATGTCAGAATCCCAGTCACTAGACCACTAGGATAAAAGGGCTTGTTAAATAGCGGGTCAGTGCGTCCATAACCCCCCAGGCCAACATGCCTGTAACCCTTCCCTAGGATCAATCGGGGATCACCAGTGGACCTCTGACAATATAAACCTGCATGTCTCTGGTTGCTAGGTTGCAATAATTGTACTGTTTGCTCTAATATAAAACTGCATGTGAACTGGCCTTGTGGCCATTTGCCTGTGCTCGAAATGTGTGGTGACTTCATGATCCACCCTGAGCTTGCTTTGGTTTTCTTGACTAGTCTTGTGACTCCTTGTTCTCCCCCACTTTGCCTATAAGGGTGTGTCAAACTGTTATAATGTTTGTGTTGTGTAGGCTGTAGTGGGGTAGCCTACAAGGGGTACATTCCAATTAGGGTTTGCCATATTTGTACAACATTACTGTCTAGTTCATCCATTCTCGCTTAGTCTTCTGACATCATGGTCATTTGAAATGGCGTCGGTGCGTTGGCCAGCCCGAATGGCATCACAGTGTACTCGAATGACCCGTATCTAGTCTGGAATGCTGTCTTGGCACAGTCCGATGGTACGATCCTAATCTGATGGTACCCTCCTCGTAAGTCAAATTTCAAAAAAAAAAAAAAAAAAAAAAAAAAAAAAAAAAAAAACCGTGCTGTTCGCAGTTGATCTATCAGTTTGTTGGTGTAAGGGATGGGATATTGTGACTTGACTATTACTCTGTTCAGTGCTTGGCAACATGCGAAACCCTCCGTCTTTTTTCGGTGTGAACAGTATCGGTGTGGCGAACGGTGATGAGCTCGGCCGGGCGAACCGCTTCTCTAACAGGTAATCTAACTGCTTCCTTAGTTCGTTGAGTTCGGGCTGTGTCAGTCTGAACTGTCGTTGTACGGTTGGCTGTGCCCCCAACTCTAGTTCTATGCGGTGATCGTGTGCCCGCTGAGGTGGCAGCCCCTCTGGTAAATCGTCCGGAAAAATCCACGGATACCATTTCAGTAGTTCCTGTAGTTCGGGCGGTACGGCTGCCAGCAGTTTCTGAAAATCGCTCGGCTGCTCTGCTTTTCCCACTAATGGGATATCCACCATGTACACGCCAGCTCCAGCGGCGACAACCCGGCGCATCGTGATGGCATAGAAGTGGACCGTTGATGACTTAGGTGACTGCCAGCGAGGTAATTCGACCCAGTTACCACTACTTTGCACAGTGCAGCTACCCGTCGTCCAGTCAATTCGCGGGTTGTAGCGTCACAGCCAATCACGTCCTACTAAAATGTCGTGCCCATCCAGTGTCGTCGCAAGCATTTCTTGTGTAAACCTGAAGTTTCCCCTGCAGCGAACTTTCACCCTCTCCACTTTCTCCCGTATGGCCAGTGGGGTACCGTCAACGAAACATGCGCCAATCAACGAACATCAGTTGCAGCTTCTGTGCAGTTGCGGTATTAAGGGCGTGTAACTTTTTCCAATGCTGCCCGTCCGGACGGCCCATCGTCCGGACTTTTTTAGGGTTACTGATATCGTGAGCGTTCGCTTTGTCTTTAATTCGTCTACGGATTTTGCCGATGTTGGTAACCCTAAAAAATTCCAGACGGTGGGCCGTCCGGATGGTCAGAAAGAGAAAACGTTACACGCCCTAACTAAGCTATCGCTTGCTCCTCCGTCTATAAAGATCTTCACTACTGTCCCCTGTATTTTCCCATAAAACAGTATTGGGCAATCCGTCGCTGTACCCTCGTTATTCATTCGAGCCCGATCGATGGCGTGAATCGGTACTATGACTTGATAAGGGTCGGTGAGGTTGGGCGAGCAGGTTGTCTCGTCAGTTGGTGGCCCGTTTTATACAGACTGCTTGCGTTTCCATGCCTCTGAGTCTCCCTCACCTGCTCTGCTCCGCGGCGCCTCAACTCCTCTGGACATTCGCTATTGCGATGGCCCGGCCTATTGCAAGCAAAGCAGCGCCCCTTGAACGGCGCAGCAACTGCGTTTGCCGCAACGGCGTGTACGCTGGCGTACTCGATCGGTCCCCGAGGGCGATGTCCGTAGTAGGACCCTAGTCTCGGAAGGCGTAGGATATCAATTTTCTCGGCGAGCGCGAGGATTTCGTTGAAGTTCGATAGCCCGCGTAGCATAATCTCGTGCAAGATGCCCCCGCTTCAATTCGTTGACGTAACGGTCCACCCGCTCCGCCTCGTGCATATAGCCGACTTGCTCGCACAGAGCGAGAAAACCGCTGGTGTAGTCTTGAACCGACCCGAGCTGTCGCCAAGTTCACAGTCTCTGAAGCCCCGAAATTGAAGTCGCGATCGGCTCGAAGCGCGCCCGAAGCCCCGCGCACCACACATCCCACGTGCTGCACCGGGCAGTTTCGCATAATGAACTCCAGGTGATGGCCTGACCCGCGGACCCGTCCTCTTGCGACGGTGGCTCGTGGGCGCGTGGCAATGTCACAATGTCTCGCCACCAGTCCATGGCAGGGCCCCGTAACAGCGAAACCGTGTATCTGATCTCTGCTGCATCCGACGTGACATAATTAGTGTCAAAAAACACGTTCATCGTGAAGACGCACGATTGAACCGTCGGACCTCCGCTTTGGCTAGGATCGAAGCAGGGCACGCGCTGCGGCTTGAGCGGCATTGGTGCGCCGATGTCGTCGTTGCTGACTGTTGCTGCAAATTCGACGTGATGACGGGCTTCGCGAGGCCCATTCGTGCCTTGTGCGGCCCTGTTTCTCTCCATGTCAGGCATTGACTGGGCGGCGCCACCACTGGCTGCGCGTGAGCACTATCCCACGCTGTCGTGGTGTGACGGTGTGCCGGATGAAATGATAATCGGCTCATCCGATTGCGCAGGTGCATTTGCGGGTGTCGGTGCTGGTGCAGGTGCATTCGCTATTGATTGCTGGCGGGCGGAGTCGCGTTCGGCCGTGAGCGCTGCAATTTGGAGCGTCACATCTTCAAGTTGGCGCACGAGACGGTCGAGCTGCTCTTGCGTCAACGTCGGGATGTTGAATTCGGCCATGGCGGGGGTGTCGGGCAAGCTCAGCGAGAGCCTCGGTCGACGTCGTGCATGCTTTCGAGAGAGCACTTCGAGTGGCGGTGCTTGTTCGCTGAGAGACGTCTACCCCCTCCAAAAATTGCGATAGTGGGGAAGCGAAGGTGTGGGTGCAGTCCGAGAAGAGATCGTAGGCTCTGAATACCAAGTGTTACAAGTGCAATTGAGCGAGCGAGCAATAATTGAACTATCGAAGTGAAACAGTATATCGAGCGAAGGCATGAGCAAAGAATATATAGCGAAGCTAGGGTGGTAACGGTAATGTTTGAAAATGGGGTGCGCTACAGGCCTAACGCTGAGGTTGGGAATTGTCGAGGCGGAGGTCCGGAGCGCGGGTTACCAACCGGACCGTGAGGTTGGGTCGCGTCGTAAACAGTGGCGGGAACAGTGCTCGAGGTGAGTGTCGCGAATGGTAACGGTGCACTGTTGAGAGTTGTTGGCGGGAACAGCGGTGTAAGCGCTGAGCAGGGACGCGGAGTAAGAATAATGTTTTTTTTTTACTGAAACCCCTTTGGTTCAAGCATTTTTCATGCCCAAGTTGGCTCCTAAGATTCCTAGGCTTTAGGAGGGGGTTCTAAAGACCACTATAGCTTCCGCTAGTAGTTTAGACCATTCTGACAATATCAACCAAATCTCATTCAACTCTTTAGTTAGTAACTTCCTCGCCTATTTCGCAAATAGTTTTTTCGCCAAAGTCTTCCCCCGTGTTTTATCCTCGACTTAGAGCGTGTTCCTATGGCCTCTTGTCAGGCCTACTTCATATCACATTTGGTCAAACTCGAGATTCTCGTTCAGGGCTAATTTTTGGATTTTGACTACCCTTATGATCAGTGTGGTAGAAGGTCAAAAACCTGATTATCAGTGTGACCCCTTCTGAAAACCCTGTTACATCAGGGTTTATGTCGGTTTTCAAAAATTTACCCTGTCGCATCTGTGTTCTTAAAAGACAAACCCTGGAGAAACTGTAAGTCTGGCCTATGGTGGCCCACTTTGAGCCAGCACATGCGCTGTCAAGGCCGAAATTACGGTTTCGCCAGTTGGAAATCGGGATTCGGGAATCCCGGGTTACTGGAAAATGGGGGGTGGGGGAACTGGGGGGGCGGGGGGGGGTATGGAACTCGCTTCAGGGTAAAACTCGTTATGGAATACGGGAACCCTTAGTCATCAGTGTGCCTAAAATGTAAACCAAGTCACATCAGGCTAATCTTGGCTCTAAAAAAAATTACCCTGGACCATCAGTGTTACTCCCAAAAACCACCTTGATTATCAGGGTATCAGGGTGATTTACACTGATAAAATCAGCCCTGTTCTCGTTATGAAAACCGGATTTCAGTCTTGTATTGCGCGGAATGAATTAGCCCACTGAACCTTTCAATCGCGCCACATCAGCAAACCACATCGAAAACCTGAGCTGAACATGTGCAAACACAGGTCAGGTCTGTTTTGTCAAGAATGGGGCTACAGTTTTTTTCTGCGGGCCGAACTTCTACAGTGTCACCAGTGATTTTTTCATGATTCGATGGGATGCCCAATGTACAGTTATTTTGGTTCCTGGCGTTTCTTCTCAAACAGAGCTCCTTTACCCCGATGTTCGCGCAGTACCGAAAAGTTGTTCAAGATCCACGTGCCACATCACCCACGCTAGTATTTTTCACACTCGCTGCAAGACTAGAAATTCGTCTAATACGAATTCGCCTTACACTGAGAAATTTGTGATCGGGTCGAGTCTGGTTGGTCTGATAGGGGCCTCGTAGGAACACGCTCTTAGTCGACCCCGCTATTCTGTAGCGGATTTAGGCCAAGGGGCCTAACACATTGTTATATCGTAGGTTAACTGTAGTGCAGTCCAACCTTGAAATAAACCATGCCAACATGTGCCCATCATTTACAAGTCCTTACTGCAGCACTCGTTAGCGAGTCAATCCCGAGGATCATGTGACGAACCTGTTCGGCCTATTTCGTTGGCCAAACCACCCCCGAGTCGCCTCCGGACCAATCGCAACCCTCCCAAGCCATCATTGCCCGACCTCCCCGCCTATCTTGGTTTTCCCCTATTTAGTCGTCGTGCCATTCTCATTGTATCGTCATTCAGTAATTCACATGCTCGATAATCGTTATTCTGCTCACTTTGCAAGTTCATTCATAACACATCACATGCTACGGTGGTCCCGATAGATAAATTCAAGGCTTTACCTTTTCACAATCTTCATAAAGTCTCTGAACTGTTGGAAACAAGAGATTTAAGCGCCTCTGTTGTGTCGAAGCACTAAGTCGTAAACGAAGCAAAGTACAGTGAAGCATCGGCGAGTCAACACTTGGAGGTTGAGAAGTGAAGAAACTGCTGGAGGTTACGCGAAAGTCAAAGGTCAGCGACCTTTAACCTGACAAGTACAGCGCGACAGCAAGGACAAACAGCTGACTCGTTATTGAGCAGTTGCCCGAGTCGTCACTGTATCAAACCGCAACAGCAACAGTAAAACAGTTATCGGTTGTATCTCTTTATATTCCTTGTACTCTTACCGTCATCACCCGGATAGTAAACAGTGTTGAATAGTAGATAGGGGTTGTCTATTATTCGGGTGTCTCTTATAAATAGGCTAGCCTCATTATAAGACACCTATTTGTGTGTACCAGTTAAGCCAGTGTTAGGGCTAGGGGCAATTGTATAACGAGGGGGTATTGTTAAGAACTAAGGCAAGGGTGAGTGGATTAGGTAGAGATTAGGGTACAAGACTAGAGTGTCGAGGTTGTTTTTTTTTTACCCTCTAAGGCTAACCCCACTACAGCCTACCCAATTATAATCATACAAGTATGTTTGACACACCCCCATAGGCAAAGTGGGGGAGAACAAAGGGTCACAAGACCAGTCAGGAAATGCAAAGCAAGCTCAGGGTGGATCACAACGTCACCACAGAGTCCGAGCACAGGCAAAAGGCCACAAGGCCAGTTCACAACAACAACACAGTGATCACTACCTACCAGAGCAAGCAGGCAGGTATATATATATAAATCACAGTACAAGTAAAGCCTACAGCAAGTGGGGAAGAGTGGGCACAAGGCCTAACAAAGTACAGAAACGCTGATGATCACTAGGCGGAAGTGCCTTGGTGAATATATCAGCAGTGTTGGCCCGAGTGGCCACGTAAGCAAGACAAAGCTGGCCACGCTGCTGCAGCTCTCGAGCAAGGAAGTAACGCAAAGCGATGTGCTTCGTTCTGTGCTCCAGTCTGTGCTCCTGACACAAGGCAATGGCGGCCTTTTTGTCGACGTACAGCACTGGAGGAGAACGAGGCCGCTCTCCCAAGTCGGTCAGCAGGTAGGTGAGCCAGCGTAGCTCCTGTGCAGCCATGGCTGTGGCGTAGATCTCGGCCTCACAACTGGAGCCGAGAACTGAAGACGAGCGTGTGGAACGCCAGGAAACTGAACCAGAACCAAGGCTGAAGGTGTAACCCTGTGACGACCGCTGAGTAGCCTGGTCGTCAACCCAAGAGGCATCCGAGTGACCAGTGAGGACAACGTGATCCCGTCTTCCAAGCACGAGCCCCATGCCCGATGTACTGCACAAGTAGCACAGTACCCTCTTAGCAGCATCCATGTGCACCTTTCGGTGCCGACCAGGAGCCACGTAGCGAGCCAGAAGGCCAAGAGGGTACGCAAGGTCAGGACGAGTGCAGGTCATCAGGTACATGAGGCAGCCCACTAGCTCTGGGTAAGGACCACTCGGCTCTACGGACTCGTCCGAAGGTGGAGCTGAGAGCGAGTGACCTGTAGCCAGAGGAGTGGCCTGTGCGGAGGACCAGGTGAAGCCGAAGCGCTGAAGGACCTGCTGCACCATGTGGGACTGAGTCAGTGTGATGGTGCGGTGTGCTCTGTCCCGGGTGATCTGCAAGCCAAGGTAGCTGCGCAGTTCACCCAGGTCTGTGCACGTGTGTCTCTTCTGCAGCTCCGACTTCACCAGGGCGAGCGCCTCAGTGTCACCAGTGGCAAAGACCAAGTCGTCGACGTACACGAGAATGTAGAACGGCGGCAGCGAAGTGTCGGTGCGCAGAAACAGCGACGGGTCAGCAGTCGACGGGGCAAACCCAAGAGCCGCAAGAGTCGTCCTCAGTGTGTCGTGCCACTCACGTGGCGCCTGGCGGAGACCGTAGACTGGCCGTCGGAGGCTCCACTGGGTACCAGGAGGGAACGACCCAGTGAAGCCAGGTGGACGGCGCAGCCAGATCTCCTTGTGCAGGCTGCCCTGTAAGAACGCTGTGCTGAAGTCAAGAGAGTGAAGCTCGTAGTCACGCTGAGCGGCAACGTGCAGCAGCACCCGAAGAGTAGTAATCTTCGGGGTGGGGGAGAAGGTCTGGAAGAAGTCAACTCCCTCTCGCTGACTGAAGCCTCGAGCAACGTAACGAGCCTTGAAGACAGGCGGAGAACCTGGCGGCCGCTTCACCCTGAAAATCCACATGCCATTGACAATGTTCGCCCCAGGAGGGGGAACCTCGTCGACGTAGGTGCTTGTGGACTTCCAGGATGCCATCTCTGCGTCCATGGCTGTCTGCCACTGAGAGGAGTAGGGACCCTCGATCGCCTCAGCATACGATCGAGGAGTCGGGATGTCTGGTGCATCCGGGTCTCCCTCAGGGGCAAGCAGCATGGGCACGAGATGAGGCGCAGCGGCTGCAAGACACTCAATGTCCTCCTGCCTGTCCTCAAGGACGTCCGTGCCAAGAGCACACTCACCCCTGACGGACGGAGGACAGACAAAGTCAGACTCAGTAACAAGACTAGCGACATAGTCTAGACGACAGGCAGCTGCAAAGTCAACAAGCTCAGCGACTAAGGCAGACGCAGCAGCAGACTCAAACGACGGGTCGGCGACAACAGTGGCTAGCAGACGCGTTTTAGTAGGGTGCTCAGCACGAAACCGGTCAGACTCAGGGTCAGCAACGACAGGTAGAGAGGACGCAGGTGGGGACGGCAGGGGAACACTCTGCGGAGGAGAGGAAGGACGACGGACTACAAGGGAAGGGCCGAGGACAGCCGGCTGACGCTGACGAGGAACACGACGACTGGAACGACCAGAACGGACAGGTGAGACAGGACGCGACGCAGGCTCACGACGCTCAGTAAAGCCCCCGGTCTGCTCAGCGTAAGGAGAAGGAGCAGGCAGAGGTGAGCCAGGCTGTAACGGAAGACCAGTAGACGACGGGAGGCTAAGAACCTGGCGAAGCACGGAGTCAGGCGGTGGCAGAGACGACGGAGACGACGAAGCAAAGAACAAGCGCGGCTGTGCAGTGTCACCAGCACCAGCAGCTCCAGCACCCTCAGCAGCTCCTGCACCTCCAGCAGCTCCAGCACCCTCAGCAGCTCCAGCACCTCCAGCAGGTCCAGCACCCTCAGCAGCTCCAGTACCTCCAGCAGCTCCAACGCCTCCAGCAGCTCCAGTACCTCCAGCAGTTCCAGCACCCCCAGCAGCTCCAGCCCCTCCTGGTGAAGCACCCCCAGAACCGGCACCCCCAGTCCCAGGGTCTCCAACCGCAGTGCCACCAGCAGCAGTACCCTCAGACACACCACCGCCCGCCCCAGCAGCTCCAGTACCCCCAGTTCGACCACCTCCGGGACCAGCGACACCAGCACCTCCAGCAGGCAAAGGACCAGCACCACTCCCAGCTCCAGTGACACCAGCAGAAGAACCCCCAGCAGTAGAGCCCTGAGGTGCAGAAGCGCGACGATGACGGCGACCATACCAGTCGTGCAGCTGCTGGGAGGTGAGAGGCACACGCGGACGAAGACGGCTACTCCAAGGAGACCGCGTAACAGCAGTCTCAGAACCCTCAGGCGACTCACCCCCAGACCCAGCACCCCCAGGCTCCGCACACGGAGGCACAGTACCCCCAGACGCAGCACCCCCAGGCTCAGGACCTCCAGGCTCCTCACGTGCAGGCTCAACACCTCCAGGCTCCGCACCCTTAGGCTCCTCACGCTCACCACCCCCAGACTCAGCACCCCCACGCTGCGCACCCGGAAGCTCCGCACCCCCAGGGACAGCACCACTCCCAGCAGAACCGGAGTCACCAGTGACCTCAACAGGCGCAGGGACGGGAGGGTCTACCTGAGAAACACCTGAAGGAGCAGGGCCTGGCGCAGGGAGGGGGTCTACCTGGGGAGGACCTGGGGCGAGAAAGAGCGGCGGGAGGGGGCGAGGAGCAGTGCGGTAGGGGAAGAGGCGGTAAAAGGGGACCGACTCGTCAAAGGTGACGTCCTGAGACGCAAAGACACGGCGCGAGGCGGGGTCGTAAAACTGCCAGCCAGGCGCGTCAGGAATGGCGCGAGGGGAGAGTTTGTCCGCAGTGATATCGCTGACAAAGGCACGGGCACCCCAGACCCGGAAACGCAACGCGTCGCCAACCTTCCCCGTCCACAGCAGTGTGGGCGAGGTCTCCGGCAAGGAGACACGGGGCCAGAGGTTGAGCTGATGCGCGGCGTACCGGACCTCAAACGGCCACAGAAGATGGGGGGCAGCCGCATGGATCATGGAGGTACGAGCGACCTCCATGACCAAGCCAATGCGGCGCTCAGCAACCCCATTCTGCTGCGGAGAGGCCGGAAGCGTGAAAGTCTGACGGATGCCGTGCTTCGCACAGAAGGCCGCCAAGAGGTCTGAGGAGAACTCACCACCTTTATCAGAGTGCAGACGCAGGACAGGAAAGTCCGACTGGAACCGCTCGCGGAGCTAGAGACGAGCAGCACGGATCCAGGGGATCAAAACATCAGGGACATCCCCCTTGCGCTGCAAGGGGAAGACCGTGGTGTAACGCGTGTAGTCGTCGACAACCAGCAGGAAGTACCGCTCGTGGCCCTGTCCACGGACGCGGGCTGGGCCCCACACGTCCAGGTGGAGAGTCTGCAGGGGAGCCTCTGTGGGAGGGAACGAGGAGGAGTGAGGAGCGGCGCGCTGCCGCCCCTCAACGCAAGGAATGCAGGGCGGCGCAGGCGAGGGAGGGAGGGCAGGCAGAGACCTGGGAAGACCAGAGACCAGGAAGCGAGAGTGCATGCTACGCAGGCGAGGTAGGGAGGGGTGACCAAGGCGGTGGTGCCACAGGAGAGTGTCGTGCGACAGCCGGCGACACTCACACGGGGTAGCTACCTGAGCAGACGCGTGTAACTGGGGAGACAAAGGGGCGGAGCGTGACGCAGTGGTGAGGGTGTACAGACTGGACCCTGGCGCACGAGTGAACAAGGCCAGGTGGCGGCCAGTCTCGGAGCACGTGCAAATCGCCACACGCTGCCGGCCAGGGGTGAAGGTGTCAACCCCCGCATCCTGGAGGACAGCGTTGCTCACCAAGTTCGTAGAGAACGAGGGGAGGTGGAGACCAGACAGCTCGCCAGACGGGACCGCCGGACACGGAAGCACGGTGGAAGACCGTGCGAGCACTGGGCCCCCAGAGGGGTCAGCCAGTGAGACAGGAACAGGTGCAGGAAGGGGAGTGACTCTGGTACTGTCGCGGAAGAAACAGCGGGAAGCACCAGAGTCAAGTGTAAAAGTGTGCAAGGCCTATGCAGGCGCAGTACCAGGGGGAGCAGACTCACAAGCACCTAGTGCTGCATGCGCTATACCAGGGACTATACCAGGATCCGGCGGCACACACAAGTAGCAGTCACCTTCAGCACTAACAGACAATGCATACATAGCAGCAAGAATAGCCTCATAGTCAAGATCAAAGATAGGTACATCACGCCTAAGTAGCTCTGCCCAGTTGGGGAACTCAGTAGCATCAGGAAACTTGGCGCGCCAGGCGTCGCTAAGTCGAGCGAAGCAGCGCTGCTCAGTGTGATAACCTGTGCACTGGCGACCAGTGCGGGGACCTATGCGAATGATATAGGGGCAGCGACCAGGACCCCCAGAAGCCCCACGCCTGGCATACCAGTCAAGAAGCTGCTGGGAAGTGGGGGTCTGGCGCTGACGCTGCTGCTGCTGCTGCTGCGGCTGCTGCTGGCCCTGACCACCACTACCACCACCGCTCCCTCCTCCCCCACCGCCGCTGCTACCCCCTCCACCGCTCCCAGTGCCTCCGCCGCCCCCACCACCACCTCCACCGCCTCCACCCCCACGACCACCCCCACCACCGCCGCCACCTCCACGACCTCCACCACCTCCACCACCTCCACCCCCACCGCCTCTGCCACCCCTGCCGCCCCTGCCGCTGCGACGCTTCCCACTGGGAGCGGAAGCAGCTCCGACCCCCTCAGCACCAAGGTAGTTGTGAGCAGCAGCTGCGGAGGCGTAGGAGGGGGTGAGAGGGGAGGGGGAGCACCCCTCAAAGAGGGGAGAGCGAGGAGTGCCACGAGCAGCACCTACAGCGAGGATGTTCTTTTCTGCTGCGAGGAGGTGCTTCTCGAAGTCATCGACAGTCAGAGTGGGGGGGTCTAGTGCGAGGAAGTGGTCCCTGACTGAGCTAAGAGTGTCAGGGAGGCGGGTGACGAGGAAATAGAGAGTGAAGTACATCGGGGGGGGGGTTAGCGGCGCAGAACTCGGCTGAAAGGGCGGCACGAAAGCGAGTGTCAGTAGCGCGCAGGTGGGAAATGAGGTCCTCAGCAGTGGTGAACGAGGAAAGGTCGGGGAACAGGTAGGGTAGCATGAGCCGACCTATGGCTGCAGTGGCCGGGGAGGAGTAGCGCGCAACTACAGCGTCGTACAGCTTCTTAGCAGTTTTGTGCTGGCTGAAATGCGCGCGCTCAGTAATCGGCAGATGGTTCCTAATAGCTAGGCGTGCAGCAGCATCACGGGTTTGCCATTGCGAGCGTTCGAGAGCAGGAGCATCGGCAGCAGGAGCAACGGCAGTGCCAGACACGTAATCGAACAGTGAAACGCCCTCTTTGGCATCGGTCAGAAGGAACAGTTGGAGATAATCTAACCACACAGTGAACTCTATGGGGCGACCGTCAGGCTCGAACGCGAGAACGTTAGGCGTCGTCATAATGGCAGCAGGCAGAGGCAGGAGGCAGCAGACAAGGAGGCAGCAGACAAGGAGGCAGCAGGCACCAGGCCACAAGCAAAGACCGAGGTAGCAGGCAGCAGGCAGGAGACAGCAGACAGCAGGCAGCAGGCAGGAGCGGCCGCACGCGAGCTCCTAAGGCAGCGCGCTAAGCAGCTGCGGGCCGCGCAGGCGGCCGACGCGACGCGCGGGGCGACGGCGGGCTGCGTGCGGCGTCGGGCTGCGCGGGCTCTACGCGGGCTCTACTCGGGCTGCGCGGGCGACGCGGGCCGGCGCGCGGCGCTACAGCAGTAGCGCGCGCTAAAAACAGTGGCGCGCGCGCTAGTAGGCGAGGCGCGCGCGAAAAAAAGGTGACGCGCGCTGCAGCCGAGGCGCGCGCGGGCAGTAGGCAAGGCAGGCAGTTAGGTGGGCCTGATTCTTAGGTCCTAGAGACCTCCTGCTCTAGTTACCATGTTAAGAACTAAGGCAAGGGTGAGTGGATTAGGTAGAGATTAGGGTACAAGACTAGAGTGTCGAGGTTGTTTTTTTTGTACCCTCTAAGGCTAACCCCACTAGAGCCTACCCAATTATAATCATACAAGTATGTTTGACAGGTATCTTCTAAACGGTTCTTTGTCCATTTATAAGACTTGTAAGACACCCAAAACCTCCCCAAATACAAGATAACCCAGGCATTTTTTCTAGTGTACTTGATAAGACATATATGTCTTATATCCGGGCGATGAAGGTATAAAAGCCTTGTATCTCTTTGACTAATCAATCTACTTTGCCCTCACATACCAGCGCAAGGTGGTTCAAAGACTTATGATTATACGCTTCCGCATTTACAACAAGTCCTACCCAGAGTTTAGCCTTGCAAAGATCCTAAGGGCTTCATGTCGGCCCAAGAAACAAAAATAAAAGAACTTTAAGAGTTTACATACGGTAAGTGTAATCTGCACCAGAGCTGCTGAGTCAAGCCTAAAATCATGAGAGGTTCCAGCTCTACTGGCAGCAGTACGGATAGGCGAAGCCTTAGATGACATCAGGGCAGAGCTCTACTGGTCGTTGACCAACACAATCGCTTCTTCTGCTATCAGCCATGGCGAATTATTCCCGTCCCTTTCTGGCGCACTGACCAGGTCAGTTGTGCCACAGGCCTGCAAGTGAAAGAGGGAACATTTTTTTTTTTTTTTTTTTTGAATGAGCTCATGCACTGACGTGCTCTTCAGCAACGGTCCACTATGCACTGCTTTTCCAACTCTGCACTCTGATGATTCCTCCCCTCATGCCTCTCCGCTGCCTCATGCCAGCAACAGTCATCCACTCTCACTCCGTCACTCCCCCTCTCACCAATTTGCCCCTCCACTCTTCCTAAAAGAACCTCACTTCATTCCCACTCCACCACTCTCACTCCACCAATCCCACACCAGCAACCTTAATCCATCACTCCCAGACCACCACTCTCACCTGCGAGCAAGTGAAGCCAGCAACAGTCATCCACTCCCACTCCGCCACCTCCCCATACCCCACCTCCCTCCTTCCCCCGTCACCCTGCCCACTGCCCTCACCCTCCCCTTCCTGCCGCTCCCTGAGAGCCTCCAGCAGGTAGAAGAGCAGCGGCGGCATGAGCTGTAACTCAAACACGCGGGGGGCGTGGCACAGAGGGCAGGCTCGGGATGCCTCTGGGAGGAGGGGCGGCGGAGCGCAGGGCCAGATGGGGTGGCCGTTGAAGCGGTACCTGATGGGAGGGATGGATGGGGAGACACAACACGAGCAGCGGCGGCATGAGCTTTAGCTCAAACACGCGGGGGGCGTGGCAGAGATGGCAGGCTCGGGATGCTTTTGGGAGGAGGGGAGGCAGGACGCAGGGCCAGGTGGGCTGGCCGTTGAAGCGGTACCTGATGGAGGAAGAGGCACAAGAATAGCAGCGGCGGCATGAGCTGCAGCTCAAACACCGTGGGGGGGTTGCAGAAAGGGCAGGTTCTAAATGCGCCTGGGAGGAGGAAAGGCAGGGCGCAGGGCCAGATGGGGTGGCCGTTGAAGCGGTAACTGGTTAGGCGGGAACATGGAGGCATGCAGAAGATGAACAGTGGCGGAATGAGCTGCAGCTCAGATACCCCACCTGGCACTCGCACCACCACCATGCCTAACCCATGCACCAACCAAGCCACACCTCACCCACACACCGCACCACACCACATGCACTGCACCACACCTGACACACTGCTGGGGCTGCTTGTCGAGGCGCTTCTTGAAGCGCAGGTACGGGCGCCCCACGGTGCGCGCCTGGTCGTACTCATACCCCTCCCCCTCCCACTTCTCGCCCTCCCCCGCACCCCCCTCCACCTGCATCGCTGCCACCCCATCCGCCCCATCTCTTGAGCCAGGCACCGCTGCCGCTGATGCTGCTGCCCTGCTTCTGCCTCTGCCTGTCGCCTCCTCTTCCTCCGAAAACACGTAGAAGCACGGTAGCACCCGCAGAGCACCCAGATTTGAGCATGCCACCTGTGCTCCTGCTGCTCCTCCTGCCGATGCTTCCCTGCCTACAGCTGCCTTCTTATCCTTCTTCCCCGCTGCATTGGACTCCCCAGCAGTGCCAGCAGCAGCCTTGGCAGCGGCAGCACTGAGGGACGCGGAGAGAGCATCAAGAGATGCAAGCGGGGGGGTTACCACTTGGGACCCCAACTCGTTACTGTCACATGCTCCGGTGCCAGTGCCCCACTCTCCTCCTGCTGCTACACCCCACTCCGAACCTGATGTGGAAGTGACACCTGAAGGGGCACCTGAAGCATCTGAGGGTGGGGGTGTGAGCCCCCAGCTGTCTGCTGTTGCTGTGCTGCATGCATCCCACGAACTTGCATCCCCCCATGATGACGCTGCCACTGCTGCTGGTGCTGCTGCTGCTGCTGCTGCTGCTCGTGCCGTTTGTTCTGGTGGTGGCGGCGGTTGCTGGGAGGGAAGCTGCTGCAGGCGGATGATCCGCCACCTGCAGCAACCAGGGCAAGGGGGGGGGAAACGATGAAGCATGCCAGCAGAGCACAGGGAGCAGAGCAGAGAGGGCACAGGACGGGAGGATGGGGGCAGACGGAAGTCCGGGGAGTGCGAGAGCAAAGGAGGGACAAGAGAGCGGGCTCACCAGGGAAGGCTCAAAACAGGCAAGGCCTCTGCATGCCCACCCCCCCTCCACCCCCCACTGCTCCCCCTGCCATGCCCCCCTTCAATGCGCCCCTTGCCATGCTTCCCCCCCGCCATGCGCCGCCCCCCCCCCGTGCTTCCCCCCACCATGCTTCCCCCCACCATGCTTCCCCCCACCATGCTTCCCCCCACCATGCTTCCCCCCACCATGCTTCCCCCCACCATGCTTCCCCCCACCATGCTTCCCCCCACCATGCTTCCCCCCACCATGCTTCCCCCCACCATGCTTCCCCCCACCATGCTTCCCCCCACCATGCTTCCCCCCACCATGCTTCCCCCCACCATGCTTCCCCCCACCATGCTCCTCCCACCATGATTCCTCCATATGCCCCCCCTCACCGTGCATCTCACCCACCCCGCCCACAGTGCCTCACCCTTGAGCCTGAGCAGCACATGGCCCTCTCCTTCCCCCTCCTCCCCCTGCCTCCCCTCTCCCCACTCCACACATCTCCACCGCTTCTCCCTGCCCCGTCACCCCACCTTGCACCTCTTCCTTCCCCGTCTCGCCCCTTTCCTCCTGCCCATCCCCTTGCCCCCCTCGCTCTCCGCCTTCCTCCCCCAGCTCCATCCCCCCCAGTTCCTCCGCCACCTCCCCCACCTCCCCATCCGGCCCTGCGCCCGCGCTTCCCCCCACCACCACGTCCCCAAACACAGAGGAGAGGTCCCCAAATGGGGGGAGGGCGGAGGCAGCATCCCCCCCCGTTCCCCCGCTTTCTTCCTTCTCCCCCTCTCTTCCCCCATTGGCGCATGCAAACATGTACAGCACCCGCTCCTCCACTTGCAGGCTGCCACGTGTCACCCCTGCTGCTGCACTGTCTGCTGCTGCGGGAAGGGAGAGCGGGGCATAGGCCTGAAGATGGGGGAATGAGGCGGGGAACGGGGAAGGAAACAGGAACGGGGAGGAAGACGAAGCGGATTGTGGTTGAAACGGAGGATATTAAAAAGGGAAAAAGGGAGCAACACCGGCGGATAATGTTAACATGGCAAGACAAAAAGAAGTCGAGGAACCAGACGAGTGCGTGGGGTGAGTGGAAGCCAAATGCGTAGAGGAGGAGGGGAGGAAGGGGGGAGGAGAGTGGAGAGGGAGGGGCGGAGAAGGGGGATAGGGAGCAGAGGCAGAACGATAATCTGCATAGGGCGCACTGGCACCCACCTGCAGCACGAGGGAGAGTGGCCCATGGCAGAGCGCGCAGTGCAGCAGATGCGGTGGCGGGTGATCCGCCCAAGGGGGCCAGTCCTGAGGGACACGCGCGGCGGAACAGGGGAGCGCGGGGGCGGGGGCACGCGGAGTTAAAGCCGGGGTACAGGGTTCAAGAATTTGAGTTCGGGTTTCACGGGGGGGCTGAAATACGGGAGATGGGCGATGGACGTCGAGAAAAGCCAGCGATCGGAGCCAGATGCGGGCGCGGAAACGGATTTCGTCAAACGATGCGTGTGGCACGAGGATTGCTCACAGGTAAGCCGCCGATCTTGGTCGTATAGTGATCGGACGGCTCACGATCGTCCTTGGCCCATGGGCCAGGCAAGCCCAAGAGCACGCTCGGAGCCATGCAGGGAAGACGTGACAGTACGGGGGATGCGCGTCTAACGATCGGGTGGTGGTGTGACTGTAACGGAAGCTGCGACTCGCAGCCTAGGCACAATGCACTGTCAGCTCCCTGGTGCCACGCGGTCAACCAAGTCAACGCCTCTGCGCGTGATGAAGACAAGGCGCGGGAGGAGAGGACCCGCTGTGCTGGGCTTGGCAAGTTACTTTGGTCAAAGCGAAAGAATGAACGGTCACCGCCATGGTCACCAACGAACGGAACCACCTATGAATCTCAGGACGCGGGGAAAGTAGACGATCGATCGTCAGTAGCGATCGATGTGCGGATCGGTTACCCTATTAACTACGTTGTAACTATGCTACAGTACGCTTTCTGGCCAAAATTTCTGTACAGTGTGAGAATGCGACTGATCACTGTTCGCGGGAAATCTGTCAATTTTCAGCCGCGATCGTTACAACGTCGCGGTCGCCACGTTTCGCCAAACGATCTGCCCACTCGATTGTGGGGATCGATATATGCAGACGATCCTGCGATACTTGCACTTTCAACACGTCCTCAGAACGACTCTCAGTTCCAGTGCTTTTCCCCTCTGAATCGCTCATCGGAATTCGGGGTGACGCACCCGTTTTGCCTGGGACGACGCAGGGGGGTGACGGTTGACCGAGCGTCAGGGCGGCCAACTCCCTCGCGTGAATCCCTCGCCAGGCTGGCGCGGGGCGGGGCTCTGCCCACGCCCCCCGCCCCGGCCCCCCACCCCCAATTCCTACAGAACCCCACGTTACAACCGAGGGGTGGCGAACTCGCGCGCGAGCGACGTCGGGCCTAGTAATTACGGAAAATTATCCTAAGCTGAAGACATGGTATGCAATCTTACCTCCATGATCTACACCGCACACCGTACTCTAGATGAACCTCAATAATGGATGCTTCCTGCTGATTCAGAAGTGTCTGCCATCGTGTCACAGATGACGTGGATCTGCTCCACTCGAAGATCTTTCTCTCCAGCAGCCACGGAAATCTGTGCCAGCTGTTTGTGCCGAATCCGTGGGAAGGGAAGACATGTTGACGCCAAACCACTTCCATCCGAACCACCACGTTTGGCATGACATGTCTTGGAAGCCGTTCTGACTAGGACTTCTTCGACCCTCCTGCGCAACGAAGTCACTCTGAACCTAACTTCTTGCCCAAGGCCTTGCTCCTCACTTGTTTGAACCGCTCTAGGGACGAACCAATGTCGTTCGCATCTCGGCTGTGTCACTCAAGTGAAACTCAAAACGCTACCAATCTGACTCCCTAAGCAAATCTACAGATAGTGTGTACGCTCTACCTACTCAGCCATACGCTTCGTCACCATACCTACTTTCCTGTTTCCCAGCCTTAGCCACATTACCAAGCTTTTGTGACACGCTTCAAGCAACAAGCTTGTTCTGTCCATCATCCTGTGTTCATTTTACGCCAGAAACGTCGCAACAGACGAGCAGTTGTCGGATTCAAACTTGAGGCTCCCATTTTAGGTGAACACTGCTCGCTCTCCTTTCACGACCTTTTATATCTCGCTGTTATCCCACAGGTTATTAGGTGCCCAGAAGTTTATCAGGTTCTTAGAATTATCTACGCCAGTTACCCCTCATGGCGTGCACAGTAGCAGCACTAACGCAGAGCGCGCTCAGCGCTCCCGTGGTGGCTGCGAAGGCGAAAAGCTCATCCGCGTCACAACGATTAACGGCATCTCCGCCACCTCGTTCCATCGGCAGTGGCGATGCTTCTTCTACACACCGGCCAAGGTCGACGGGAATCGCGAGGGGCAAGCCCTTTGGAGTTGAACCGCATGTTAATCTTGTATGTCCTCCCTTGCTGCCCTTCGCTCTCTCATCTACTCGTTATTTCCACCATATTAAAACGATACATCATGGTAGCGATACATCATGGTACCGTTCTTCATTCTCCGTGACCGTTTCTTGATTTCGTTTCTTTCCCGAACTTTCCCTTTCGTTCGGCCGCTTTACGGCGCGGTTCGGCGGCGCAGAACGAGATAAGCGAGGAGGAGAAGGCGCGGCTGGTGGCGGCGGCGCAGAAGAAGATCGCGGCGGAGCTGAAGGAGCGCGAGGAAAAGCTCAAGCAGGACGCCGCCAGGGCGCACCTGGACCACGAGCTCAAGTTCGGCAAGATGATGTTCGACCAGGTGCGTACGCGCTGTAAGCTGTTTCGGGACGTCTTAAAGCTTTAGAATCTGAGGCTGGCGGGGCGAGAGCGCATTTGGACCACCAGCTCAAGTCCGGCAAGACTTCGACCACGTGCGTACGCGCCATAGGCTGTTCTGAGACGGATTCAGACATGAGAAGCTGAGGCAGGACGCGGCGTGAGCGTATCTGGACCAGAATTTCTGGTCCAGTCCAGATGATGTTATGTGTTGCTTTGGAACGTGATGAAACTCGATAATTTGAGGGAGAATGCGGCGAGAGCGCATCTGGATCAGGAAGTCAAGTTAGGCGAGCTGATGTTCGACCAGGTGCGTACGTGCTGTGAGCGATGACGCCACGCACAGCCGCTTTTTGCTACTCAGAACGTGTTTTGATTATGGATGGCCATATCACAACTGAACAACGCAACGATCACGTAATCTACAAGCATGTATGGTTGTTCTTTCTTACCCCTCCATTCTCCGCTCCCTTCAAAACCTCCCCCCTCCATTCACTCTCCTACACCCCACTCCGTTCCCGCTATCTTCCGATGTGCAAAGCGAATGAATGTGGAGCGAGAATGCAAGCAGAACGTAGCCCACCCCCACAGTTTTCATGTGGGGAGAATGTTAGGCGCGTATGAATATTACCCCCTGAATGGCAGCGCTCGTCAAGCATGTGCCAGGATTGATGCTTCATGCTCCGTTCGTTCCCAGCATTGATAGGATGGTGCCAGCATGAATCCAATGCCCTGGCATTTCACAACAAGGTGCTTAAGCAGCCTGTGTCCTTCTGTTAAGGTCCTAACTCCTGCCACATGCCCTCCCACCCGTCCATTTACCCTCCAGGGCAATTTCGAGACGGCAATGGCGCATTACAACAAGGCGCTGAAGCAGCCTGCGTGTTTTTGTTGAGTGCCCTAGATCTAGCCATCATCCCATGTACCTTCCATATTTCCTTGCCTCCTCCAGGGCAATTTCGAGACAGCAATGGCGCATTACAACAAGGTGTTGAAGCAAGCAGGCGAGCAGTCATACCACCACGGCGAGGCCACCCTCCAGAAGGCTGCCTGCCTGGAGAAGCTCGGGCGGGAGGCCGAGGCCAAGAGCCTGTACGAGTCGCTCATCCAGTTCCGCGCGCCCTACCCCAACATCAAGCGCCGCGCCGCGCAGGCTCTCTTCGGCACGGACGCGGAGGAGGCGAAAGAGACGTCGCTGTTTGATGATTATATGTACCGCATGTTCCTGTCGGGGTTTGGGCGGTATATGCCCAAGACTAAGTATGTGGAGACGAAGCAGGAGAAGATGCTGATTCAGCTGCTGCCATGGACGATTCTGGCCATGGCGCCGTTGCTGTTTGTGTGGCTCATGATTCGAGGCAACTAGCTGTTGCTGTGTGAGCTGCTCAGGAAGGAGTGTGGTATGGTGTCTAGTGACACTGAAATTGGCCTATTGTGGGCCGCATCGCTTTTGTTTATTTTATGGATTGTTGTGCTTGCTTTTGTGGATTGTTTATTACCGTATATGAGTCGGCTTGTACAGTTATCCCTTCGCAGCATTCCAGCCAGGACCGTACCACAAATAGGGAATGAGAATCGTAGGCCCTGTTCGGCTGGCGCACAACGAGGGTCCACATTTGACCCTCGAGGGATCAGAAAGGAATGCGGAGGAAATGTCCTCCTCGGCTTCGTCACTCTGAGTTGCTCCCAGACCGAGTTGCAAATTGATTCGTTGGGTGTTCCCACAACGGTTTGGGGCTTTAAATGTCCCCAAAGAAGACTCCCGAACCACCCTCGGTCAGGCTTGGGTGCCTACTGAACAAGGCCTCGAATAGTGCTCAATCACCACTGCATCCGCCATTTTAGGTCTCCACTTCAGGGATCCAGGGCGGTGTAATCGACCACAGTAGGCATAACATCGTGGGTAGTGGACCACGTTTCTGGGTCGTGGGGCTTTATCGAGCATATGGGCCCTTGATTGGCTATATCCACGCCGTCGACAGGACAGTACTGTAGATATCCCGTCACGCTTGGCGCGCGGGAAATCGCGGAGACAGTTCCAGCCGAAAGGGTATTGAGAGAGACACCTACCTCCACGCGCAGGTGAAGTCCTATTTCCAGTTCAGAGGGCGAGGTTTGGATTGAACCCGCCCATTTCGCGAAACTTGATGACAAGGGAAGGGATTTGAAGTGACGTGCAGCCCGCATTCAGCTCGATGGGCGAACATGCTTTGCCTTGCGGAACGCGTTCGCTCTCCTTCATCTCCTCGCCTCTTATTTTTACAATCCTCCCTTGGTCGCATTCACGACATTCTCGGCGCGAGTCCCATTCCCACCGTCCTCCCCGCGTGTACCGCCCCGTCCTCCCCGCGTGTACCGCCCCGTCCTCCCCGCGTGTACCGCCCCGTCCTCCCCGCGTGTACCGCCCCGTCCTCCCCGCGTGTACCGCCCCGTCCTCCCCGCGTGTACCGCCCCGTCCTCCCCGCGTGTACCGCCCCGTCCTCCCCGCGTGTACCGCCCCGTCCTCCCCGCGTGTACCGCCCCGTCCTCCCCGCGTGTACCACCCCGTCCTCCCCGCGTGTACCACCCCGTCCTCCCCATGCCGCAAACTCCCATCCACACACGCCCTGCCGCCTTCTCCCATCCGTATGCGCATCCGTATTTCCTACCTCAACCCCCCGCTTTCATTCTCCCTTCCTCGTGCTCCCCCTTTCAGTCTCCGTGCCTGTGGTTCCCCCCTGATATTCCCTACCGTGTGCTACCTTGATAATATTTCCTACCTCAACGCCCCCCTTTCATTCTCCCTTCCTCGTGCCCCTCCTGTCAGTCGCCGTGCCTGTGGTTCTTCGTGGTGCTCGTTTTGAGTGGGCGACGGTAGCTCATCACATGGCGACCTTCGGCATCGAGGCGCAAGAGTAAGTTGCCTTGCCCTTGTGCGTCCTTGTGCGCCCTTCCGCGCCCTTGTGCGCCCGTCCGCGCCCTTCCGCGCCCTTGTGCGCCCTTCCGCGCCCTTGTGCGCCCAAATTCGCAAGCTGCGTGTCACTCACCCCTCCCGCTTTCCCCCCCCCACCCCACCATAACATCCCTTTCATCCCCGTTACAGTGTAGTTCGCATCATCCTACAGTTCTGCAAGGAGAACGCGCTGCAGCAGACGCTACAGGCGCTGCAGGACGAGTGCCAGGTGCCGCTCAACACGGTCGACTCCCTCGAGACCTTCGCCGCTGACGTCAGTAACGGCCGCTGGGACGCCGTGCTCCCGCAGGTGGCCCAGCTGAAGCTTCCGAGAAAGAAGCTGGAGGACCTGTACGAGCAGGTGGGACCTGTGCGAGCAGGTGGGGCTGGTCTGCTCTAACTGTGGTGAGGCTGGTCTGCTCTTAATGTGCTGTTCGAGAAGGCGGGTGGGTGAGAATGAGTGAGTGAGAGGTGTGTGTGTGTGTGTGTGTGTGCCATGCCAGGTACTGGGATTGCGGGAAGTGCACAGGGACAGTGCTTGATCACCGGGTGCAATACATTTTAATCGTTGCTTTCTCGTCCACCAAATGCCACCTCTCTCCACCTCTATCCACCACCTCTTTCCACGTCACTTCACTGCACTCTACTCCATTCCACCTGGCCCATGACCCCCTGGGCGGCATGTCATTTTGGAGCTGGCGGAGCTGAGGGAGACGGAGACGGCCAATTCTATTTCCAGACAGACGCCCACCATGCCCGACCTTGTCCCACCTCTCTCCACCGCACTGCACCGCACTCCACCTGCCGCATGCAGATCATTTTGGAGCTGGCGGAGTTGAGGGAGACGGAGACGGCCAAGTCCATCCTCAGACAGACGCCCACCATGCTCGCCATGCGCCAGGTGCGCCTTGCTGTGTGTGTGCTGCGTGATGCCATGCCATGCCATGCTGGTCTGTTTCGTGATGCCATGCCATGCCATGCTGGTCTGTTTCGTGATGCCATGCCATGCCATGCTGGTCTGTTTCGTGATGCCATGCCATGCCATGCTGGTGTGTGCTCACCATGCTCGCCATGCGCCAGGTGGGTGGGTGTGTGCGCACATGCCGCGCCATGCGCCATGTGGGTCACATGCTAGCACGCTGGTGCAATGGTTGTATGTATGTACGTATGTGCTGGACAGACACCCGCATGCCAGTACCCTGTCTCTACTGCAACCCATTCCACCGTGACCCCATGTGCTTCCACTGCAACCCATTCCACCGTGACCCCATGTGCTTCCACTGCAACCCATTCCACCGTGACCCCATGTGCTTCCACTGCAACCCATTCCACCGTGACCCCATGTGCTTCCACTGCAACCCATTCCACCGTGACCCCATGTGCTTCCACTGCAACCCATTCCACCGTGACCCCATGTGCTTCCACTGCAACCCATTCCACCGTGACCCCATGTGCTTCCACTGCAACCCCACGACCCGGTTCCAACGCCCTGCCCCGTCCCCCCTCCCCCACTGGGCCGGCCCACCAGGACCAACCGGACCGCTATCTGAAGCTGGACCATCTGCTGGCGGGGGTAGACTATCCCGTGTGACTTCTCTTCTGGTTTTGCTCCCCGTACCTACCACGGTACCCCCCCTCCCCCTCTCCGCCCGCCCACCAGGACCAACCGGACCGCTATCTGAAGCTGGACCATCTGCTGGCGGGGGTAGACTATCCCGAGTGACTTCTCTTCTGGTTTTGCTCCCCGTACCTACCACGGTACCCCCCCTCCCCCTCTCCGCCCGCCCACCAGGACCAACCGGACCGCTATCTGAAGCTGGACCATCTGCTGGCGGGGGTAGACTATCCCGTGTGACTTCTCTTCTGGTTTTGCTCCCCGTACCTACCACGGTACCCCCCCTCCCCCTCTCCGCCCGCCCACCAGGACCAACCGGACCGCTATCTGAAGCTGGACCATCTGCTGGCGCGGGCATACTTCGACCCCCGCGAGGTGAGCTCGTGCCTCTTGTCTCTCGCCTCTTGTCTCGTGCCTCTTGTCTCTCGCCTCTCGCCTCTTGCCTCTCGCCTCTTGTCTCTCGCCTCTTGTCTCTCGCCTCTTGTCTCTCGCCTCTTGTCTCTCGCCTCTTGCCTCTCGCCTCTTGTCTCTCGCCTCTTGTCTCTCGCCTCTTGTCTCTCGCCTCTTGTCTCTCGCCTCTTGTCTCTCGCCTCTTGTCTCTCGCCTCTTGTCTCTCGCCTCTTGTCTCTCGCCTCTTGTCTCTCGCCTCTTGTCTCTCGCCTCTTGTCTCTCGCCTCTTGTCTCTCGCCTCTTGTCTCTCGCCTCTTGTCTCTCGCCTCTTGTCTCTCGCCTCTTGTCTCTCGCCTCTTGTCTCTCGCCTCTTGTCTCTCGCCTCTTGTCTCTCGCCTCTTGTCTCTCGCCTCTTGTCTCTCGCCTCTTGTCTCTCGCCTCTTGTCTCTCGCCTCTTGTCTCTCGCCTCTTGTCTCTCGTCTCTTGTCTCTCGCCTCTTGTCTCTCGCCTCTTGTCTCTCGCCTCTTGTCTCTCGCCTCTTGTCTCTCGCCTCTTGTCTCTCGCCTCTTGTCTCTCGTCTCTTGTCTCTCGCCTCTTGTCTCTCGCCTCTTGTCTCTCGCCTCTTGTCTCTCGCCTCTTGTCTCTCGTCTCTTGTCTCTCGTCTCTTGTCTCTCGCCTCTTGTCTCTCGCCTCTTGTCTCTCGCCTCTTGTCTCTCGTCTCTTGTCTCTCGCCTCTTGTCTCTCGCCTCTTGTCTCTCGCCTCTTGTCTCTCGCCTCTTGTCTCTCGCCTCTTGTCTCTCGCCTCTTGTCTCTCGCCTCTCGTCTCTCGCCTCTCGCTTCTCGCCTCTTGCTTCTCCGTCACTCATTCCTTGCTCTCGTCACGTCACATGGCAACGAGGTGTATGTAAGTCCAGTGTTTCTGTTGCCGTGGTGATGATTGCATTGCAGGCATACGGGGATTCCACCAAGGAGAGGAGACGAGCAGAGATCGCACATGGTGAGAGGGGCCTGAGATGGAATGGGTAACATGTGCACGCATGGTGGCAATAGTGGCAATAGTGCCATGGTATGCATGATAGGAGCTTGTGGAATGCGAGGAAGGGGCGATGAGAAAAAATCAGCCTATGGCTGAAGTGCATCGCAGTGCATCGCACTGCATCGCATTGCACCAGATTTCTGCTGCTGGTTTACCCCCCTACCCCTCCCTGTATCCACCATATTGCTGTCATGGTGTCTGTCTGTCCCTTGGCACCCCTTCCTCTCCTCTCCACACCTCGTTCCACCGGAGTTCATTCTCTGGCCCTCTCCTCTCGTCTCCTCCCATGCTCTCTGCTCCCCTCCTCTCCTCACCTCTCCTCTCCTCTCCTCTCCTCTACTCTCCTCTCCTCTCCTCTCCTCTCATGCTCTCTGCTTCCCTTCTCTTCTCTCCTATCATCCTCTCCTCTCCTCTTCTCTCCTCTCCTCTCCTCTCCTCTCCTCTCCTCTCCTCTCCTCTCCTCTCATCCTCTCCCCTCCTCTCTTCTCTCCTCTCATGCTCTCCACTCCATTCCTCCCATCGCATCTACCCTACTCTTCAATGTGTTTTCATTCCGTGGTCATTCCACTTCCCCACTTCCCACTTCCCCACCTCCACACCTCCCCACATTCAAACTTCTCCACCTCTCCGCCTCCCCACCCCACCTCCCCATCGCCCTTTCTTTCTCCCCATGACCCCATGCCTTACCAGGGCGGCCTCAGGAGGCAACAGTGGTCCCGCCCTCTCCACTCATGCCCTCCTCTCATCTTCTACCCACTTCTTCCTTCTCCACTGTTTTATTCTTCCTCCTTCGCCCCACCTCTCGATCTTCTCACCGTCCCACCTCCCCTCTGCCCACCTGCCCACCTGCCCACCTGCCCATCTCCCCATCCCATCTACCCATGCACCACCAGGCCTATCGCAGGAGGTGACAGTGGTGCCCCCCTCGCGTCTCATGGTGCTGCTAGGCCAGGCGCTCAAGTGGCAGCAGCACCAAGGTCAGCTGTCTCCGTCATTGTACCATGCCGCCCTCTTTCCACTGCTTATACCATATTCCTCTTCTCACTCTCACACTGGTGCCCCCCTCGCGCCTCATTGTGCTGTTACAACAGGTGCTAAGTGGCATCAGCACCAAGGTCCGCTGTTCCTCTCCGTCCTTGTGACATGCTTCTTGTGTGCCATGCTTCTTGTGTGACAATGCCTGTGCCATGCCCCTGTCGCCATGTACATAAATCATGCTCCTGCTGCTACCATTTGCCTTGTGCCATGCACATGCCAGTTTGATCTCTTCCGAGGAGAGGGACAGCAGCAGTGAAGGCTGCAGAGGAGGACGACTTGTGAGACGTCTGAAGAAGCAATGTCTCTGTTCCCGTGCATGCATGCATGCAGGTCTGCTTCCCCCCGGCACGCAGTTTGATCTGTTCCGAGGAACAGCAGCAGTGAAGGCGGATGAGGATGAAGCATACCCCACACAGCTCCTGCACACCATCAAGGTGAGAAGAAGTGGCTTGACCCGGGCCGAGCAACAAGAGCTCCAAAAGTTTTTTAAGGACTCCTAAAAACGAACGAGGTGTACCCCACCCACACAACTCTTGCATACCATCGAGGTGAGCAGAAACGGTTTTGACCTGCAGCAGGAGTTGACTTGCAGTAGGAGTTGACTTGCAGCAGGAGTTGACCTGCAGCAGGAGTTGACCTGCAGCAGGAGTTGTGCCAAGGTTATTCCGCCCTCCCACATGTTCCCCTCGTGTTTCTTCACGAGTCCGCTTGCTTGGTTCTCATCCAACCACTCTCATCTCAACTCACTTTGAAAGAAAAACCGCCTTGAATCACCTTGCCTGCTTCTACCTACTTTTCTCCCTCGTTTTGCTGGCCCATCCCACCCACCACCACACACTCTTCCCTCCATTTCGGTTCCTTATCTTTGCCTGCGCCACCCTTCCTCTCTCCTTCTCGTCCCTCGCCTCATGCAGTTTGGAAAGAAGAGTCATCCCGAATCGGCTCGCTTTGCTCCTGACGGCCAGTGCCTTGCGTCCTCCTCCATCGATGGATTTATCGAGGTGTGCGTGGATGCAATGCAGTTAGAGTGGGTGCAGTGCGGTGAGAACGGGCGCTGAGCTTGCAGTTGCCGTGATTCATTGGTTTCATGCAAAAGTGCATCGCGGGCCACTCCACTAGGCCCTCCCCCACTAATGCTCTGGCACATTTCATTTGTTCTAGGCACCTAAGAACTGTCTCATTGCGTCCAGGCCCTCACCGCCAGTGCTCACCGCCAGTGCTCACGTCCATGCCGTCACCGCTGTGCTCTGTTCTCTATTTATTTCCTTTCCCAACCCATGACTTGCTTTATCTTCACCTCTTTCCGGAAGCTTCATTTAGATCCATGAACCTCCATGAACCTCCATGAAGCTGCTGTTTCAATCCCCTAATTGCCTTGGTGCCTGCCGGCCCCCCCCCCCTGCTCCCGCACTATCCCCATGCGTGCATGCATGGGCAGGTATGGGACTTCCTCTCAGGCAAGCTCAAGAAGGACCTGCAGTACCAAGCCGAGGTGGGTGCGTGTGTGACCATGTGCTGAATCTGTTTCTGAGGAATCTAAAAAAGCATCTTTTGAGGCGCCTCAAAAGTGACCATTTGCTGAATCTGTTTTTGAGGAATCTAAAAAAGCAGATGCAGTACCAAGCAGAGGTGGGTGGCTGTGTGGCCATGTGCGTGCTAGCATGGCGTGAAGGCTGGAAACACCTGTAGCGTCAAGTAGTGGTGGTTGGTTGCATGGATGGTTGAATGGGTGATGGCATGGGTGTGCCCAGTGCTGCGTGCATCAGCAGTCTGGCTCTTGCTTACAATCAACCACCCCACCCCGTCCCACCCCGCCCCACCCCGTCCCACCCCCAGGCGACGTTCATGATACACGAGGAGGCAGTGCTGTGTGTGGGGTGGACTGGTTTAGCATGTCATCTTAATGTGTTCCTGCCCCCCCTCCCTGCCACCCCTCCCCCAGGCAGCGTTCATGATACACGAGGAGGCAGTGCCGTGTGCATCAGCAGCCTACCTGCCAGTAGCCATCTCATCCCACCCCACCCCACCCCATCCCACGCCACCACACCCCACCCTCCAGGCGACGTTCATGATGCATGAGGAGGCGGTGCTGTGTGCCAGAGTGCGCTGTGTGTGTGCATCAACCAACCTTCCACATCCCACTCCACCCCACCCCACCCCACCCCACGCCACCCCACCGTCCAGGCAACGTTCATGATGCATGAGGAGGCAGTGCTGTGTGTGGGGTGGAGCCGGGACTCGGAGATGCTGGCCTCGGGGTCACAGGACGGCAAAATCAAGGTGACCAGCTTGCTGGGGTTGGGTTGGGTTGGGTGAATGGAGCATGCTCATTGCTCCCTGTTGCATTGCTTTGCTGCTTGCCTCGGGGTCTCAGCATGGCAAGATCAAGGTGACTGGCGCGCGGGCTGGGTGCATGGTGCATGGTGCATGGTGCATGGTGCGTGGTGCATGGTGCATGGTGCTTGATGTGTGGTGCGTGGTGCATGGTGCGTGGTCCATGTTCCTTGCGGCATGTGCCATGCTGGCATGTGCCATGGTGGCATGTGCCATGGTGGCATGTGCCATGGTGGCATGTGCCATGGTGGCAGGCATCCCGATGCCATGGTAATGCACGGCCCCTTCTTGTCCCTCGCAACACGCATCCCTCACGCCCTCCTCTCTCCACCCCCTTCTCTCCACCGCTAACAGGTGTGGCGGGTGCGCACAGGGCAGTGTCTGAGGCGCTTTGACAAGGCGCACTCACAGGGAGTCACCTCGGTGGCGTTCTCTCGGGATGGCAGTCACCTGCTCAGCGCCTCCTTTGATGGCACCGCCAGGTATGGCGCCCCGTATTGCTGTCTTCCGTGGTAACTTCAGTTGTGTTATCATCCATATTTCACGCTCTCTCCCTCTGGCTTACTTCCCCAGGGTGCACGCACGGGCTCAAGTCAGGCGAAACCCCTGTCTCAAGGAGTTCCGAGGGGCACATGTCTTTTGTCAACGGTGCTGTCTATTCTGATGCTCGCCATGTTGCCATGTCGAACTCATGCCCTCCCTCTGTTTCATGCTCTCCCTCTCTTTCATGCTCTCCCTCTGTTTCATGCTCTCCCTCTCTTTCATGCTCTCCCTCTGTTTCATGCTCTCCCTCTCTTTCATGCTCTCCCTCTGTTTCATGCTCTCCCTCTCTTTCATGCTCTCCCTCTGTTTCATGCTCTCCCTCTCTTTCATGCTCTCCCTCTGTTTCATGCTCTCCCTCTCTTTCATGCTCTCCCTCTGTTTCATGCTCTCCCTCTCTTTCATGCTCTCCCTCTGTTTCATGCTCTCCCTCTCTTTCATGCTCTCCCTCTGTTTCATGCTCTCCCTCTCTTTCATGCTCTCCCTCTGTTTCATGCTCTCCCTCTCTTTCATGCTCTCCCTCTGTTTCATGCTCTCCCTCTCTTTCATGCTCTCCCTCTGTTTCATGCTCTCCCTCTCTTTCATGCTCTCCCTCTGTTTCATGCTCTCCCTCTCTTTCATGCTCTCCCTCTGTTTCATGCTCTCCCTCTCTTTCATGCTCTCCCTCTGTTTCATGCTCTCCCTCTCTTTCATGCTCTCCCTCTGTTTCATGCTCTCCCTCTCTTTCATGCTCTCCCTCTGTTTCATGCTCTCCCTCTCTTTCATGCTCTCCCTCTGTTTCATGCTCTCCCTCTCTTTCATGCTCTCCCTCTGTTTCATGCTCTCCCTCTCTTTCATGCTCTCCCTCTGTTTCATGCTCTCCCTCTCTTTCATGCTCTCCCTCTCTTTCATGCTCTCCCTCTGTTTCATGCTCTCCCTCTCTTTCATGCTCTCCCTCTGTTTCATGCTCTCCCTCTCTTTCACGCTCTCCCTCTGTTTCATGCTCTCCCTCTCTTTCATGCTCTCCCTCTCTTTCATGCTCTCCCTCTCTTTTATGCTCTCCCTCTCTTTCATGCTCTCCCTCTCTTTCATGCTCTCCCTCTGTTTCATGCTCTCCCTCTCTTTCATGCTCTCCCTCTGTTTCATGCTCTCCCTCTCTTTCATGCTCTCCCTCTCTTTCATGCTCTCCCTCTCTTTCATGCTCTCCCTCTGTTTCATGCTCTCCCTCTCTTTCATGCTCTCCCTCTCTTTCATGCTCTCCCTCTCTTTCATGCTCTCCCTCTGTTTCATGCTCTCCTCTCTTCATGCTCTCCCTCTCTTTCATGCTCTCCCTCTCTTTCATGCTCTCCCTCTGTTTCATGCTCTCCCTCTCTTTCATGCTCTCCCTCTGTTTCATGCTCTCCCTCTCTTTCATGCTCTCCCTCTGTTTCATGCTCTCCCTCTCTTTCATGCTCTCCCTCTGTTTCATGCTCTCCCTCTCTTTCATGCTCTCCCTCTGTTTCATGCTCTCCCTCTCTTTCATGCTCTCCCTCTGTTTCATGCTCTCCCTCTCTTTCATGCTCTCCCTCTGTTTCATGCTCTCCCTCTCTTTCATGCTCTCCCTCTGTTTCATGCTCTCCCTCTCTTTCATGCTCTCCCTCTGTTTCATGCTCTCCCTCTCTTTCATGCTCTCCCTCTGTTTCATGCTCTCCCTCTCTTTCATGCTCTCCCTCTGTTTCATGCTCTCCCTCTCTTTCATGCTCTCCCTCTGTTTCATGCTCTCCCTCTCTTTCATGCTCTCCCTCTGTTTCATGCTCTCCCTCTCTTTCATGCTCTCCCTCTGTTTCATGCTCTCCCTCTCTTTCATGCTCTCCCTCTGTTTCATGCTCTCCCTCTCTTTCATGCTCTCCCTCTGTTTCATGCTCTCCCTCTCTTTCATGCTCTCCCTCTGTTTCATGCTCTCCCTCTCTTTCATGCTCTCCCTCTGTTTCATGCTCTCCCTCTCTTTCATGCTCTCCCTCTGTTTCATGCTCTCCCTCTCTTTCATGCTCTCCCTCTGTTTCATGCTCTCCCTCTCTTTCATGCTCTCCCTCTCTTTCATGCTCTCCCTCTCTTTCATGCTCTCCCTCTCTTTCATGCTCTCCCTCTCTTTCATGCTCTCCCTCTCTTTCATGCTCTCCCTCTCTTTCATGCTCTCCCTCTCTTTCATGCTCTCCCTCTGTTTCATGCTCTCCCTCTCTTTCATGCTCTCCCTCTGTTTCATGCTCTCCCTCTCTTTCATGCTCTCCCTCTGTTTCATGCTCTCCCTCTCTTTCATGCTCTCCCTCTGTTTCATGCTCTCCCTCTCTTTCATGCTCTCCCTCTGTTTCATGCTCTCCCTCTCTTCATGCTCTCCCTCTCTTTCATGCTCTCCCTCTCTTTCATGCTCTCCCTCTCTTTCATGCTCTCCCTCTCTTTCATGCTCTCCCTCTCTTTCATGCTCTCCCTCTCTTTCATGCTCTCCCTCTGTTTCATGCTCTCCCTCTCTTTCATGCTCTCCCTCTGTTTCATGCTCTCCCTCTGTTTCATGCTCTCCCTCTCTTTCATGCTCTCCCTCTCTTTCATGCTCTCCCTCTCTTTCATGCTCTCCCTCTCTTTCATGCTCTCCCTCTCTTTCATGCTCTCCCTCTCTTTCATGCTCTCCCTCTCTTTCATGCTCTCCCTCTCTTTCATGCTCTCCCTCTCTTTCATGCTCTCCCTCTCTTTCATGCTCTCCCTCTCTTTCATGCTCTCCCTCTCTTTCATGCTCTCCCTCTCTTTCATGCTCTCCCTCTCTTTCATGCTCTCCCTCTCTTTCATGCTCTCCCTCTCTTTCATGCTCTCCCTCTCTTTCATGCTCTCCCTCTCTTTCATGCTCTCCCTCTCTTTCATGCTCTCCCTCTCTTTCATGCTCTCCCTCTCTTTCATGCTCTCCCTCTCTTTCATGCTCTCCCTCTCTTTCATGCTCTCCCTCTCTTTCATGCTATCCCTCTCTTTCATGCTCTCCCTCTCTTTCATGCTCTCCCTCTCTTTCATGCTCTCCCTCTCTTTCATGATCTCCCTCTCTTTCATGCTCTCCCTCTCTTTCATGCTCTCCCTCTCTTTTATGCTCTCCCTCTCTTTTATGCTCTCCCTCTCTTTCATGCTCTCCCTCTCTTTCATGCTCTCCCTCTCTTTCATGCTCTCCCTCTCTTTCATGCTCTCCCTCTCTTTCATGCTCTCCCTCTCTTTCATGCTCTCCCTCTCTTTCATGCTCTCCCTCTCTTTCATGCTCTCCCTCTCTTTCATGCTCTCCCTCTCTTTCATGCTCTCCCTCTCTTTCATGCTCTCCCTCTCTTTCATGCTCTCCCTCTCTTTCATGCTCTCCCTCTCTTTCATGCTCTCCCTCTCTTTCATGCTCTCCCTCTCTTTCATGCTCTCCCTCTCTTTCATGCTCTCCCTCTCTTTCATGCTCTCCCTCTCTTTCATGCTCTCCCTCTCTTTCATGCTCTCCCTCTCTTTCATGCTCTCCCTCTCTTTCATGCTCTCCCTCTCTTTCATGCTCTCCCTCTCTTTCATGCTCTCCCTCTCTTTCATGCTCTCCCTCTCTTTCATGCTCTCCCTCTCTTTCATGCTCTCCCTCTCTTTCATGCTCTCCCTCTCTTTCATGCTCTCCCTCTCTTTCATGCTCTCCCTCTCTTTCATGCTCTCCCTCTCTTTCATGCTCTCCCTCTCTTTCATGCTCTCCCTCTCTTTCATGCTCTCCCTCTCTTTCATGCTCTCCCTCTCTTTCATGCTCTCCCTCTCTTTCATGCTCTCCCTCTCTTTCATGCTCTCCCTCTCTTCATGCTCCTCCCTCTCTTTCATGCTCTCCCTCTCTTTCATGCTCTCCCTCTCTTTCATGCTCTCCCTCTCTTTCATGCTCTCCCTCTCTTTCATGCTCTCCCTCTCTTTCATGCTCTCCCTCTCTTTCATGCTCTCCCTCTCTTTCATGCTCTCCCTCTCTTTCATGCTCTCCCTCTCTTTCATGCTCTCCCTCTCTTTCATGCTCTCCCTCTCTTTCATGCTCTCCCTCTCTTTCATGCTCTCCCTCTCTTTCATGCTCTCCCTCTCTTTCATGCTCTCCCTCTCTTTCATGCTCTCCCTCTCTTTCATGCTCTCCCTCTCTTTCATGCTCTCCCTCTCTTTCATGCTCTCCCTCTCTTTCATGCTCTCCCTCTCTTTCATGCTCTCCCTCTCTTTCATGCTCTCCCTCTCTTTCATGCTCTCCCTCTCTTTCATGCTCTCCCTCTCTTTCATGCTCTCCCTCTCTTTCATGCTCTCCCTCTCTTTCATGCTCTCCCTCTCTTTCATGCTCTCCCTCTCTTTCATGCTCTCCCTCTCTTTCATGCTCTCCCTCTCTTTCATGCTCTCCCTCTCTTTCATGCTCTCCCTCTCTTTCATGCTCTCCCTCTCTTTCATGCTCTCCCTCTCTTTCATGCTCTCCCTCTCTTTCATGCTCTCCCTCTCTTTCATGCTCTCCCTCTCTTTCATGCTCTCCCTCTCTTTCATGCTCTCCCTCTCTTTCATGCTCTCCCTCTCTTTCATGCTCTCCCTCTCTTTCATGCTCTCCCTCTCTTTCATGCTCTCCCTCTCTTCATGCTCTCCCTCTACTTTCATGCTCTCCCTCTCTTTCATGCTCTCCTCTCTTTCATGCTCTCCCTCTCTTTCATGCTCTCCCTCTCTTTCATGCTCTCCCTCTCTTTCATGCTCTCCCTCTCTTTCATGCTCTCCCTCTCTTTCATGCTCTCCCTCTCTTTCATGCTCTCCCTCTCTTTCATGCTCTCCCTCTCTTTCATGCTCTCCTCTCTTTCATGCTCTCCCTCTCTTTCATGCTCTCCCTCTCTTTCATGCTCTCCCTCTCGTTTCATGCTCTCCCTCTCTTTCATGCTCTCCCTCTCTTTCATGCTCTCCCTCTCTTTCATGCTCTCCCTCTGTTTCATGCTCTCCCTCTCTTTCATGCTCTCCCTCGTTTCATGCTCTCCCTCTCTTTCATGCTCTCCCTCTCTTTCATGCTCTCCCTCTCTTTCATGCTCTCCCTCTCTTTCATGCTCTCCCTCTCTTTCATGCTCTCCTCTCTTTCATGCTCTCCCTCTCTTTCATGCTCTCCCTCTCTTTCATGCTCTCCCTCTCGTTTCATGCTCTCCCTCTCTTTCATGCTCTCCCTCTCTTTCATGCTCTCCCTCTCTTTCATGCTCTCCTCTCTGTCATGCTCTCCCTCTCTTTCATGCTCTCCCTCTCTTTCATGCTCTCCCTCTCTTTCATGCTCTCCCTCTCTTTCATGCTCTCCCTCTCTTTCATGCTCTCCCTCTCTTTCATGCTCTCCCTCTCTTTCATGCTCTCCCTCTCTTTCATGCTCTCCCTCTCTTTCATGCTCTCCCTCTCTTTCATGCTCTCCCTCTTTCATGCTCTCCCTCTCTTTCATGCTCTCCCTCTCTTTCATGCTCTCCCTCTCTTTCATGCTCTCCCTCTCTTTCATGCTCTCCCTCTCTTTCATGCTCTCCCTCTCTTTCATGCTCTCCCTCTCTTTCATGCTCTCCCTCTCTTTCATGCTCTCCCTCTCTTTCATGCTCTCCCTCTCTTTCATGCTCTCCCTCTCTTTCATGCTCTCCCTCTCTTTCATGCTCTCCCTCTCTTTCATGCTCTCCCTCTCTTTCATGCTCTCCCTCTGTTTCATGCTCTCCCTCTCTTTCATGCTCTCCCTCTCTTTCATGCTCTCCCTCTCTTTCATGCTCTCCCTCTCTTTCATGCTCTCCCTCTCTTTCATGCTCTCCCTCTCTTTCATGCTCTCCCTCTCTTTCATGCTCTCCCTCTCTTTCATGCTCTCCCTCTCTTTCATGCTCTCCTCTCTTTCATGCTCTCCCTCTCTTTCATGCTCTCCCTCTCTTTCATGCTCTCCCTCTCTTCATGCTCTCCCTCTCTTTCATGCTCTCCCTCTCTTTCATGCTCTCCCTCTCTTTCATGCTCTCCCTCTCTTTCATGCTCTCCCTCTCTTTCATGCTCTCCCTCTCTTTCATGCTCTCCCTCTCTTCATGCTCTCCCTCTCTTTCATGCTCTCCCTCTCTTTCATGCTCTCCCTCTCTTTCATGCTCTCCCTCTCTTTCATGCTCTCCCTCTCTTTCATGCTCTCCCTCTCTTTCATGCTCTCCCTCTCTTTCATGCTCTCCCTCTCTTTCATGCTCTCCCTCTCTTTCATGCTCTCCCTCTCTTTCATGCTCTCCCTCTCTTTCATGCTCTCCCTCTCTTTCATGCTCTCCCTCTCTTTCATGCTCTCCCTCTCTTTCATGCTCTCCCTCTCTTTCATGCTCTCCCTCTCTTTCATGCTCTCCCTCTCTTTCATGCTCTCCCTCTCTTTCATGCTCTCCCTCTCTTTCATGCTCTCCCTCTCTTTCATGCTCTCCCTCTCTTTCATGCTCTCCCTCTCTTTCATGCTCTCCCTCTCTTTCATGCTCTCCCTCTCTTTCATGCTCTCCCTCTCTTTCATGCTCTCCCTCTTCATGCTCTCCCTCTCTTCATGCTCTCCCTCTCTTTCATGCTCTCCCTCTCTTTCATGCTCTCCCTCTCTTTCATGCTCTCCCTCTCTTTCATGCTCTCCCTCTCTTCATGCTCCCTCTCTTTCATGCTCTCCCTCTCTTTCATGCTCTCCCTCTCTTTCATGCTCTCCCTCTCTTTCATGCTCTCCCTCTCTTTCATGCTCTCCCTCTCTTTCATGCTCTCCCTCTCTTTCATGCTCTCCCTCTCTTTCATGCTCTCCCTCTCTTTCATGCTCTCCCTCTCTTTCATGCTCTCCCTCTCTTTCATGCTCTCCCTCTCTTTCATGCTCTCCCTCTCTTTCATGCTCTCCCTCTCTTTCATGCTCTCCCTCTCTTTCATGCTCTCCCTCTCTTTCATGCTCTCCCTCTCTTTCATGCTCTCCCTCTCTTTCATGCTCTCCCTCTCTTTCATGCTCTCCTCTCCTTTCATGCTCTCCCTCTCTTTCATGCTCTCCCTCTCTTTCATGCTCTCCCTCTACTTTCAATGCTCTCCCTCTCTTTCATGCTCCTCCCCTCTCTTTCATGCTCTCCCTCTCTTTCATGCTCTCCCTCTCTTTCATGCTCTCCCTCTCTTTCATGCCTCCCTCTCTTTCATGCTCTCCCTCTCTTTTCATGCTCTCCCTCTCTTTCATGCTCTCCCTCTCTTTCATGCTCTCCCTCTCTTTCATGCTCTCCCTCTCTTTCATGCTCTCCCTCTCTTTCATGCTCTCCCTCTCTTTCATGCTCCCTCTCTTTCATGCTCTCCCTCTCTTTCATGCTCTCCCTCTCTTTCATGCTCTCCCTCTCTTTCATGCTCTCCTCTCTTTCATGCTCTCCCGCTCTTTCATGCTCTCCCTCTCTTTCCATGCTCTCCCCTCTCTTTCATGCTCTCCCTCTCTTTCATGCTCTCCCTCTCTTTCATGCTCTCCCTCTCTTTCATGCTCTCCCTCTCTTTCATGCTCTCCCTCTCTTTTCATGCTCTCCCTCACCTAACTCTTCATGCTCTCCCTCTCTTTCATGCTCTCCTCTCTTCATGCTCTCCCTCTCTTTCATGCTCTCCCTCTCTTTCATGCTCTCCCTCTCTTTCATGCTCTCCCTCTCTTTCATGCTCTCCCTCTCTTTCATGCTCTCCCTCTCTTTCATGCTCTCCCTCTCTTTCATGCTCTCCCTCTCTTTCATGCTCTCCCTCTCTTTCATGCTCTCCCTCTCTTTCATGCTCTCCCTCTCTTTCAATGCTCTCCCCTCTCTCTTTCATGCTCTCCTCTTCCTCTCCTCTTTCATGCTCTCCCTCTCTTTCATGCTCTCCCCTCTCTTTCATGCTCTCCCTCTCTTTCATGCTCTCCCTCTCTTTCATGCTCTCCCTCTCTTTCATGCTCTCCCTCTCTTTCATGCTCTCCCTCTCTTTCATGCTCTCCCTCTCTTTCATGCTCTCCCTCTCTTTCATGCTCTCCCTCTCTTTCATGCTCTCCCTCTCTTTCATGCTCTCCCTCTCTTTCATGCTCTCCCTCTCTTTCATGCTCTCCCTCTCTTTCATGCTCTCCCTCTCTTTCATGCTCTCCCTCTCTTTCATGCTCTCCCTCTCTTTCATGCTCTCCCTCTCTTTCATGCTCTCTTCCTCTCTTCATGCTCTCCCTCTCTTTCATGCTCTCCCTCTCTTTCATGCTCTCCCTCTCTTTCATGCTCTCCCTCTCTTTCATGCTCTCCCTCTCTTTCATGCTCTCCCTCTCTTTCATGCTCTCCCTCTCTTTCATGCTCTCCCTCTCTTTCATGCTCTCCCTCTCTTTCATGCTCTCCCTCTCTTTCATGCTCTCCCTCTCTTTCATGCTCTCCCTCTCTTTCATGCTCTCCCTCTCTTTCATGCTCTCCCTCTGTTTCATGCTCTCCCTCTCTTTCATGCTCTCCCTCTGTTTCATGCTCTCCCTCTCTTTCATGCTCTCCCTCTCTTCATGCTCTCCCTCTCTTTTCATGCTCTCCCTCTCTTTCATGCTCTCCCTCTCTTTCATGCTCTCCCTCTCTTTCATGCTCTCCCTCTCTTTCATGCTCTCCCTCTCTTTCATGCTCTCCCTCTCTTTCATGCTCTCCCTCTCTTTCATGCTCTCCCTCTCTTTCATGCTCTCCCTCTCTTTCATGCTCTCCCTCTCTTTCATGCTCTCCCTCTCTTTCATGCTCTCCCTCTCTTTCATGCTCTCCCTCTCTTTCATGCTCTCCCTCTCTTTCATGCTCTCCCTCTCTTTCATGCTCTCCCTCTCTTTCATGCTCTCCCTCTCTTTCATGCTCTCCCTCTCTTTCATGCTCTCCCTCTCTTTCATGCTCTCCCTCTCTTTCATGCTCTCCCTCTCTTTCATGCTCTCCCTCTCTTTCATGCTCTCCCTCTCTTTCATGCTCTCCCTCTCTTTCATGCTCTCCCTCTCTTTCATGCTCTCCCTCTCTTTCATGCTCTCCCTCTCTTTCATGCTCTCCCTCTCTTTCATGCTCTCCCTCTCTTTCATGCTCTCCCTCTCTTTCATGCTCTCCCTCTCTTTCATGCTCTCCCTCTCTTTCATGCTCTCCCTCTCTTTCATGCTCTCCCTCTCTTTCATGCTCTCCCTCTCTTTCATGCTCTCCCTCTCTTTCATGCTCTCCCTCTCTTTCATGCTCTCCCTCTCTTTCATGCTCTCCCTCTCTTTCATGCTCTCCCTCTCTTTCATGCTCTCCCTCTCTTTCATGCTCTCCCTCTCTTCATGCTCTCCCTCTCTTTCATGCTCTCCCTCTCTTTCATGCTCTCCCTCTCTTTCATGCTCTCCCTCTCTTTCATGCTCTCCCTCTCTTTCATGCTCTCCCTCTCTTTCATGCTCTCCCTCTCTTTCATGCTCTCCCTCTCTTTCATGCTCTCCCTCTCTTTCATGCTCTCCCTCTCTTTCATGCTCTCCCTCTCTTTCATGCTCTCCCTCTCTTTCATGCTCTCCCTCTCTTTCATGCTCTCCCTCTCTTTCATGCTCTCCCTCTCTTTCATGCTCTCCCTCTCTTTCATGCTCTCCCTCTCTTTCATGCTCTCCCTCTCTTTCATGCTCTCCCTCTCTTTCATGCTCTCCCTCTCTTTCATGCTCTCCCTCTCTTTCATGCTCTCCCTCTCTTTCATGCTCTCCCTCTCTTTCATGCTCTCCCTCTCTTTCATGCTCTCCCTCTCTTTCATGCTCTCCCTCTCTTTCATGCTCTCCCTCTCTTTCATGCTCTCCCTCTCTTTCATGCTCTCCCTCTCTTTCATGCTCTCCCTCTCTTTCATGCTCTCCCTCTCTTTCATGCTCTCCCTCTCTTTCATGCGCTCCCTCTCTTTCATGCTCTCCCTCTCTTTCATGCTCTCCCTCTCTTTCATGCTCTCCCTCTCTTTCATGCTCTCCCTCTCTTTCATGCTCTCCCTCTCTTTCATGCTCTCCCTCTCTTTCATGCTCTCCCTCTCTTTCAATGCTCTCCCTCTCTTTCATGCTCTCCCTCTCTTTCATGCTCTCCCTCTCTTTCATGCTCTCCCCTCTCTTTCATGCTCTCCCTCTCTTTCATGCTCTCCCTCTCTTTCATGCTCTCCCTCTCTTTCATGCTCTCCCTCTCTTTCATGCTCTCCCTTCTCTTTCATGCTCTCCCTCTCTTTCATGCTCTCCCTCTCTTCATGCTCTCTCTTCATCTCTCCTCTTTCATGCTCTCCTCTCTTTCATGCTCTCCCTCTCTTTCATGCTCTCCCTCTCTTTCATGCTCTCCCTCTCTTTCATGCTCTCCCTCTCTTTCATGCTCTCCCTCTCTTTCATGCTCTCCCTCTCTTTCATGCTCTCCCTCTCTTTCATGCTCTCCCTCTCTTTCATGCTCTCCCTCTCTTTCATGCTCTCCCTCTCTTTCATGCTCTCCCTCTCTTTCATGCTCTCCCTCTCTTTCATGCTCTCCCTCTCTTTCATGCTCTCCCTCTCTTTCATGCTCTCCCTCTCTTTCATGCTCTCCCTCTCTTCATGCTCTCCCTCTCTTTCATGCTCTCCCTCTCTTTCATGCTCTCCCTCTCTTTCATGCTCTCCCTCTCTTTCATGCTCTCCCTCTCTTTCATGCTCTCCCTCTCTTTCATGCTCTCCCTCTCTTTCATGCTCTCCCTCTCTTTCATGCTCTCCCTCTCTTTCATGCTCTCCCTCTCTTTCATGCTCTCCCTTCTCTTTCATGCTCTCCCTCTCTTCATGCTCTCCCTCTCTTCATGCTCTCTCCCTCTCTTTCATGCTCTCCCTCTCTTTCATGCTCTCCCTCTCTTTCATGCTCTCTCCTCTCTTTCATGCTCTCCCTCTCTTTCATGCTCTCCCTCTCTTTCATGCTCTCCCTCTCTTTCATGCTCTCCCTCTCTTTCATGCTCTCCCTCTCTTTCATGCTCTCCCTCTCTTTCATGCTCTCCCTCTCTTTCATGCTCTCCCTCTCTTTCATGCTCTCCCTCTCTTTCATGCTCTCCCTCTCTTTCATGCTCTCCCTCTCTTTCATGCTCTCCCTCTCTTTCATGCTCTCCCTCTCTTTCATGCTCTCCCTCTCTTTCATGCTCTCCCTCTCTTCATGCTCTCCCTCTCTTTCATGCTCTCCCTCTCTTTCATGCTCTCCCTCTCTTTCATGCTCTCCCTCTCTTTCATGCTCTCCCTCTCTTTCATGCTCTCCCTCTCTTCATGCTCTCCCTCTCTTTCATGCTCTCTCCCCCTCTCTTTCATGCTCTCCCTCTCTTTCATGCTCTCCCTCTCTTTCATGCTCTCCCTCTCTTTCATGCTCTCCCTCTCTTTCATGCTCTCCCTCTCTTTCATGCTCTCCTCTCTTTCATGCTCTCCCTCTCTTTCATGCTCTCCCTCTCTTTCATGCTCTCCCTCTCTTTCATGCTCTCCCTCTCTTTCATGCTCTCCCTCTCTTTCATGCTCTCCCTCTCTTTCATGCTCTCCCTCTCTTTCATGCTCTCCCTCTCTTTCATTGCTCTCCCTCTCTTTCATGCTCTCCCTCTCTTTCATGCTCTCCCTCTCTTTCATGCTCTCCCTCTCTTTCATGCTCTCCTCTCTTTCATGCTCTCCCTCTCTTTCATGCTCTCCCTCTCTTTCATGCTCTCCCTCTCTTTCATGCTCTCCCTCTCTTTCATGCTCTCCCTCTCTTTCATGCTCTCCCTCTCTTTCATGCTCTCCTCTCTTTCATGCTCTCCCTCTCTTTCATGCTCTCCCTCGCTTTCCATGCTCTCTCCTCTCTTTTCATGCTCTCCCTCTCTTTCATGCTCTCCCTCTCTTTCATGCTCTCCCTCTCTTTCATGCTCTCCCTCTCTTTCATGCTCTCCCTCTCTTTCATGCTCTCCCTCTCTTTCATGCTCTCCCTCTCTTTCATGCTCTCCCTCTCTTTCATGCTCTCCCTCTCTTTCATGCTCTCCTCTCTTTCATGCTCTCCCTCTCTTTCATGCTCTCCCTCTCTTTCATGCTCTCCCTCTCTTTCATGCTCTCCCTCTCTTCATGCTCTCCCTCTCTTTCATGCTCTCCCATCTCTTTCATGCTCTCCCTCTCTTTCATGCTCTCCCTCTCTTTCATGCTCTCCCTCTCTTTCATGCTCTCCCTCTCTTTCATGCTCTCCCTCTCTTTCATGCTCTCCCTCTCTTTCATGCTCTCCCTCTCTTTCATGCTCTCCCTCTCTTCATGCTCTCCCTCTCTTTCATGCTCTCCCTCTCTTTCATGCTCTCCCTCTCTTTTCATGCTCTCCCTCTCTTTCATGCTCTCCCTCTCTTTCATGCTCTCCCTCTCTTTCATGCTCTCCCTCTCTTTCATGCTTCTCCCTCTCTTTCATGCTCTCCCTCTCTTTCATGCTCTCCCTCTCTTTCATGCTCTCCCTCTCTTTCATGCTCTCCCTCTCTTTCATGCTCTCCCTCTCTTTCATGCTCTCCCTCTCTTTCATGCTCTCCCTCTCTTTCATGCTCTCCCTCTCTTTCATGCTCTCCCTCTCTTTCATGCTCTCCCTCTCTTTCATGCTCTCCCTCTCTTTCATGCTCTCCCTCTCTTTCATGCTCTCCCTCTCTTCATGCTTCCCTCTCTTTCATGCTCTCCCTCTCTTTCATGCTCTCCCTCTCTTTCATGCTCTCCCTCTCTTTCATGCTCTCCCTCTCTTTCATGCTCTCCCTCTCTTTCATGCTCTCCTCTCTTTCATGCTCTCCCTCTCTTTCATGCTCTCCCTCTCTTTCATGCTCTCCCTCTCTTTCATGCTCTCCCTCTCTTTCATGCTCTCCCTCTCTTTCATGCTCTCCCTCTCTTTCATGCTCTCCCTCTCTTTCATGCTCTCCCTCTCTTTCATGCTCTCCCTCTCTTTCATGCTCTCCCTCTCTTCATGCTCTCCCTCTCTTTCATGCTCTCCTTCATGCTCTCTTCTTCATGCTCTCCCTCTCTTTCATGCTCTCCCTCTCTTTCATGCTCTCCCTCTCTTTCATGCTCTCCCTCTCTTTCATGCTCTCCCTCTCTTTCATGCTCTCCCTCTCTTTCATGCTCTCCCTCTCTTTCATGCTCTCCCTCTCTTTCATGCTCTCCCTCTCTTTCATGCTCTCCCTCTCTTTCATGCTCTCCCTCTCTTTATGCTCTCGCCTCTCTTTCATGCTCTCCCTCTCTTTCATGCTCTCCTCTCTTTCATGCTCTCCCTCTCTTCATGCTCTCCCTCTCTTTCATGCTCTCCCTCTCTTCATGCTCTCCCTCTCTTTCATGCTCTCCCTCTCTTTCATGCTCTCCCTCTCTTTCATGCTCTCCCTCTCTTTCATGCTCTCCCTCTCTTCATGCTCTCCCTCTCTTTCATGCTCTCCCTCTCTTTCATGCTCTCCCTCTCTTTCATGCTCTCCCTCTCTTTCATGCTCTCCTCTCTTCATGCTCTCCTCTCTTTCATGCTCTCCCTCTCTTTCATGCTCTCCCTCTCTTTCATGCTCTCCCTCTCTTTCATGCTCTCCCTCTCTTTCATGCTCTCCCTCTCTTTCATGCTCTCCCTCTCTTTCATGCTCTCCCTCTCTTTCATGCTCTCCCTCTCTTTCATGCTCTCCCTCATGCTCTCCCTCTTTTCATGCTCTTCCCTCTCTTTCATGCTCTCCCTCTCTTTCATGCTCTCCCTCTCTTCATGCTCTCCCTCTCTTTCATGCTCTCCCTCTCTTTCATGCTCTCCCTCTCTTTCATGCTCTCCTCTCTTTCATGCTCTCCCTCTCTTCATGCTCTCCTCTCTTCATGCTCCCTCTCTTCATGCTCTCCCTCTCTTTCATGCTCTCCCTCTCTTTTCATGCTCTCCCTCTCTTTCATGCTCTCCCTCTCTTTCATGCTCTCCCTCTCTCTTTCATGCTCTCCCTCTCTTTCATGCTCTCCCTCTCTTTCATGCTCTCCCTCTCTTTCATGCTCTCCCTCTCTTTCATGCTCTCCCTCTCTTTCATGCTCTCCCTCTCTTCATGCTCTCCCTCTCTTTCATGCTCTCCCTCTCTTTCATGCTCTCCCTCTCTTTCATGCTCTCCCTCTCTTTCATGCTCTCCCTCTCTTTCATGCTCTCCCTCTCTTTCATGCCTCTCCCTCTCTTTCATGCCTCTCCCTCTCTTTCATGCTCTCCCTCTCTTTCATGCTCTCCCTCTCTTTCATGCTCTCCCTCTCTTTCATGCTCTCCCTCTCTTTCATGCTCTCCCTCTCTTTCATGCTCTCCCTCTCTTCATGCTCTCCCTCTCTTTCATGCTCTCCCTCTCTTTCATGCTCTCCCTCTCTTTCATGCTCTCCCTCTCTTTCATGCTCTCCCTCTCTTTCATGCTCTCCCTCTCTTTCATGCTCTCCCTCTCTTTCATGCTCTCCCTCTCTTTCATGCTCTCCCTCTCTTTCATGCTCTCCTCTCTTCATGCTCTCCCTCTCTTTCATGCTCTCCCTCTCTTTCATGCTCTCCCTCTCTTTCATGCTCTCCCTCTCTTTCATGCTCTCCCTCTCTTTCATGCTCTCCCTCTCTTTCATGCTCTCCCTCTCTTTCATGCTCTCCCTCTCTTTCATGCTCTCCCTCTCTTTCATGCTCTCCCTCTCTTTCATGCTCTCCCTCTCTTTCATGCTCTCCTCTCTTTCATGCTCTCCCTCTCTTTCATGCTCTCCTCTCTTTCATGCTCTCCCTCTCTTTCATGCTCTCGCCTCTCTTTCATGCTCTCCCTCTCTTTCATGCTCTCCCTCTCTTTCATGCTCTCCCTCTCTTTCATGCTCTCCTCCTCTTTCATGCTCTCCCTCTCTTTCATGCTCTCCCTCTCTTTCATGCTCTCCCTCTCTTTTCAATGCTCTCCTCTCTTTCATGCCTCCCTCTCTTTCATGCTCTCCCTCTCTTCATGCTCTCCCTCTCTTCATGCTCTCCCTCTCTTTCATGCTCTCCCTCTCTTTCATGCTCTCCCTCTCTTCAATGCTCTCCCTCTCTTTCATGCTCTCCCTCTCTTTCATGCTCTCCTTCATGCTCTCCTCTCTTTCATGCTCTCCCTCTCTTTCATGCTCTCCCTCTCTTTCATGCTCTCCCTCTCTTCATGCTCTCCTCTCTTTCATGCGCTCCCTCTCTTTCATGCTCTCCCTCTCTTTCATGCTCTCCCTCTCTTTCATGCTCTCCCTCTCTTTCATGCTCTCACCTCTCTTTCATGCTCTCCCTCTCTTTCAATGCTCTCCCTCTCTTTCATGCTCTCCCTCTCTTTCATGCTCTCCCTCTCTTTCATGCTCTCCCTCTCTTTCATGCTCTCCTCTCCTCTCTTTCATGCTCTCCCTCCTCTCTTTCATGCTCTCCCTCTCTTTCATGCTCTCCCTCTCTTTCATGCTCTCCCTCTCTTTCAATGCTCTCCCTCTCTTTCATGCTCTCCCTCTCTTCATGCTCTCCCTCTCTTCATGCTCTCCCTCTCTTTCATGCTCTCCCCTCTTTCATGCTCCTCCCTCTCTTTCATGCTTCTCCTCTTCATCCTCTCCCTCTCTTTCATGCTCTCCCTCTCTTTCATGCTCTCCCCTTCTTTCATGCTCTCCTCCTTTCATGCTCTCCCTCTCTTTCATGCTCTCCCTCTCTTTCATGCTCTCCCTCTCTTTCATGCTCTCCCTCTCTTTCATGCTCTCCCTCTCTTCATGCTCTCCCTCTCTTTCATGCTCTCCCTCTCTTTCATGCTCTCCCTCTCTTTCATGCTCTCCCTCTCTTTCATGCTCTCCCTCTCTTTCATGCTCTCCCTCTTCATGCTCGTCCCTCTCTTCATGCTCTCCCTCTCTTTCATGCTCTCCCTCTCTTTCATGCTCTCCCTCTCTTTCATGCTCTCCCCTCTCTTTCATGCTCTCCGCTCTGTCTATCATGCTCTCCCTCTCTTTCATGCTCTCCCTCTCTTTATGCTCATCCTCTCTTTCATGCTCTCCCTCTCTTTCATGCTCTCCCTCTCTTTCATGCTCTCCTCTCTTTCATGCTCTCACCTCTCTTTCATGCTCTCCCTCTCTTTCATGCTCTCCCTCTCTTTCATGCTCTCCCTCTCTTTCATGCTCTCCCTCTCTTTCATGCTCTCCCTCTCTTTCATGCTCTCCCTCTCTTTCATGCTCTCCCTCTCTTTCATGCTCTCCCTCTCTTTCATGCTCTCCCTCTCTTTCATGCTCTCCCTCTCTTTCATGCTCTCCCTCTCTTTCATGCTCTCCCTCTCTTTCATGCTCTCCCTCTCTTTCATGCTCTCCTCTCTTCATCTCTCCTTTTCATGCTCTCCCTCTCTTTCATGCTCTCCCTCTCTTTCATGCTCTCCCTCTCTTTCATGCTCTCCTCTCTTTCATGCTCTCCCTCTCTTTCATGCTCTCCCTCTCTTTCATGCTCTCCCTCTCTTTCATGCTCTCCCTCTCTTTCATGCTCTCCTCTCTTTCATGCTCTCCCTCTCTTTCATGCTCTCCCTCTCTTTCATGCTCTCCCTCTCTTTCATGCTCTCCCTCTCTTTCATGCTCTCCTCTCTTTCATGCTCTCCCTCTCTTTCATGCTCTCCCTCTCTTTCATGCTCTCCCTCTCTTTCATGCTCTCCCTCTCTTTCATGCTCTCCCTCTCTTTCATGCTCTCCCTCTCTTTCATGCTCTCCCTCTCTTTCATGCTCTCCCTCTCTTTCATGCTCTCCCTCTCTTTCATGCTCTCCCTCTCTTTCATGCTCTCCCTCTCTTTCATGCTCTCCCTCTCTTTCATGCTCTCCCTCTCTTTCATGCTCTCCCTCTCTTTCATGCTCTCCCTCTCTTTCATGCTCTCCCTCTCTTTCATGCTCTCCCTCTCTTTCATGCTCTCCCTCTCTTTCATGCTCTCCCTCTCTTTCATGCTCTCCCTCTCTTTCATGCTCTCCCTCTCTTTCATGCTCTCCCTCTCTTTCATGCTCTCCCTCTCTTTCATGCTCTCCCTCTCTTTCATGCTCTCCCTCTCTTTCATGCTCTCCCTCTCTTTCATGCTCTCCCTCTCTTTCATGCTCTCCCTCTCTTTCATGCTCTCCCTCTCTTTCATGCTCTCCTCTCTTTCATGCTCTCCCTCTCCTTTCATGCTCTCCCTCTCTTTCATGCTCTCCTCTCTTTCATGCTCTCCCTCTCTTTCATGCTCTCCCTCTCTTTCATGCTCTCCCTCTCTTTCATGCTCTCCCTCTCTTTCATGCTCTCCCTCTCTTTCATGCTCTCCCTCTCTTTCATGCTCTCCCTCTCTTTCATGCTCTCCCTCTCTTTCATGCTCTCCCTCTCTTTCATGCTCTCCCTCTCTTTCATGCTCTCCCTCTCTTCATGCTCTCCCTCTCTTTCATGCTCTCCCTCTCTTTCATGCTCTCCCTCTCTTTCATGCTCTCCCTCTCTTTCATGCTCTTCCCTCTCTTTCATGCTCTCCCTCTCTTTCATGCTCTCCCTCTCTTTCATGCTCTCCCTCTCTTTCATGCTCTCCTCTCTTTCTGCTCTCCCTCTCTTTCATGCTCTCCCTCTCTTTCATGCTCTCCCTCTCTTTCATGCTCTCCCTCTCTTTCATGCTCTCCCCTCTCTTTCATGCTCTCTCCCTCTCTTTCATGCTCTCCCTCCCCTCTTTTCATGCTCTCCCTCTCTTTCATGCTCTCCCTCTCTTTCATGCTCTCCCTCTCTTTCATGCTCTCCCTCTCTTTCATGCTCTCCCTCATCTTTCATGCTCTCCCTCTCTTTCATGCTCTCCTCTCTTTCATGCTCTCCCTCTCTTTCATGCTCTCCTCTCTTTCATGCTCTCCCTCTCTTTCATGCTCTCCCTCTCTTTCATGCTCTCCCTCTCTTTCATGCTCCTCCCTCTCTTTCATGCTCTCCCTCTCTTTCATGCTCTCACCTCTCTTTCATGCTCTCCTCTCTTTCATGCTCTCCCTCTCTTTCATGCTCTCCCTCTCTTTCATGCTCTCCCTCTCTTTCATGCTCTCCCTCTCTTTCATGCTCTCCCTCTCTTTCATGCTCTCCCTCTCTTTCATGCTCTCCCTCTCTTTCATGCTCTCCCTCTCTTTCATGCTCTCGCCTCTCTTTCATGCTCTCCCTCTCTTTCATGCTCTCCCTCTCTTTCATGCTCTCCTCATCTTTCGTGCTTCAATCCCTTCTCTTTCATGCTCTCCCTCTCTTTCATGCTCTCCCTCTCTTTCATGCTCTCCCTCTCTTCATGCTCTCCCTCTCTTTCATGCTCTCCCTCTCTTTCATGCTCTCCCCTCTCTTTCATGCTCTCCCTCTCTTTCATGCTCTCCTCTCTTTCATTGCTCTCCCTCTCTTTCATGCTCTCCCTCTCTTTCATGCTCTCCCTCTCTTTCATGCTCTCCCTCTCTTTCATGCTCTCCCTCTCTTTCATGCTCTCCCTCTCTTTCATGCTCTCCCTCTCTTCATGCTCTCCCTCTCGTTCATGCTCTCCCTCTCTTTCATGCTCCCCTCTCTTTCATGCTCTCCCTCTCTTTCATGCTCTCCTCTCTTTCATGCTCTCCCTCTCTTTCATGCTCTCCCTCTCTTTCAATGCTCTCCCTCTCTTTCATGCTCTCCCTCTCTTTCATGCTCTCCCTCTCTTTCATGCTCTCCCTCTCTTTCATGCTCTCCCTCTCTTTCATGCTCTCCCTCTTCAGCTCTCCCCTCTCTTTCATGCTCTCCCTCTCTTTCATGCTCTCCCCTCTCATTTCGTATGCTCTCCCTCTCTTTCATGCTCTCCCGCGTCTTTCATGCTCTCCCTCTCTTTCATGCTCTCCCTCTCTTTCATGCTCTCCTCTCTTTCATGCTCTCCTCTCTTCATGCTCTCCCTCTCTTCATGCTCTCCCTCTCTTTCATGCTCTCCCTCTCTTTCATGCTCTCCCTCTCTTTCATGCTCTCCCTCTTCATGCTCTCCTTTCATGCTCTCCCTCTCTTTTCATGCTCCTCCCTCTCTTTCATGCTCTCCCTCTCTTTCATGCTCTCCCTCTCTTTCATGCTCTCCCTCTCTTTCATGCTCTCCCTCTCTTTCATGCTCTCCCTCTCTTTCATGCTCTCCCTCTCTTTCAGTGCTCTCCCTCTCTTTCATGCTCTCCCTCTCTTTCATGCTCTCCCTCTCTTTCATGCTCTCCCTCTCTTTCATGCTCTCCCTCTCTTTCATGCTCTCCCTCTCTTTCATGCTCTCCCTCTCTTTCATGCTCTCCCTCTCTTTCATGCTCTCCCTCTCTTTCATGCTCTCCCTCTCTTTCATGCTCTCCCTCTCTTTCATGCTCTCCCTCTCTTCATGCTCTCCCTCTCTTTCATGCTCTCCCTCTCTTTCATGCTCTCCCTCTCTTTCATGCTCTCCCTCTCTTTCATGCTCTCCCTCTCTTTCACTCTCTCCCTCTCTTTCATGCTCTCCCTCTCTTTCATGCTCTCCCTCTCTTTCATGCTCTCCCTCTCTTTCATGCTCTCCCTCTCTTTCATGCTCCTCCTCTCTTTCATGCTCTCCCTCTCTTTCATGCTCCCCCTCTCTTTCATGCTCTCCCTCTCTTTCATGCTCTCCCTCTCTTTCATGCTCTCCCTCTCTTTCATGCTCTCCCTCTCTTTCATGCTCTCCCTCTCTTTCATGCTCTCCCTCTCTTTTCATGCTCTCCCTCTCTTTCATGCTCTCCCTCTCTTTCATGCTCTCCCTCTCTTTCATGCTCTCCCTCTCTTTCATGCTCTCCCTCTCTTTCATGCTCTCCCGCTCTTTAATGCTCTCCCTCTCTTTCATGCTCTCACCTCTCTTTACATGCTCTCACCTCTCTTTCATGCTCTCCCTCTCTTTCATGCTCTCCCTCTCTTTCATGCTCTCCCTCTCTTTCATGCTCTCCCTCTCTTCATGCTCTCCCTCTCTTTCATGCTCTCCCTCTCTTTCATGCTCTCCCTCTCTTTCATGCTCCCCTCTCTTCTCTTCATGCTCTCCTCCTCTTTTCATGCTCCCCTCTCTTTCATGCTCTCCTCTCTTCATGCTCTCCCTCTCTTTCCATGCTCTCCCGCTCTTTCATGCTCTCCCTCTTCTCTCTCCTCTCTTCATGCTCTCCCTCTCTTTCATGCTCTCCCTCTCTTTCATGCTCTCCCTCTCTTTCATGCTCTCCCCTCTCTTTCATGCTCTCCCTCTCTTTCATGCTCTCCCTCTCTTTCATGCTCTCCCTCTCTTTCTGCTCTCCCTCTCTATTCATGCTCTCCCTCTCTTTCATGCTCTCCCTCTCTTTCATGCTCTCCCTCTCTTTCATGCTCTCCCTCTCTTTCATGCTCTCCCTCTCTTTCATGCTCTCCCTCTCTTTCTGCTCCCCTCTCTTTCATGCTCTCCCTCTCCTTTCATGCTCTCCCTCTCTTCATGCTCTCCCTCTCTTTCATGCTCTCCCTCTCTTTCATGCTCTCCCTCTCTTTCATGCTCTCCCTCTCTTTCATGCTCTCCCTCTCTTTCATGCTCTCCCTCTCTTTCATGCTCTTCCCTCTCTTTCATGCTCTCCCTCTCTTTCATGCTCTCCCTCTCTTTCATGCTCTCCCTCTCTTTCATTGCTCTCCCTCTCTTTCATGCTCTCCCTCTCTTTCATGCTCTCCCTCTCTTTCATGCTCTCCCTCTCTTTCATGCTCTCCCTCTCTTTCATGCTCTCCCTCTCTTTCATGCTCTCCCTCTCTTTCATGCTCTCCCTCTCTTTCATGCTCTCCCTCTCTTTCATGCTCTCCCTCTCTTTCATGCTCTTCCCTCTCTTTCATGCTCTCCCTCTCTTTCATGCTCTCCCTCTCTTTCATGCTCTCCCTCTCTTTCATGCTCTCCCTCTCTTTCATGCTCTCCCTCTGCTTTCATGCTCTCCCTCTCTTTCATGCTCTCCCCTCTCTTTCATGCTCTCCCTCTCTTTCATGCTCTCCCTCTCTTCATGCTCTCCTCTCTTTCATGCTCTCCTCTCTTTCATGCTCTCCCTCTCTTTCATGCTCTCCCTCTCTTTCTGCTCTCCCTCTCTTTCATGCTCTCCCTCTCTTTCATGCTCTCCCTCTCTTTCATGCTCTCCCTCTCTTTCATGCTCTCCCTCTCTTTCATGCTCTCCCTCTCTTTCATGCTCTCCCTCTCTTTCATGCTCTCCCTCTCTTTCATGCTCTCCCTCTCTTTCATGCTCTCCCTCTCTTTCATGCTCTCCCTCTCTTTCATGCTCTCCCTCTCTTTCATGCTCTCCCTCTCTTTCATGCTCTCCCTCTCTTTCATGCTCTCCCTCTCTTTCATTGCTCTCCCTCTCTTTCATGCTCTCCCTCTCTTTCATGCTCTCCCTCTCTTTCATGCTCTCCCTCTCTTTCATGCTCTCCCTCTCTTTCATGCTCTCCCTCTCTTTCATGCTCTCCCTCTCTTTCATGCTCTCCCTCTCTTTCATGCTCTCCCTCTCTTCATGCTCTCCCTCTCTTTCATGCTCTCCCTCTCTTTCATGCTCTCCCTCTCTTTCATGCTCTCCCTCTCTTTCATGCTCTCCCTCTCTTCATGCTCTCCCTCTCTTTCATGCTCTCCCTCTCTTTCATGCTCTCCCTCTCTTTCATGCTCTCCCTCTCTTTCATGCTCTCCCTCTCTTCATGCTCTCCCTCTCTTTCATGCTCTCCCTCTCTTCATGCTCTCCCTCTCTTTCATGCTCTCCCTCTCTTTCATGCTCTCCCTCTCTTTCATGCTCTCCCTCTCTTCATGCTCTCCCTCTCTTTCATGCTCTCCCCTCTCTTTCATGCTCTCCCTCTCTTTCATGCTCTCCTCTTCCTTTCATGCTCTCCCTCTCTTTCATGCTCTCCCTCTCTTTCATGCTCTCCCTCTCTTTCATGCTCTCCCTCTCTTTCATGCTCTCCCTCTCTTCATGCTCCCCTCTCTTTCATGCTCTCCCTCTCTTCATGCTCTCCCTCTCTTTCATGCTCTCCCTCTCTTTCATGCTCTCCCTCTCTTTCATGCTCTCCCTCTCTTTCATGCTCTCCCCTCTCTTTCATGCTCTCCCTCTCTTTCATGCTCTCCCTCTCTTTCATGCTCTCCCTCTCTTTCATGCTCTCCCTCTCTTTCATGCTCTCCCTCTCTTTCATGCTCTCCCTCTCTTTCATGCTCTCCCTCTCTTCATGCTCTCCCTCTCTTTCATGCTCCCTCCTTTCATGCTCTCCTCTTTCATGCTCTCCCTCTCTTTCATGCTCTCCCTCTCTTTCATGCTCTCCCTCTCTTTCATGCTCTCCCTCTCTTTCATGCTCTCCCTCTCTTTCATGCTCTCCCTCTCTTTCATGCTCTCCCTCTCTTCATGCTCTCCTCTTCTTTCATGCTCTCACCTCTCTTTCATGCTCTCCTCTCTTTCATGCTCTCCCTCTCTTTCATGCTCTCCCTCTCTTTCATGCTCTCCCTCTCTTTCATGCTCTCCTGCTCTCCTTTCATGCTCTCCCTTCTCTTTCATGCTCTCCCTCTCTTTCATGCTCTCCCTCTCTTTCATGCTCTCCTCTCTTTCATGCTCTCCTCTCTTTCATGCTCTCCCTCTCTTTCATGCTCTCCCTCTCTTTCATGCTCTCCCTCTCTTTCATGGCTCTCCTCTCTTTCATGCTCTCCCTCTCTTTCTCTCTCCCTCTCTTTCATGCTCTCCCTCTCTTTCATGCTCTCCCTCTCTTTCGTGCTCTCTCCCTCTCTTTCATGCTCTCCCTCTCTTTCATGCTCTCCCTCTCTTTCATGCTCTCCCTCTCTTTCATGCTCTCCCTCTCTTTCATGCTCTCCCTCTCTTTCATGCTCTCCCTCTCTTTCATGCTCTCCCTCTCTTTCATGCTCTCCCATCTCTTTCATGCTCCTCCTCTCTTCTGCTCTCCCTCTCTTTCTCCCTCTCTTTCATGCTCTCCCTCTCTTTCATGCTCTCCCTCTCTTTCATGCTCTCCCTCTCTTTCATGCTCTCCCTCTCTTTCATGCTCTCCCTCTCTTTCATGCTCTCCCTCTCTTTCATGCTCTCCCTCTCTTTCATGCTCTCCCTCTCTTTCATGCTCTCCCTCTCTTTCATGCTCTCCCTCTCTTTCATGCTCTCCCTCTCTTTCATGCTCTCCCTCTCTTTCATGCTCTCCCTCTCTTTCATGCTCTCCCTCTCTTTCATGCTCTCCCTCTCTTTCATGCTCTCCCTCTCTTTCATGCTCTCCCTCTCTTTCATGCTCTCCCTCTCTTTCATGCTCTCCCTCTCTTTCATGCTCTCCCTCTCTTTCATGCTCTCCCTCTCTTTCATGCTCTCCCTCTCTTTCATGCTCTCCCTCTCTTTCATGCTCTCCCTCTCTTTCATGCTCTCCCTCTCTTTCATGCTCTCCCTCTCTTTCATGCTCTCCCTCTCTTTCATGCTCTCCCTCTCTTTCATGCTCTCCCTCTCTTTCATGCTCTCCCTCTCTTTCATGCTCTCCCTCTCTTTCATGCTCTCCCTCTCTTTCATGCTCTCCCTCTCTTTCATGCTCTCCCTCTCTTTCATGCTCTCCCTCTCTTTCATGCTCTCCCTCTCTTTCATGCTCTCCCTCTCTTTCATGCTCTCCCTCTCTTTCATGCTCTCCCTCTCTTTCATGCTCTCCCTCTCTTTCATGCTCTCCCTCTCTTTCATGCTCTCCCTCTCTTTCATGCTCTCCCTCTCTTTCATGCTCTCCCTCTCTTTCATGCTCTCCCTCTCTTTCATGCTCTCCCTCTCTTTCATGCTCTCCCTCTCTTTCATGCTCTCCCTCTCTTTCATGCTCTCCCTCTCTTTCATGCTCTCCCTCTCTTTCATGCTCTCCCTCTCTTTCATGCTCTCCCTCTCTTTCATGCTCTCCCTCTCTTTCATGCTCTCCCTCTCTTTCATGCTCTCCCTCTCTTTCATGCTCTCCCTCTCTTTCATGCTCTCCCTCTCTTTCATGCTCTCCCTCTCTTTCATGCTCTCCCTCTCTTTCATGCTCTCCCTCTCTTTCATGCTCTCCCTCTCTTTCATGCTCTCCCTCTCTTTCATGCTCTCCCTCTCTTTCATGCTCTCCCTCTCTTTCATGCTCTCCCTCTCTTTCATGCTCTCCCTCTCTTTCATGCTCTCCCTCTCTTTCATGCTCTCCCTCTCTTTCATGCTCTCCCTCTCTTTCATGCTCTCCCTCTCTTTCATGCTCTCCCTCTCTTTCATGCTCTCCCTCTCTTTCATGCTCTCCCTCTCTTTCATGCTCTCCCTCTCTTTCATGCTCTCCCTCTCTTTCATGCTCTCCCTCTCTTTCATGCTCTCCCTCTCTTTCATGCTCTCCCTCTCTTTCATGCTCTCCCTCTCTTTCATGCTCTCCCTCTCTTTCATGCTCTCCCTCTCTTTCATGCTCTCCCTCTCTTTCATGCTCTCCCTCTCTTTCATGCTCTCCCTCTCTTTCATGCTCTCCCTCTCTTTCATGCTCTCCCTCTCTTTCATGCTCTCCCTCTCTTTCATGCTCTCCCTCTCTTTCATGCTCTCCCTCTCTTTCATGCTCTCCCTCTCTTTCATGCTCTCCCTCTCTTTCATGCTCTCCCTCTCTTTCATGCTCTCCCTCTCTTTCATGCTCTCCCTCTCTTTCATGCTCTCCCTCTCTTTCATGCTCTCCCTCTCTTTCATGCTCTCCCTCTCTTTCATGCTCTCCCTCTCTTTCATGCTCTCCCTCTCTTTCATGCTCTCCCTCTCTTTCATGCTCTCCCTCTCTTTCATGCTCTCCCTCTCTTTCATGCTCTCCCTCTCTTTCATGCTCTCCCTCTCTTTCATGCTCTCCCTCTCTTTCATGCTCTCCCTCTCTTTCATGCTCTCCCTCTCTTTCATGCTCTCCCTCTCTTTCATGCTCTCCCTCTCTTTCATGCTCTCCCTCTCTTTCATGCTCTCCCTCTCTTTCATGCTCTCCCTCTCTTTCATGCTCTCCCTCTCTTTCATGCTCTCCCTCTCTTTCATGCTCTCCCTCTCTTTCATGCTCTCCCTCTCTTTCATGCTCTCCCTCTCTTTCATGCTCTCCCTCTCTTTCATGCTCTCCCTCTCTTTCATGCTCTCCCTCTCTTTCATGCTCTCCCTCTCTTTCATGCTCTCCCTCTCTTTCATGCTCTCCCTCTCTTTCATGCTCTCCCTCTCTTTCATGCTCTCCCTCTCTTTCATGCTCTCCCTCTCTTTCATGCTCTCCCTCTCTTTCATGCTCTCCCTCTCTTTCATGCTCTCCCTCTCTTTCATGCTCTCCCTCTCTTTCATGCTCTCCCTCTCTTTCATGCTCTCCCTCTCTTTCATGCTCTCCCTCTCTTTCATGCTCTCCCTCTCTTTCATGCTCTCCCTCTCTTTCATGCTCTCCCTCTCTTTCATGCTCTCCCTCTCTTTCATGCTCTCCCTCTCTTTCATGCTCTCCCTCTCTTTCATGCTCTCCCTCTCTTTCATGCTCTCCCTCTCTTTCATGCTCTCCCTCTCTTTCATGCTCTCCCTCTCTTTCATGCTCTCCCTCTCTTTCATGCTCTCCCTCTCTTTCATGCTCTCCCTCTCTTTCATGCTCTCCCTCTCTTTCATGCTCTCCCTCTCTTTCATGCTCTCCCTCTCTTTCATGCTCTCCCTCTCTTTCATGCTCTCCCTCTCTTTCATGCTCTCCCTCTCTTTCATGCTCTCCCTCTCTTTCATGCTCTCCCTCTCTTTCATGCTCTCCCTCTCTTTCATGCTCTCCCTCTCTTTCATGCTCTCCCTCTCTTTCATGCTCTCCCTCTCTTTCATGCTCTCCCTCTCTTTCATGCTCTCCCTCTCTTTCATGCTCTCCCTCTCTTTCATGCTCTCCCTCTCTTTCATGCTCTCCCTCTCTTTCATGCTCTCCCTCTCTTTCATGCTCTCCCTCTCTTTCATGCTCTCCCTCTCTTTCATGCTCTCCCTCTCTTTCATGCTCTCCCTCTCTTTCATGCTCTCCCTCTCTTTCATGCTCTCCCTCTCTTTCATGCTCTCCCTCTCTTTCATGCTCTCCCTCTCTTTCATGCTCTCCCTCTCTTTCATGCTCTCCCTCTCTTTCATGCTCTCCCTCTCTTTCATGCTCTCCCTCTCTTTCATGCTCTCCCTCTCTTTCATGCTCTCCCTCTCTTTCATGCTCTCCCTCTCTTTCATGCTCTCCCTCTCTTTCATGCTCTCCCTCTCTTTCATGCTCTCCCTCTCTTTCATGCTCTCCCTCTCTTTCATGCTCTCCCTCTCTTTCATGCTCTCCCTCTCTTTCATGCTCTCCCTCTCTTTCATGCTCTCCCTCTCTTTCATGCTCTCCCTCTCTTTCATGCTCTCCCTCTCTTTCATGCTCTCCCTCTCTTTCATGCTCTCCCTCTCTTTCATGCTCTCCCTCTCTTTCATGCTCTCCCTCTCTTTCATGCTCTCCCTCTCTTTCATGCTCTCCCTCTCTTTCATGCTCTCCCTCTCTTTCATGCTCTCCCTCTCTTTCATGCTCTCCCTCTCTTTCATGCTCTCCCTCTCTTTCATGCTCTCCCTCTCTTTCATGCTCTCCCTCTCTTTCATGCTCTCCCTCTCTTTCATGCTCTCCCTCTCTTTCATGCTCTCCCTCTCTTTCATGCTCTCCCTCTCTTTCATGCTCTCCCTCTCTTTCATGCTCTCCCTCTCTTTCATGCTCTCCCTCTCTTTCATGCTCTCCCTCTCTTTCATGCTCTCCCTCTCTTTCATGCTCTCCCTCTCTTTCATGCTCTCCCTCTCTTTCATGCTCTCCCTCTCTTTCATGCTCTCCCTCTCTTTCATGCTCTCCCTCTCTTTCATGCTCTCCCTCTCTTTCATGCTCTCCCTCTCTTTCATGCTCTCCCTCTCTTTCATGCTCTCCCTCTCTTTCATGCTCTCCCTCTCTTTCATGCTCTCCCTCTCTTTCATGCTCTCCCTCTCTTTCATGCTCTCCCTCTCTTTCATGCTCTCCCTCTCTTTCATGCTCTCCCTCTCTTTCATGCTCTCCCTCTCTTTCATGCTCTCCCTCTCTTTCATGCTCTCCCTCTCTTTCATGCTCTCCCTCTCTTTCATGCTCTCCCTCTCTTTCATGCTCTCCCTCTCTTTCATGCTCTCCCTCTCTTTCATGCTCTCCCTCTCTTTCATGCTCTCCCTCTCTTTCATGCTCTCCCTCTCTTTCATGCTCTCCCTCTCTTTCATGCTCTCCCTCTCTTTCATGCTCTCCCTCTCTTTCATGCTCTCCCTCTCTTTCATGCTCTCCCTCTCTTTCATGCTCTCCCTCTCTTTCATGCTCTCCCTCTCTTTCATGCTCTCCCTCTCTTTCATGCTCTCCCTCTCTTTCATGCTCTCCCTCTCTTTCATGCTCTCCCTCTCTTTCATGCTCTCCCTCTCTTTCATGCTCTCCCTCTCTTTCATGCTCTCCCTCTCTTTCATGCTCTCCCTCTCTTTCATGCTCTCCCTCTCTTTCATGCTCTCCCTCTCTTTCATGCTCTCCCTCTCTTTCATGCTCTCCCTCTCTTTCATGCTCTCCCTCTCTTTCATGCTCTCCCTCTCTTTCATGCTCTCCCTCTCTTTCATGCTCTCCCTCTCTTTCATGCTCTCCCTCTCTTTCATGCTCTCCCTCTCTTTCATGCTCTCCCTCTCTTTCATGCTCTCCCTCTCTTTCATGCTCTCCCTCTCTTTCATGCTCTCCCTCTCTTTCATGCTCTCCCTCTCTTTCATGCTCTCCCTCTCTTTCATGCTCTCCCTCTCTTTCATGCTCTCCCTCTCTTTCATGCTCTCCCTCTCTTTCATGCTCTCCCTCTCTTTCATGCTCTCCCTCTCTTTCATGCTCTCCCTCTCTTTCATGCTCTCCCTCTCTTTCATGCTCTCCCTCTCTTTCATGCTCTCCCTCTCTTTCATGCTCTCCCTCTCTTTCATGCTCTCCCTCTCTTTCATGCTCTCCCTCTCTTTCATGCTCTCCCTCTCTTTCATGCTCTCCCTCTCTTTCATGCTCTCCCTCTCTTTCATGCTCTCCCTCTCTTTCATGCTCTCCCTCTCTTTCATGCTCTCCCTCTCTTTCATGCTCTCCCTCTCTTTCATGCTCTCCCTCTCTTTCATGCTCTCCCTCTCTTTCATGCTCTCCCTCTCTTTCATGCTCTCCCTCTCTTTCATGCTCTCCCTCTCTTTCATGCTCTCCCTCTCTTTCATGCTCTCCCTCTCTTTCATGCTCTCCCTCTCTTTCATGCTCTCCCTCTCTTTCATGCTCTCCCTCTCTTTCATGCTCTCCCTCTCTTTCATGCTCTCCCTCTCTTTCATGCTCTCCCTCTCTTTCATGCTCTCCCTCTCTTTCATGCTCTCCCTCTCTTTCATGCTCTCCCTCTCTTTCATGCTCTCCCTCTCTTTCATGCTCTCCCTCTCTTTCATGCTCTCCCTCTCTTTCATGCTCTCCCTCTCTTTCATGCTCTCCCTCTCTTTCATGCTCTCCCTCTCTTTCATGCTCTCCCTCTCTTTCATGCTCTCCCTCTCTTTCATGCTCTCCCTCTCTTTCATGCTCTCCCTCTCTTTCATGCTCTCCCTCTCTTTCATGCTCTCCCTCTCTTTCATGCTCTCCCTCTCTTTCATGCTCTCCCTCTCTTTCATGCTCTCCCTCTCTTTCATGCTCTCCCTCTCTTTCATGCTCTCCCTCTCTTTCATGCTCTCCCTCTCTTTCATGCTCTCCCTCTCTTTCATGCTCTCCCTCTCTTTCATGCTCTCCCTCTCTTTCATGCTCTCCCTCTCTTTCATGCTCTCCCTCTCTTTCATGCTCTCCCTCTCTTTCATGCTCTCCCTCTCTTTCATGCTCTCCCTCTCTTTCATGCTCTCCCTCTCTTTCATGCTCTCCCTCTCTTTCATGCTCTCCCTCTCTTTCATGCTCTCCCTCTCTTTCATGCTCTCCCTCTCTTTCATGCTCTCCCTCTCTTTCATGCTCTCCCTCTCTTTCATGCTCTCCCTCTCTTTCATGCTCTCCCTCTCTTTCATGCTCTCCCTCTCTTTCATGCTCTCCCTCTCTTTCATGCTCTCCCTCTCTTTCATGCTCTCCCTCTCTTTCATGCTCTCCCTCTCTTTCATGCTCTCCCTCTCTTTCATGCTCTCCCTCTCTTTCATGCTCTCCCTCTCTTTCATGCTCTCCCTCTCTTTCATGCTCTCCCTCTCTTTCATGCTCTCCCTCTCTTTCATGCTCTCCCTCTCTTTCATGCTCTCCCTCTCTTTCATGCTCTCCCTCTCTTTCATGCTCTCCCTCTCTTTCATGCTCTCCCTCTCTTTCATGCTCTCCCTCTCTTTCATGCTCTCCCTCTCTTTCATGCTCTCCCTCTCTTTCATGCTCTCCCTCTCTTTCATGCTCTCCCTCTCTTTCATGCTCTCCCTCTCTTTCATGCTCTCCCTCTCTTTCATGCTCTCCCTCTCTTTCATGCTCTCCCTCTCTTTCATGCTCTCCCTCTCTTTCATGCTCTCCCTCTCTTTCATGCTCTCCCTCTCTTTCATGCTCTCCCTCTCTTTCATGCTCTCCCTCTCTTTCATGCTCTCCCTCTCTTTCATGCTCTCCCTCTCTTTCATGCTCTCCCTCTCTTTCATGCTCTCCCTCTCTTTCATGCTCTCCCTCTCTTTCATGCTCTCCCTCTCTTTCATGCTCTCCCTCTCTTTCATGCTCTCCCTCTCTTTCATGCTCTCCCTCTCTTTCATGCTCTCCCTCTCTTTCATGCTCTCCCTCTCTTTCATGCTCTCCCTCTCTTTCATGCTCTCCCTCTCTTTCATGCTCTCCCTCTCTTTCATGCTCTCCCTCTCTTTCATGCTCTCCCTCTCTTTCATGCTCTCCCTCTCTTTCATGCTCTCCCTCTCTTTCATGCTCTCCCTCTCTTTCATGCTCTCCCTCTCTTTCATGCTCTCCCTCTCTTTCATGCTCTCCCTCTCTTTCATGCTCTCCCTCTCTTTCATGCTCTCCCTCTCTTTCATGCTCTCCCTCTCTTTCATGCTCTCCCTCTCTTTCATGCTCTCCCTCTCTTTCATGCTCTCCCTCTCTTTCATGCTCTCCCTCTCTTTCATGCTCTCCCTCTCTTTCATGCTCTCCCTCTCTTTCATGCTCTCCCTCTCTTTCATGCTCTCCCTCTCTTTCATGCTCTCCCTCTCTTTCATGCTCTCCCTCTCTTTCATGCTCTCCCTCTCTTTCATGCTCTCCCTCTCTTTCATGCTCTCCCTCTCTTTCATGCTCTCCCTCTCTTTCATGCTCTCCCTCTCTTTCATGCTCTCCCTCTCTTTCATGCTCTCCCTCTCTTTCATGCTCTCCCTCTCTTTCATGCTCTCCCTCTCTTTCATGCTCTCCCTCTCTTTCATGCTCTCCCTCTCTTTCATGCTCTCCCTCTCTTTCATGCTCTCCCTCTCTTTCATGCTCTCCCTCTCTTTCATGCTCTCCCTCTCTTTCATGCTCTCCCTCTCTTTCATGCTCTCCCTCTCTTTCATGCTCTCCCTCTCTTTCATGCTCTCCCTCTCTTTCATGCTCTCCCTCTCTTTCATGCTCTCCCTCTCTTTCATGCTCTCCCTCTCTTTCATGCTCTCCCTCTCTTTCATGCTCTCCCTCTCTTTCATGCTCTCCCTCTCTTTCATGCTCTCCCTCTCTTTCATGCTCTCCCTCTCTTTCATGCTCTCCCTCTCTTTCATGCTCTCCCTCTCTTTCATGCTCTCCCTCTCTTTCATGCTCTCCCTCTCTTTCATGCTCTCCCTCTCTTTCATGCTCTCCCTCTCTTTCATGCTCTCCCTCTCTTTCATGCTCTCCCTCTCTTTCATGCTCTCCCTCTCTTTCATGCTCTCCCTCTCTTTCATGCTCTCCCTCTCTTTCATGCTCTCCCTCTCTTTCATGCTCTCCCTCTCTTTCATGCTCTCCCTCTCTTTCATGCTCTCCCTCTCTTTCATGCTCTCCCTCTCTTTCATGCTCTCCCTCTCTTTCATGCTCTCCCTCTCTTTCATGCTCTCCCTCTCTTTCATGCTCTCCCTCTCTTTCATGCTCTCCCTCTCTTTCATGCTCTCCCTCTCTTTCATGCTCTCCCTCTCTTTCATGCTCTCCCTCTCTTTCATGCTCTCCCTCTCTTTCATGCTCTCCCTCTCTTTCATGCTCTCCCTCTCTTTCATGCTCTCCCTCTCTTTCATGCTCTCCCTCTCTTTCATGCTCTCCCTCTCTTTCATGCTCTCCCTCTCTTTCATGCTCTCCCTCTCTTTCATGCTCTCCCTCTCTTTTATGCTCTCCCTCTCTTTCATGCTCTCCCTCTCTTTCATGCTCTCCCTCTCTTTCATGCTCTCCCTCTCTTTCATGCTCTCCCTCTCTTTCATGCTCTCCCTCTCTTTCATGCTCTCCCTCTCTTTCATGCTCTCCCTCTCTTTCATGCTCTCCCTCTCTTTCATGCTCTCCCTCTCTTTCATGCTCTCCCTCTCTTTCATGCTCTCCCTCTCTTTCATGCTCTCCCTCTCTTTCATGCTCTCCCTCTCTTTCATGCTCTCCCTCTCTTTCATGCTCTCCCTCTCTTTCATGCTCTCCCTCTCTTTCATGCTCTCCCTCTCTTTCATGCTCTCCCTCTCTTTCATGCTCTCCCTCTCTTTCATGCTCTCCCTCTCTTTCATGCTCTCCCTCTCTTTCATGCTCTCCCTCTCTTTCATGCTCTCCCTCTCTTTCATGCTCTCCCTCTCTTTCATGCTCTCCCTCTCTTTCATGCTCTCCCTCTCTTTCATGCTCTCCCTCTCTTTCATGCTCTCCCTCTCTTTCATGCTCTCCCTCTCTTTCATGCTCTCCCTCTCTTTCATGCTCTCCCTCTCTTTCATGCTCTCCCTCTCTTTCATGCTCTCCCTCTCTTTCATGCTCTCCCTCTCTTTCATGCTCTCCCTCTCTTTCATGCTCTCCCTCTCTTTCATGCTCTCCCTCTCTTTCATGCTCTCCCTCTCTTTCATGCTCTCCCTCTCTTTCATGCTCTCCCTCTCTTTCATGCTCTCCCTCTCTTTCATGCTCTCCCTCTCTTTCATGCTCTCCCTCTCTTTCATGCTCTCCCTCTCTTTCATGCTCTCCCTCTCTTTCATGCTCTCCCTCTCTTTCATGCTCTCCCTCTCTTTCATGCTCTCCCTCTCTTTCATGCTCTCCCTCTCTTTCATGCTCTCCCTCTCTTTCATGCTCTCCCTCTCTTTCATGCTCTCCCTCTCTTTTCATGCTCTCCCTCTCTTTCATGCTCTCCCTCTCTTTCATGCTCTCCCTCTCTTTCATGCTCTCCCTCTCTTTCATGCTCTCCCTCTCTTTATGCTCTCCCTCTCTTTCATGCTCTCCCTCTCTTTCATGCTCTCCCTCTCTTTATGCTCTCCCTCTCTTTCATGCTCTCCCTCTCTTTCATGCTCTCCCTCTCTTTCAATGCTCTCACTCCTCTCTTTCATGCTCTCCCTCTCTTCATGCTCTCCCTCTCTTTCATGCTCTCCCTCTCTTTCATGCTCTCCCTCTCTTTCATGCTCTCCCCTTATGCTCCCTCTCTTTATGCTCTCCCTCTCTTTCATGCTCTCCCTCTCTTTATGCTCTCCCTCTCTTTGATGCTCTCCCTCTCTTTCATGCTCTCCCGCTCTTTTCATGCTCTCGCCTCTCTTTTCATGCTCTCCCTCTCTTTCATGCTGCTCCCTCTCTTTCATGCGCTCCCTCATCTTTCATGCTCTCCCTCTCTTTCATGCTCTCCCTCTCTTTTAATGCTCTCCCTCTCTTTCATGCTCTCCCTCTCTTTTCATGCTCTCCCTCTCTTTTCATGCTCTCCCTCTCTTTCATGCTCTCCCCTCTCTTTATGCTCTCTCCCTCTCTTTCATGCTCTCCCTCTCTTTCATGCTCTCCCTCTCTTTCATGCCTCCCTCTCTTTCATGCTCTCCCTCTCTTTCATGCTCTCCCTCTCTTTTATGCTCTCCCCTCTCTTTCATGCTCTCCCTCTCTTTCATGCTCTCCCTCTCTTTCATGCTCTCCCTTCTCTTTTATGCTCTCCCTCTCTTTATGCTCTCCCTCTCTTCATGCTCTCCCTCTCTTTCATGCTCTCCCTCTCTTTCATGCTCTCCCTCTCTTTCATGCTCTCCCTCTCTTTATGCTCTCCCTCTCTTTCATGCTCTCCCTCTCTTTCATGCTCTCCCTCTCTTTCATGCTCTCCCTCTCTTTCATGCTCTCCCTCTCTTTCATGCTCTCCCTCTCTTTTATGCTCTCCCTCTCTTTCATGCTCTCCCTCTCTTTCATGCTCTCCCTCTCTTTCATGCTCTCCCTCTCTTTCATGCTCTCCCTCTCTTTCATGCTCTCCCTCTCTTTCATGCTCTCCCTCTCTTTCATGCTCTCCCTCTCTTTCATGCTCTCCCTCTCTTTATGCCCCTCTCTTTCAGCTCTCCCTCTCTTTCATGCTCTCCCTCTCTTTCATGCTCTCCTCTCTTTATGCTCTCCCTCTCTTTCATGCTCTCCCTCTCTTTTCATGCTCTCCCTCTCTTTCATGCTCTCCTCTCTTTCATGCTCTCCCTCTCTTTCATGCTCTCTCCCTCTCTTTCATGCTCTCCCTCTCTTTTATGCTCTCCCTCTCTTTCATGCTCTCCCTCTCTTTCATGCTCTCCCTCTCTTTCATGCTCTCCCCTCTCTTTCATGCTCTCCCTCTCTTTCATGCTCTCCCTCTCTTTCATGCTCTCCCTCTCTTTCATGCTCTCCTCTCTTTCATGCTCTCCCTCTCTTTTATGCTCTCCTCTCTTCATGCTCTCCCTCTCTTTCATGCTCTCCCTCTCTTTCATGCTCTCCCTCTCTTTCATGCTCTCAGCCTCTCTTTCATGCGCTCCCTCTCTTTCCATGCTCTCCCTCTCTTTCATGCTCTCCCTCTCTTTCATGCTCTCCCTCTCTTATGCTCTCCTCTCTTCAGTCGTGCTTCTCCCTCTCTTCATGCTCTCCCTCTCTTTCTGTTATGCTCTCCCATCTCTTTCATGCTCTCCTTCCCTACTCTTTCATGCTCTCCCTCTCTTTCATGCTGCTCCCTCTATTTATGCTCTCCCTCTCTTTCATGCTCTCCCTCTCTTTATTCTCTTCCCTCTCTTTCATGCTCTCCCTCTCTTTATGCTCTCCCTCTCTTTTATGCTCTCCCTCTCTTTCATGCTCTCCCTCTCTTTCATGCTCTCCCTCTCTTTCATGCTCTCCCTCTCTTTCATGCTCTCCCTCTCTTTATGCTCTCCCTCTCTTTCATGCTCTCCCTCTCTTTCATGCTCTCCCTCTCTTTCATGCTCTCCCTCTCTTTCATGCTCTCCCTCTCTTTCATGCTCTCCCTCTCTATTAATGCTCTCCCTCTCTTTCATGCTCTCCCTCTCTTTCATGCTCTCCCTCTCTTTCATGCTCTCCCTCTCTTTTCACTGCTCTCCCTCTCTTTCATGCTCTCCCTCTCTTTCAATGCTCTCCCTCTCTTTCATGCTCTCCCTCGTCTTTTATGCTCTCCCTCTCTTTCATGCTCTCCCTCTCTTTTATGCTCTCCCTCTCTTTGTCTCGCCTCTCTTTTAAGTCTCTCCCTCTCTTTCATGCTCTCCCTCTCTTTCATGCTCTCCCTCTCTTTCATGCTCTCCCTCTCTTTTCATGCTCTCCCTCTCTTTCATGCTCTCCCTCTCTTTCATCATTCTCCCTCTCCTTTATGCTCTCCCTCTCTTTCATGCTCTCCCTCTCTTTTATGCTCTCCCTCTCTTTTATGCTCTCCCTCTCTTTCATGCTCTCCCTCTCTTTCATGCTCTCCTCTCTTTCATGCTCTCCCTCTCTTTCATGCTCTCCACTCTCTTTTCATGCTCTCCCTCTCTTCTTTCAAATGCTCTCCCTCTCTTTCATGCTCTCCCTCTCTTTTAATGCTCTCCCTCTCTTTCATGCTCTCCCTCTCTTCATGCTCTCCCTCTCTTTCATGCTCTCCCCTCTTTCATGCTCTCTCCCTCTCTTTCATGCTCTCCCTCTCTTTCATGCTCTCCCTCTCTTTCATGCTCTCCCTCTCTTTCATGCTCCTCCCTCTCTTTCATGCTCTCCCATCTCTTTCATGCTCTCCCTCTCTTTCATGCTCTCCCTCTACTTTTATGCTCTCCCTCTCTTTCATGCTCTCCCTCTCTTTTTAATGCTCTCCCTCTCTTTCATGCTCTCCCTCTCTTATATGCTCTCCCTCTCTTTCAATGCTCTCCCTCTCTTTCAATGCTCTCCCTCCGTCCTTTCATGCTCTCCCTCTCTTTTATGCTCTCCCTCTCTTTAATGCTCTCCCTCTCTTTTATGCTCTCCCTCTCTTTCATGCTCTCCCTCTCTTTTATGCTCTCCCTCTCTTTCATGCTCTCCCTCTCTTTCATGCTCTCCCTCTCTTTCAGCTCTCCCCTCTCTTTCATGCTCTCCCTCTCTTCATGCTCTCCCTCTCTTTCATGCTCTCCCTCTCTTTCATGCTCTCCCTCTCTTTCATGCTCTACCTCTCTTTCATGCTCTCCCTCTCATTTCATGCTCTCCCTCTCTTTCATGCTCTCCCTCTCTTTTATGCTCTCCCTCTCTTTCATGCTCTCCCTCTCTTTATGCTCTCCCTCTCTTTTCATGCTCTCCCTCTCTTTATGCTCTCCTCTCTTTCATGCTCTCCCTCTCTTTATGCTCTCCCTCTCTTTCATCTCTCCCTCTCTTTTATGCCTCCCTCTCTTTTATGCTCTCCCTCTCTTTCATGCTCTCCCTCTCTTTATGCTCTCCCTCTCTTTTAATGCTCTCCCTCTCTTTCATGCTCTCCTCTCTTTCATGCTCTCCCTCTCTTTTATGCTCTCCCTCTCTTTCATGCTCTCCCTCTCTTTCATGCTCTCCCTCTCTTTCATGCTCTTCCCTCTCTTCCATGCTCTCCCTCTCTTTCATGCTCTCCTCTCTTTATGCTCTCCCTCTCTTTCATGCTCTCCCTCTCTTTTATGCTCTCCCTCTCTTTATGCTCTCCCTCCTCTTTCATGCTCTCCCTCTCTTTTATGCTCTACCTCTCTTTTATGCTCTCCCTCTCTTTCATGCTCTCCCTCTCTTTTATGCTCTCCCTCTCTTTCATGCTCTCCCTCTCTTTCAATGCTCTCCCTCTCTTTTCATGCTCCCCTCTCTTTCATGCTCTCCCTCTCTTTCATGCTCCCTATCTTTATGCTCTCCCTCTCTTTCATGCTCTCCCTCTCTTTCATGCTCTCCCTCTCTTTCATGCTCTCCCTCTCTTTCATGCTCTCCCTCTCTTTCATGCTCTCCCTCTCTTTTCATGCTCTCCCTCTCTTTCATGCTCTCCCTCTCTTTTATGCTCTCCCTCTCTTTCATGCTCTCCCTCTCTTTTATGCTCTCCCTCTCTTTCATGCTCTCCCTCTCTTTCATGCTCTCCCTCTCTTTCATGCTCTCCCTCTCTTTTATGCTCTCCCTCTGCTTTCATGCTCTCCCTCTCTTTTAATGCTCTCCCTCTCTTTATGCTCTCCCTCTCTTTCATGCTCTCCCTCTCTTTCATGCTCTCCCTCTCTTTCATGCTCTCCCTCTCTTCATGCTCTCCCTCTCTTTTATGCTCTCCCTCTCTTTCATGCTCTCCCTCTCTTTATGCTCTCCCTCTCTTTCATGCTCTCCCTCTCTTTCATGCTCTCCCTCTCTTTCATGCTCTCCTCTCTTTATGCTCTCCCTCTCTTTCATGCTCTCCCTCTCTTTCATGCTCTCCCTCTCTTTCATGCTCTCCCTCTCTTTTATGCTCTCCCTCTCTTTTATGCTCTCCCTCTCTTTATGCTCTCCCTCTCTTTCATGCCTCTCCCTCTCTTTTATGCTCTCCCTCTCTTTCATGCTCTCCCTCTCTTTCATGCTCTCCCTCTCTTTCATGCTCTCCTCTCTTTCATGCTCTCCCTCTCTTTCATGCTCTCCCTCTCTTTCATGCTCTCCCTCTCTTTCATGCTCTCCCTCTCTTTTATGCTCTCCCTCTCTTTTATGCTCTCCCTCTCTTTATGCTCTCCTCTCTTTATGCTCTCCCTCTCTTTCATGCTCTCCCTCTCTTTCATGCTCTCCCTCTCTTTAATGCTCTCCTCTCTTTCATGCTCTCCCTCTCTTTTATGCTCTCCCTCTCTTTTATGCTCTCCCTCTCTTTCATGCTCTCCCCTCTCTTTCATGCTCTCCCTCTCTTTATGCTCTCCCTCTCTTTCATGCTCTCCTCTCTTTTATGCTCTCCCTCTCTTTCATGCTCTCCCTCTCTTTTATGCTCTCCCTCTCTTTCATGCTCTCCTCTCTTTCATGCTCTCCCTCTCTTTCATGCTCTCTCCCTCTCTTTATGCTCTCCCTCTCTTTCATGCTCTCCCTCTCTTTATGCTCTCCCTCTCTTTTATGCTCTCCCTCTCTTTCATGCTCTCCCTCTCTTTTATGCTCTCCCTCTCTTTCATGCTCTCCCTCTCTTTCATGCTCTCCCTCTCTTTCATGCTCTCCCTCTCTTTTATGCTCTCCCTCTCTTTCATGCTCTCCCTCTCTTTATGCTCTCCCTCTCTTTTATGCTCTCCCTCTCTTTATGCTCTCCCTCTCTTTTATGCTCTCCCTCTTTCATGCTCTCCCTCTCTTTCATGCTCTCCCTCTCTTTCATGCTCTCCCTCTCTTTCATGCTCTCCCTCTCTTTCATGCTCTCCCTCTCTTTATGCTCTCCCTCTCTTTCATGCTCTCCCTCTCTTTTATGCTCTCCCTCTCTTTTATGCTCTCCCTCTCTTTTATGCTCTCCCTCTCTTTATGCTCTCCCTCTCTTTTATGCTCTCCCTCTCTTTTAATGCTCTCCCTCTCTTTAATGCTCTCCCTCTCTTTTATGCTCTCCCTCTCTTTTATGCTCTCCCTCTCTTTATGCTCTCCCTCTCTTTATGCTCTCCCTCTCTTTTATGCTCTCCCTCTCTTTTATGCTCTCCCTCTCTTTAATGCTCTCCCTCTCTTTCATGCTCTCCCTCTCTTTCATGCTCTCCCTCTCTTTATGCTCTCCCTCTCTTTATGCTCTCCCTCTCTTTCATGCTCTCCCTCTCTTTCATGCTCTCCCTCTCTTTTATGCTCTCCCTCTCTTTCATGCTCTCCCTCTCTTTTATGCTCTCCCTCTCTTTCATGCTCTCCCTCTCTTTCATGCTCTCCCTCTCTTTCATGCTCTCCCTCTCTTTTATGCTCTCCCTCTCTTTCATGCTCTCCCTCTCTTTTATGCTCTCCCTCTCTTTCATGCTCTCCCTCTCTTTCATGCTCTCCCTCTCTTTTATGCTCTCCCTCTCTTTCATGCCTCTCCCTCTCTTTCATGCTCTCCCTCTCTTTCATGCTCTCCCTCTCTTTCATGCTCTCCCTCTCTTTCATGCTCTCCCTCTCTTTCATGCTCTCCCTCTCTTTCATGCTCTCCCTCTCTTTTATGCTCTCCCTCTCTTTCATGCTCTCCCTCTCTTTTATGCTCTCCCTCTCTTTTATGCTCTCCCTCTCTTTCATGCTCTCCCTCTCTTTCATGCTCTCCCTCTCTTTTATGCTCTCCCTCTCTTCATGCTCTCCCTCTCTTTCATGCTCTCCCTCTCTTTCATGCTCTCCCTCTCTTTCATGCTCTCCCTCTCTTTCATGCTCTCCCTCTCTTTCATGCTCTCCCTCTCTTTCATGCTCTCCCTCTCTTTTATGCTCTCCCTCTCTTTCATGCTCTCCCTCTCTTTTATGCTCTCCCTCTCTTTTATGCTCTCCCTCTCTTTTATGCTCTCCCTCTCTTTTATGCTCTCCCTCTCTTTTATGCTCTCCCTCTCTTTTATGCTCTCCCTCTCTTTTATGCTCTCCCTCTCTTTTATGCTCTCCCTCTCTTTTATGCTCTCCCTCTCTTTTATGCTCTCCCTCTCTTTTATGCTCTCCCTCTCTTTTATGCTCTCCCTCTCTTTCATGCTCTCCCTCTCTTTCATGCTCTCCCTCTCTTTTATGCTCTCCCTCTCTTTTATGCTCTCCCTCTCTTTCATGCTCTCCCTCTCTTTCATGCTCTCCCTCTCTTTTATGCTCTCCCTCTCTTTCATGCTCTCCCTCTCTTTTATGCTCTCCCTCTCTTTCATGCTCTCCCTCTCTTTCATGCTCTCCCTCTCTTTCATGCTCTCCCTCTCTTTTATGCTCTCCCTCTCTTTCATGCTCTCCCTCTCTTTTATGCTCTCCCTCTCTTTCATGCTCTCCCTCTCTTTCATGCTCTCCCTCTCTTTTATGCTCTCCCTCTCTTTCATGCTCTCCCTCTCTTTCATGCTCTCCCTCTCTTTCATGCTCTCCCTCTCTTTCATGCTCTCCCTCTCTTTCATGCTCTCCCTCTCTTTCATGCTCTCCCTCTCTTTCATGCTCTCCCTCTCTTTCATGCTCTCCCTCTCTTTCATGCTCTCCCTCTCTTTTATGCTCTCCCTCTCTTTTATGCTCTCCCTCTCTTTTATGCTCTCCCTCTCTTTTATGCTCTCCCTCTCTTTATGCTCTCCCTCTCTTTTATGCTCTCCCTCTCTTTTATGCTCTCCCTCTCTTTCATGCTCTCCCTCTCTTTCATGCTCTCCCTCTCTTTTATGCTCTCCCTCTCTTTCATGCTCTCCCTCTCTTTTATGCTCTCCCTCTCTTTCATGCTCTCCCTCTCTTTCATGCTCTCCCTCTCTTTCATGCTCTCCCTCTCTTTATGCTCTCCCTCTCTTTCATGCTCTCCCTCTCTTTCATGCTCTCCCTCTCTTTCATGCTCTCCCTCTCTTTCATGCTCTCCCTCTCTTTATGCTCTCCCTCTCTTTCATGCTCTCCCTCTCTTTCATGCTCTCCCTCTCTTTCATGCTCTCCCTCTCTTTCATGCTCTCCCTCTCTTTCATGCTCTCCCTCTCTTTCATGCTCTCCCTCTCTTTCATGCTCTCCCTCTCTTTTATGCTCTCCCTCTCTTTCATGCTCTCCCTCTCTTTTATGCTCTCCCTCTCTTTATGCTCTCCCTCTCTTTCATGCTCTCCCTCTCTTTCATGCTCTCCCTCTCTTTTATGCTCTCCCTCTCTTTCATGCTCTCCCTCTCTTTCATGCTCTCCCTCTCTTTCATGCTCTCCCTCTCTTTCATGCTCTCCCTCTCTTTCATGCTCTCCCTCTCTTTCATGCTCTCCCTCTCTTTTATGCTCTCCCTCTCTTTCATGCTCTCCCTCTCTTTCATGCTCTCCCTCTCTTCATGCTCTCCCTCTCTTTATGCTCTCCCTCTCTTTCATGCTCTCCCTCTCTTTTATGCTCTCCCTCTCTTTTATGCTCTCCCTCTCTTTTATGCTCTCCCTCTCTTTATGCTCTCCCTCTCTTTTATGCTCTCCCTCTCTTTTATGCTCTCCCTCTCTTTATGCTCTCCCTCTCTTTTATGCTCTCCCTCTCTTTTATGCTCTCCCTCTCTTTCATGCTCTCCCTCTCTTTCATGCTCTCCCTCTCTTTATGCTCTCCCTCTCTTTTATGCTCTCCCTCTCTTTCATGCTCTCCCTCTCTTTCATGCTCTCCCTCTCTTTTATGCTCTCCCTCTCTTTCATGCTCTCCCTCTTTTGCTCTCCCTCTCTTTCATGCTCTCCCTCTCTTTCATGCTCTCCCTCTCTTTCATGCTCTCCCTCTCTTTTATGCTCTCCCTCTCTTCATGCTCTCCCTCTCTTTATGCTCTCCCTCTCTTTCATGCTCTCCCTCTCTTTATGCTCTCCTCTCTTTCATGCTCTCCCTCTCTTTCATGCTCTCCCTCTCTTTATGCTCTCCCTCTCTTTCATGCTCTCCCTCTCTTTCATGCTCTCCCTCTCTTTCATGCTCTCCCTCTCTTTCATGCTCTCCCTCTCTTTCATGCTCTCCCTCTCTTTCATGCTCTCCCTCTCTTTCATGCTCTCCCTCTCTTTTATGCTCTCCCTCTCTTTCATGCTCTCCCTCTCTTTTATGCTCTCCCTCTCTTTCATGCTCTCCCTCTCTTTCATGCTCTCCCTCTCTTTCATGCTCTCCCTCTCTTTCATGCTCTCCCTCTCTTTTATGCTCTCCCTCTCTTTCATGCTCTCCCTCTCTTTTATGCTCTCCCTCTCTTTTATGCTCTCCCTCTCTTTCATGCTCTCCCTCTCTTTCATGCTCTCCCTCTCTTTATGCTCTCCCTCTCTTTCATGCTCTCCCTCTCTTTCATGCTCTCCCTCTCTTTCATGCTCTCCCTCTCTTTCATGCTCTCCCTCTCTTTCATGCTCTCCCTCTCTTTCATGCTCTCCCTCTCTTTCATGCTCTCCCTCTCTTTCATGCTCTCCCTCTCTTTCATGCTCTCCCTCTCTTTTATGCTCTCCCTCTCTTTTATGCTCTCCCTCTCTTTTATGCTCTCCCTCTCTTTTATGCTCTCCCTCTCTTTATGCTCTCCCTCTCTTTTATGCTCTCCCTCTCTTTTATGCTCTCCCTCTCTTTTATGCTCTCCCTCTCTTTTATGCTCTCCCTCTCTTTTATGCTCTCCCTCTCTTTTATGCTCTCCCTCTCTTTCATGCTCTCCCTCTCTTTCATGCTCTCCCTCTCTTTTATGCTCTCCCTCTCTTTTATGCTCTCCCTCTCTTTCATGCTCTCCCTCTCTTTCATGCTCTCCCTCTCTTTTATGCTCTCCCTCTCTTTCATGCTCTCCCTCTCTTTATGCTCTCCCTCTCTTTCATGCTCTCCCTCTCTTTCATGCTCTCCCTCTCTTTCATGCTCTCCCTCTCTTTATGCTCTCCCTCTCTTTCATGCTCTCCCTCTCTTTTATGCTCTCCCTCTCTTTCATGCTCTCCCTCTCTTTCATGCTCTCCCTCTCTTTTATGCTCTCCCTCTCTTTCATGCTCTCCCTCTCTTTCATGCTCTCCCTCTCTTTCATGCTCTCCCTCTCTTTCATGCTCTCCCTCTCTTTCATGCTCTCCCTCTCTTTCATGCTCTCCCTCTCTTTCATGCTCTCCCTCTCTTTTATGCTCTCCCTCTCTTTCATGCTCTCCCTCTCTTTCATGCTCTCCCTCTCTTTTATGCTCTCCCTCTCTTTCATGCTCTCCCTCTCTTTTATGCTCTCCCTCTCTTTTATGCTCTCCCTCTCTTTTATGCTCTCCCTCTCTTTTATGCTCTCCCTCTCTTTTATGCTCTCCCTCTCTTTTATGCTCTCCCTCTCTTTTATGCTCTCCCTCTCTTTTATGCTCTCCCTCTCTTTTATGCTCTCCCTCTCTTTCATGCTCTCCCTCTCTTTCATGCTCTCCCTCTCTTTTATGCTCTCCCTCTCTTTTATGCTCTCCCTCTCTTTCATGCTCTCCCTCTCTTTCATGCTCTCCTCTCTTTCATGCTCTCCCTCTCTTTATGCTCTCCCTCTCTTTCATGCTCTCCCTCTCTTTATGCTCTCCCTCTCTTTCATGCTCTCCCTCTCTTTCATGCTCTCCCTCTCTTTCATGCTCTCCCTCTCTTTATGCTCTCCCTCTCTTTCATGCTCTCCCTCTCTTTCATGCTCTCCCTCTCTTTCATGCTCTCCCTCTCTTTCATGCTCTCCCTCTCTTTTATGCTCTCCCTCTCTTTCATGCTCTCCCTCTCTTTCATGCTCTCCCTCTCTTTCATGCTCTCCCTCTCTTTCATGCTCTCCCTCTCTTTCATGCTCTCCCTCTCTTTCATGCTCTCCCTCTCTTTCATGCTCTCCCTCTCTTTCATGCTCTCCCTCTCTTTCATGCTCTCCCTCTCTTTCATGCTCTCCCTCTCTTTCATGCTCTCCCTCTCTTTTATGCTCTCCCTCTCTTTCATGCTCTCCCTCTCTTTTATGCTCTCCCTCTCTTTTATGCTCTCCCTCTCTTTCATGCTCTCCCTCTCTTTTATGCTCTCCCTCTCTTTTATGCTCTCCCTCTCTTTTATGCTCTCCCTCTCTTTTATGCTCTCCCTCTCTTTTATGCTCGCTTTCCCTCGTGCTCCCGTGTTCAGGGTGCACGGGCTCAAGTCAGGGAAGACCCTCAAGGAGTTTCGAGGGCACACCTCTTTCGTCAACGATGCTCTATATTCTGCTGATGGTGGTCGTGTTATCACTGCCTCCTCCGATGGCTCTGTCAAGGTGATGTGAGGTGCAGTGCGTTGATATGAGGTGCAGTGCGTTGATATGAGGTGCAGTGCCGAGTGTGTGTCATGTGAGGGAAAATGGTGCTGCACCAGCGAGAGCGTGAGTGAGGATGGGTGCGTGTGGACTTTGAATCCTCAACTACACTAACCTCAATACTCCATTAAACACTCATCTGTCCCAATCCCTCCCCACCTCTCCTCCTCACCCCCTCGTCCCTCCCCACCTCTTCCCACCCATCCTCACCCCTAACCCAATCAGGTGTGGGACGTCAAGTCACTCGAGTGCTTGCACACGTTCAAGCCACCACCACCCCTCCGAGTGAGTCGCCTCCCATGCGGCCCTGCCTATCCCTGTCACGCCCTCTCAGCCCTACCTGTCCCCGTTCCCCCTGGTCAGCCCTATCCAGCCCTGACCCTCAATCCGTCCGTTTACTCATTCTCCTTGTTGAAAAGATAGAAGTGATGCATTGAATAATGAGCCAAGAGGCCCTTTAGTACAAACAATGAGCAAGAGAGAGATGAGAGGGAAGCTTACCCTATTGGCCAATAAGTTGGCCAATGGGTGAGCTTGCTTGTGGCCCAAGCAACCACAAATGTGTGTTGGTTGGGATCGGTTGAGCTAAGGACCAATCCCAACCAACCACAAAATGTGGTTGGAAGGTACACTGAACAACCCCCCAATTTATGAATGTGCTACATATTCAAGTCTAGCCTATGTATGTTGTATAAAATATGAAATTACAACACTCCTGCCCCATCGTTCAGCTGCACTCCAGTCCCTCTGTGCCCACCTTCTGCAGTTGACTCGAAGTCAAAACATTTGTCTAAAAAATCGACTCAATTCTTTCCTCCACGCATTCCCGTTCCCCATCGTTGATCCGCACTCCAGTCCCTCCTGCCCACCCTTTGTTTCCCTAGAGCTTGCACACGTATCGTATCACTCATCTACGTCCTACCTTCTAGCCTCCATCTCTACGGCTCTGTCTCTCTGTCTCTCTGTCTCTCTGTCTCTCTGTCTCTCGCATGTGCTGCACCGTTTCTTTCCTCTGCACGGCGGAGACCCTGCCCCATTCTCCCGCTTTCCATCACCCCGCCCCGTTCTCCCGCTTTCCATCACCCTGCCCCTTTCTCCCGCATCACATCACAGTGCTCCTCTCCCCCCCTTCCCCGCAATGTCGACCATGTGGTTGTGTGCAACCGCTCCTCCTCCATCTTCCATCTTCCCTTCTTCCTCGTTTTTGTTCCCCTGCAGGGCGGAGACGCGTCAGTGAACTCGGTGCTCCTCTCCCCCCCCAACGTCGGCCATGTGATGTGATAGTGCGCCACCGCCCGTTCTCCATCTTCCTTTTTTCCTCGTTTTTTTCCCATTCCAGGGCGGCGACGCGTCAGTGAATTCGGTGCTCCTCTCTCCCCGCAACGTGGACCATGTGTTTGTGTGCAACCGCTCCTCCTCCGTGTTTCTCATGACGCTGCAGGGCCAGGTGGGTGTGAGGGAGGTGGAATGTGGGGGAGGTGGGTGCGGTGGGTGTGGGGAATGGGTCAATGTGATGTGGGTGCGGCCAGTGCAAGGTGATACACAGCTTCACACTAGGGAAAAGAGGGAGGGCGACGGTGGCTTAGCTTGTTGGCCATGTGACCAGATGCTGTGCCTCATGCACCCGTACCCATGCACCCGTACCCATGCACCCGTACCCATGCACCCGTACCCATGCACCCGTACCCATGCACCCGTACCCATGCACCCGTACCCATGCACCCGTACCCATGCACCCGTACCCATGCACCCGTACCCATGCAGCCATGCACCGATCGGCCTGTATTAATCCATCCACCCGGGCGCCACTGCACCCACTCACCTACGCTATGCACCCATGCATGTATCATGTGGTTCGTATTTTCACATCAGGCAAGAGGGAGGGCGGTGATTTTGATTCTCTTCCATGTTACAGAAGGTTATTCCCCATGCTACCCCATACCTCCCATGCTACCCCGTACCTCCCATGCTACCCTATACCTCCCATGCTACCCCATACCTCCCATGCTACCCCATACCTCCCATGCTACCCCATACCTCCCATGCTACCCCATACCTCCCATGCTACCCCATACCTCCCATGCTACCCCATACCTCCATCCTACCCCATACCTCCCATGCTACCTCCCATGCACCCATGTACCCATGTACCATACACCCATGCACCCATGCATCCATGCATCCATGCTCTCATCAGGTGGTGCGGAGCTTCACATCAGGCAAGAGGGAGGGCGGTGACTTTGTGGCGGCGTGCCTGTCCCCCAAGGGCGACTGGATCTACTGCATGGGCGAGGATGCGTGAGTGCCTTGGTCACTGCACTGCACACGAGTGCTGACTTGATTTGACTGCACACGAGTGCACTGTGTGTGGTGGGTGTGAGTGCTGCTGCTCCCCCCCGTGCCTGTCCCCCAAGGGCGAGTGGATCTATTGCATGGGCAAGGATGCGTGAGTGGTGGCATGGTGTGTGTACCAATGTGTACCAATGTGTACCAATGTGTACCAATGTGTACCAATGTGTACCAATGTGTACCAATGTGTACCAATGTGTACCAATGTGTACCAATGTGTACCAATGTGTACCAATGTGTACCAATGTGTACCAATGTGTACCAATGTGTACCAATGTGTACCAATGTGTACCAATGTGTACCAATGTGTACCAATGTGTACCAATGTGTACCAATGTGTACCAATGTGTACCAATGTGTACCAATGTGTACCAATGTGTACCAATGTGTACCAATGTGTACCAATGTGTACCAATGTTGTACCAATGTGTACCAATGTGTACCAATGTGTACCAATGTGTACCAATGTGTACCAATGTGTACCAATGTGTACCAATGTGTACCAATGTGTACCAATGTGTACTCAATGTGTACCAATGTGTACCAATGTGTACCAATGTGTACCAATGTGTACCAATGTGTACCAATGTGTACCAATGTGTACCAATGTGTACCAATGTGTACCAATGTGTACCAATGTGTACCAATGTGTACCAATGTGCACCAATGTGCACCAATGTGCACCAATGTGCACCAATGTGTACCAATGTGTACCAATGTGTACCAATGTGTACCAATGTGCACCCATGTGTACCAATGTGCACCCATGTGTACCAATGTGCACCGGTGCCCATGGTGTGGAGTGCACTGGCTGGTGGGTGTGTGCACTGCTGCCTCTCCCCGTGCCTCCCTCGCAAGGCTAGTGTGTATCTCTACTGTATGGGCGAGGATGTGGCGGTGCTTGAGTCGAACCGGATTCGCATAACGCTTTCACTGCATGGGCGAGAGTGTGTGAGTGCTGGCTGAGGTTCATCAGGCAACGACAAGTCATCAAGGAGCACAGTGACTGCTTGCTGGGGTGTGGTGGACACGGCAACTCGCACCAATCCTTTATCACTCCACTCTCCTCACCCATTCTCCCTTCTGCACTGCACTCCGGCTCTGCACAGCACTCCCACTCTGCACTTAATCCCCCCCGCCGTTGTCACTCCCTCACTGTCCTATTTCACCTTCTCTCCCTTTTTCTCCCCTCTCATGCTCTCTGCTCCCCCCTGCAGCAACATGTACTGCTTCAGCTTTCAGAGTGGCAAGCTAGAGCATCTCATGAAGGTGTGGTTCTCTCTTTGTGTGTGCAAAGCATTGCGTGGCACCCACAGCATCGAGAAGCATTCACCTCTGCACATTCATGTGATGAATTTCTTGTTGAGACTTATCACTAACTTCACTTCGTACCCATGTGTGGGCATGTATGTGCATGTGCATGTGTGTGCATGCGTCCATCATGTGTGCGCATGTGAGCAGGTGCATGACAAGGATGTCATAGGCATCACCCACCATCCCCATCGCAACCTCATTGCAACCTACAGCGAAGATTGCACCCTCAAGCTATGGCAGCCATAGTCAACTCTGTCTTTGAGGCACCTCAAAATAATCCAGTCTCCCACTTCAACTCCACTGAATAAATCACCCTAGGCCCTAGGGTGCTTCTTTTAGTTCTTAAATAAAATGATTGGGTGTTCACAAAAGGTTAAAAAAAACACCCGCTAGCTGCGCACTGCTACAAATGCGAACGAACTTGCATGATCTCGAAATACTTCTGCCTCATTAACACACTTCAGTTAGATGCCAACAGATGCCATTCAAGAACTGTGACGTTCGGCACAATGTGATGGTTGGGCTTTGACAGACCAGATAATAAATGTTTGTTTGCTTGTTTTTAACGGTTGACTCAAGAGTCTTGGCAATGCCAGCAGCACCAACCAACCTGTGTGTTATAAGGTTTTGGACTAGGTATGTTCAGGACCTGCAGTATACTACACAGGCGCTTATGGTACGAATAGATTCAAACCTGATGATGGTGTGTCACTTCTTGTTCAGGCTGCATGATTGTGATGGTGATGGAGCTGGGCAACCGAATACGAGCCCATGGCATCTCCACGCCCATCCCCGTGGGGAGACGGCACGGCACTCTAGCCAGAGCGGTCCATGCCACGTCAGCATCCTCGTCGCCCTCCAGCAGGGCAAGGGCTGACGCCACTGACGCACGCAGCTCGTCCAACCGCGACTGCGATGCTGAGAGGCACGTGTGCTCTAGTAGCACTGACCCTAAAGAAGGTGGTTGTGACATTGATGCAAAATGTGACTCTTCATCTGATTTCATCGCTGCTGCTGCTGCTGGTTCAGGTAAGTGTGGGAGTGCTATTGCTGCTGCTGCTGCTGCTGGCGCTGTGCCAGTTGTTGCTGACGTGTCTGGGACAGTGAGGGTGTCAAGAATGGGCCAAGCGGCAGAGAGGGCCTCGGCCACTCGTATTCTGACATTTGGCACGTTGTCCTGTGGGGAGACAGCGGGATGGGTAGGCACAAGAGGAGGGGGGTAGAATGAAGATGAAAGGCAGGTAAAGAAGCGTAAGAGCAGAGACACAGAATGGCAGTGTAAGGGAAAAGAGAGTTAAAACCCGCGGGCCAAGAAGTTCAACCTTAGGAAGGTTGGTTGGGGGTGAAAACGCTCTTGGCCTGCGAACCAATAGGAGTGTCTAAAATGTGAGATCGAGGTCTAGAACTCGGGAATGATCACAGGCGTTTTTGGGACATCCAACCAACACTAGGAAGGATGAACCAATTTCAGCACTAAGAGCAAGGCAGGATGGGTTTGAGAGGGGAGCAGGCTTACATAGACGAGCGGGAGGAGGAGAGGGAGGACGGTGGAGAGGAGGAAGGCAAATGCGTGGAGATGTGAGTTGGGCTGACAGGGGAGGGCTATGGGAGGAGAGGAGGGCGTGTGTGCGGAGGGGTGTGTGTGTGTGGTGGCAGGAGGAAAGGAGTGCGCTGGCGAGGCAAGGAGAGGCGCTGCCAGGGTTGGCCCGATGCAGTCCAGCAGCTCCGTACAGGCTATGCCGAACCTGCGAATAGGTTTGACAGGTTCGGAATGGGGGGAAGGATGATCAAATATGGCTATAGCGCAGATGCGCGTCAACTAAATTAGCTCATAGCCTCTATAAGACAAGAAGGTTATACGTTCATACGTGTACATAAACATATGCAAACGCTACGGTAAAGCCAGAAATCGAGATCAAGATTGATGGAAAGAAGAGACGAGGGGAAACAAGGGGGGTCATCGATGAGGGGAGTGAGGGGATAGGAGGGAGCCGAGTAGAGAGGAGGAAGGGGAATGGGAGAGAGACGTACGTTTGTCGGTCGCGGAAATTGCGACTGGAGGCGAGAGCAGCCAAGGCAGAGAGGAGAGCCTGGGAGGCAGATGCATCTGAGTCAGGGGGGGGAGGGGATCGCGATGGCCGGGCTCCTCCCGGGTGAGCGGCAGGGTGGGGATGGACGCCCTTCACAGCATCATCATGGGGGTTCTCAGCAGCGTCATCAGGGTTGACAGCAACCATATTGGTGGAGTGAGGAGTGGCAGCAGAAGCATGCTGGTGATCGTAATAGTGACCGTCCCTGGTGCCAGTGGACAGAGCATGTTCACTCACCCCGTCCTCCTCACCCCCCTCCGCGCTTCTGCCCTTGCTCTTCCCACTATTACTCTCCTGGCTAATGCTCCCCCCACCCCCGCCCCTTGCTTCCCCCTCTCCATGCACTGTGCTGCTGCTGCCCGGTCCACCGCGAGGCTCGGAAACATACAAGTCAGCGGCAAGAGGCTCGGCACAAGAGGAGCCAGTAGACTTAGGTTCAGCAGATAACGACTCAACGGGATCGCACGTGGCAGATGCACATGAAGTACCACATTCTGCATGCTCTTTCAACCCTCGTCTTGCTGACGTGGCATCAAGTGCTGGTTCGTTTGTCAGCGACGAGTGGCATGCTGACGTGGCAGGTGCTGATGACACTGATGTGGCTGCTTGCAGTGATGCTGACGTGGCAGCGGACAGGGTAGTGAGGGTCAGCAACTTGGCAGCCTGAAGAGAGTAAGGCGAGGGAGGGGCGAGGAATGTGGGTGAAACAAAACAAGTGGGTGGGTGGTGGTCCAAATATGAGGAAGAAGGAAGGGGGAATGAAAGACGAAACGAAAGGCAAGGGGGAAAGACATGAAAGCGAGGTGTGGGATCAAAGAGGGAGGAAGTCAGAGCAGAAACTTCGAGAAAAGCCCCAAGCACAGACTCATGCAGAGCGGCCAGCATAGCTCGCGTAACCGTAAGAAGGATGGGGTACACAGCATGCAAACCGTAACCATAACTGTAACCGTAGCCGTAACCCCATCCTTCTATAGGAGCCCAGTGCCCCCTCCCCCCTCCTCTTCTCACCTGTCTGGCTGCCTCCTCCCGGACGGTAGCGATCCGATCCCTGCATGCATGCAGGGCATGCGCGTGAACAGTGGTCATGGGGGAGGGTGGGAGGAAATGAGAAAGAAGCAAGGATGAGGGTGGGAGAAAAAAGCAGAGTAGCGATGAGGGAGTAGTGCGGGTAGAGGAGCAGTGCTTTTCAGTTGGACCGGTTGTCACCTGCACTGGTTGTCACCTGCACTGGTTGTCACCTGCACTGGTTGTCACCTGCACTGGTTGTCACCTGCACTGGTTGTCACCTGCACTGGTTGGCACCTGCACTGGTTGGCACCTGCACTGCTTGTCACCTGCACCAGTTGTCACCTGCACCAGTTGTCAACTGCACCAGTTGTCTACTGCGCTTGTAATCCTCACTGGGTTACTTCGTGTCCTGGCTGCTACCAGCAGCAGTTGTGACCTGAACCAGCTACCACCTGCACTCATAACTCACACTGGGTTGCTACTCGTCGTGGCGACTACCTGCATCCGATGTGACCTGAAACAGATACCACCTGCATCCTAGGTGACCTGAAACAGATACCACCTGCATCCGATGTGACCTGAAACAGATACCACCTGCATCCGATGTGACCTGAAACAGATACCACCTGCATCCGATGTGACCTGAAACAGATACCACCTGCATCCGATGTGACCTGAAACAGATACCACCTGCATCAGTTTGCACCTGCAGAGGGAGAGAGCGAGGTCGATGAGGAAAGGTAGGGCGGCGCTGTTGGGTGGCAGCAACTGCGCCACTCCTGATGCTTGGCTGGGGTGGTGGGGAGGGGGGAAGACAGGGAAAGAGGGGGAGAGAGGGGGAGAGAGAGTGGAGAAGAGAGAGTGAGAAAAAAGTAGACGGAGATGGTAGGGAGGAGAGAAGGTACACCAAGTCCAGTGAACAGGGAGTGCAGCCATGTGTCCTCCGTTTCCTGAGTGGAGTCAGCGAGTCAGCGAGGCCCCACGGGTTTGGAAAGCGGGTGAGTGGGGACCCTGTAGCTACAGCCTACACGGTTTCACCCGCCCTGGCTGTATGGGCAACTGTACTCACATGAGTGCAGCCAGGCGGAGGTGCCACCTGCTGCCAACACAGGGTGCACCACCTCTCTATTTCCTAGCAGGGATTTCCCAACTGTGAGGTCAGGCAACAACCTGACCAGCTATACAGCCGCCCACCTGAGAGCAGCAAGGCGCATGTGCCAGCTGCTCTCTCGGCCGGCCACAATCGGGTTGCTGCCAACACAGCCCACCTGCTGGTGCGTGCATCGTCCTCACCCCAATTCTACATCCAGGAGTACAGCCGCCCACCTGAGAGCAGCGAGGCGCAGGTGCCAGGAGCTCTCCCGGCCGGCCACACGCATCTGCGGGCGCACGCGGTTGCGGCTGGGGAGCGCCCTCAGCTGCACCTGCACACTCGGGTTGCTGCCGCCCAGCACCAGCGGCCTCGGCGAATCCGCTGCCGCCACGTGGATGCGCACTGTGTTGGGCGCCGGCGTGCCCACCTGCACCTGCAGACGATACTCGCCGCCCTGCTGGCCGCTGCTGATGGGTTGCTGGTGCAGCTGCTGTTGATCGCTGCTGCTGCTAAGGTGCTGTTCCAACGGCTGCTGACTGCTGCTGCTGGCGGGTTGCTGCTGCAACAGCTGATGGAAGTTACTGGTAGACTGGTTAGACTCCTCCTCGAGCTTCCCCGTGGGACTATCATGATTTGGTCCCTCCTCCACATCCTTCCCTTCTCTTCCTCCTTCATTCCTCTCTTCCCTGTTGCCTTGTTCCTGCTCCCTTCTCTGACTTCCTTCCTCTCCCATAGATCTGTCGTCCTCCCTGCATTCGTCCCCCTCAAGCTCCCCCTGGTCCCCTCTCAACTCAGCCTGCGACCCCTGCACTTTCCTCTCCGCTTCTTCTGCTGCCTCTGCCCCCTCTGCCCCATTTGCCCTTTCTGTCCCCACTGCTCCTTCTTCTCCCTCTGCCCCGTTCCTCTCGTTCCCTCTCCCACTCCCCTCGCTCAACCTATTTTCATTACTCACACTACCCTCAATCACACCATCACCACTAGTACTACTGCTCTCACTCCCCTCATTCAAACTATCATCACCACGCCCCTCACTCCCCTCATTCAAACTATCATCACCACGCCCCTCACTCCCCTCATTCACACTATCATCACCACGCCCCTCACTCCCCTCATTCAAACTATCATCACCACGCCCCTCACTCCCCTCCACATCCCCCCCTGCACACTCACGGCCCACCTCCTCTCCACCGCCATCCACACCTGCTCCTCCAGATGCCACCTCCCCTCCCTTACCCTCCACGCCTCCCCCAAATGCCACCTCCCCCAGCCAACCGCCTGTCCCAAGGCCACCCAGCCCACTCACAATCTTCGCCCACAGCCCACCGCTCTCCTCCCTCGCCTCCTCCCTCGCCTCCTCCCTCGCCTCCTCCCTCGCCTCCTCCCTCACCTTCTCCCTCGCCTCCTTTCCCTCACCACCCTGCCCAACTTCCAGCCGCTCCCCCTCGTTACTGTCACATGGATTTACCTCTCTCTCGTCACTGTCACGCGCGCTACTCCCACCCTCAGCAGCAGCCCCATCCGCAGCACCAGCCACGAGGCTCCTTGGCGGCGGTGGGTACCGAGGGCTATCCACATACTCCTCGCCATATACACTTGCCCCTTGTAACACACCACTACTTATAACAATTCCCTCTTCAGAGGGGCGTGGTGCCACAGGACTCTCTGCAAGGCAGCTTTCCACATGCGCACTCGGGTCCAAGGGAGCGATCACGAGTCCCTCTGGTCTCTTCCCCACTCCCTCTGCGCCTCCAGCAGCACCAGGCGCTGCTGCTAACGCACAAACCTCTTCCCCCTCACTTCCCCCTCCTCCCTCTCCTCCCTCAATCCCCTCACCTTCACTTCTCTCTCCTCCCTCCCTTCGCTCTCTGCCCTCTGCTGATGCAGCTGCCGCTGCTATTGCTGCTGCCTCTGCAGCCTCTGCAGCGCGCTGAGCTGCCATCTCCTGAGCGTGGACCTCCTGGGGCGAGAGCCCCTGGCGCCACAGCAGGCGCGGCAGCAGGCGAGCGCAGTGCGGGCGGTGGGAGGCGGGCAGACACGCCATGAAGGCCGTGAATGTGGGCACCAACGCCATGCGCACCTGATGGGGAAAGGCATCGGCAGGCAGGAACTCCGATAAGCGTTGAACAGTTCATGTCACCAGCGTCTTACACCCAAACCCCCATCATCCCTCCTCACACCCACCTCGTCCTCGTCACACACCAGCGCCTCTAGCTCGGGCAGCGGGCAGCAGGCAGTGGGCAGCAGGCAGCAGGCAGCGGGCAGCAGACAGCGGGCAGCAGGCAGCGGGCAGCGGGCATCCCTCCCCTGCCACCGCTACCCCCTTTTCCCTCCCCCCTACACCCTCCCCCCTCCCGTCTCTTACCCCACTCTCACCTCGTCCTCGTCGCACACGAGCGCCTGGAGGGCGGGAAGCAGGCAGCGCACCGTGATGGCCGGCCCCAGCAGCCCCGCCAGCTCATGCACGTGACACGCCAGCGTGCGCCGCACCGCCAGCTGGCACGGCGCGATTGGCGGAGAGGAGAGCAGGAACGGGTTCGAGGGAGGAAGAATGGGGGAGGGAAGGGATGGATATAGAGAGAGTTGACAAGAGAGAGTTGACAAGAGAGAGTTGACAAGAGAGAGTTGAGGGGGGAGTGGTAGACAGCATGCACTCACGTGGGGCGATGAGGGTAGCGCCATGCTCCTGAGGTCAGCGCCATGCTCATGAGGTCAGCACCATGCTCATGAGGTCAGCACCATGCTCATGAGGTCAGCGCCATGCTCATGAGGTCAGCACCATGCTCATGAGGTCAGCACCATGCTCATGAGGTCAGCGCCATGCTCATGAGGTCAGCGCCATGCTCATGAGGTCAGCGCCATGCTCATGTGGACAGCAGTGCTTGCATCGAGACACTGTTCGCATGCGGGCTGCTACTCAGTTCGCATGGGGGGATGCCAGCTGCTCACATGGGGGTCACTGACTCGCTGCAATGAGGAGGTCACTCACATGGGGTGAGGCGAGCAGGTGGCCGTATGCTGCCTCCAGCTCCCACCAGCGCGATGGGCCCAGCCCCACCACCACCGCTGCCAGATGACGGGGGAAAAGGGGGTTGAGGGAAAGGCGGATAGGGAAGGGGAGGGGGAAGGGGGAATAGGGAAGGGAAGGGGACGAAGAAAGAAAGGAGAAGAAGTGAATGGAAGGGAATGCACAGGGCTGAATGGAAGGGTGTAAGGGAGGTGACGAGTTGACTGTTGACCCGTTTTTTTCTTGGAAAAACTGCCATCCAAACAGCATGCCAGGGCAGCCCAGTACCTCATTTCTCAGAAAAAAAAAAAGGCAAACCTGAGCCTCATGTCAAGCCCTACCCCCGACTCGCGCCTGGGATGGGAGGCACATTCTAACAAACAATCCCACCTGTTGCTGCTAGCAACGCTGTTCCCACGTGGGAAGTTGAAGGCGCAGTGAAGCGGCAGGCGGTCATCATCGTCAGCATCGGCATCGCCACCATGGCCCACGGGCACTGGTGGCCCTATCATGTCATCGCCACCATCGCCCATGGGCACTGTCATGTCATCCAAACAGCATGCCAGGGCAGTACCTCGTCGCTCAGAAACTAAGGGCAAACTGAGCTTCATGTCAAGCCCAGCTGTTACTCCCACCTGGGAAGTTGAAGGCGCAGTAGAGCGGCAGGCGGTCATCGTCTGCATCGCCATCGCCATCATCACCCATGGGCACTGGCTGTGCCATGCTCGTAAACATGTGCACCAGGTCCTGGATGAGAGCGGTGGGGAGGGGTGTGTAGGGGTGTGAAGCGGTGTGGATGGGTGTGAAACTGTGTGAAGGGGTGTGAAGCGGCGTGAGAGGGTGTGGTGGGTGGGAAGAATGAGTTGAGGAAACATGGGAGTGCACGCAGTGGGCGCTGGGGAGGGGCGTGGAGGGGCGAGGAGAGGAGCAGCTAGGGTGGAAGAGCAGGGCTTGGATGAATGGGCATCTGGAAACTTGCATTGGATGCTTGCAGGAGGAGTTGACTTTTGAGTCGACTCAAAAGTCGAGAATGGCATGCATGGCATGCATGCAGGCAGACGAGGGACATCACCCTCCCCGCAATGGCAAGGTGGGGTCCGAGAGGAAAGGCAATGCGAGGAAACGTAGAAATGGGAAACACGAGGGGGATTTGCAAGAAAGGAAACGAACAAGGGAGGTAGAGTGATACAGCAGTAGCAAACCAAGGCTTTTCTTCCTATATGGTGTCCACGTTTTCCACCCCTCCTGGCATCCCTCCCTGCTCTCACCCGCATGTCAGCGCCTCGCAGCACGGACAGCAGCGGCCCCAGCATTTGAAGAGCTGCCTCCCGCACCCACGCTGATGGCTGCCCGTGGGGTGTGGGGCGTGGGGCGGGGCGGGGTGGGGGGAGAGGGGATGAGGTGTATGATTAGAAGTGTAGGGTGTGGTGTGAACACATGAAAAGATTTTTGAGGCGCCTCAAAAATTAGTGTAGGGTGTGGTGTGAACACAGGAAAAGTGGGCACGGGGAAAGGCTACTCCAACTCGAGGTGGAAAGATTGGAGTTCCAGTCCAGTTACCACATCATTCAATCCAAACCACACCACACCACACCACACCGCACCACGCTTACATCATTCGCCAGTCGGCCCATGAGCTCCCCTATGAGCTGAGTCCGCCGCCTCACTCGTGACACCTCCTCCTCCTCCTCCACACCCTTGCCCCACTCCTCTCCACCACCCTCCTCCTCCCGCCCAATCACCCCACTTCCCCCCTCCTCATTTTCCTCCTCTACTCCACACTCCCTCACAGCTGCAAGCGAGCTCACTTCATGGTCTCCCGCTTCCTCACTAATCTCCCGCACTTCTTCAATCTCCCCCCAACTCTCAGACCCCATTCCACCGTGCCGCACCGCTCCAGACACCATCCCACCACCCTGCACCCTTGACTCTCCTGCGAGCCCCACATCCCCCATACCGACTTCCTCAGTAGCAGGTGCAGCTTCTCTTGCAGCTTCAAGCCCCTGTGCTGCAGCGTTTGCACTCTCCACCTCACCTGCAGCAGCTGCCACGGCCCCTGTTCCTTCACCTCCTCCTGCTAATCCCACTCCCCCTGCTGCTGCCGCTGCTCCTCCCAGACCTGCTGCTGCCTGAGTGTCCCTCTTCTCTCCCAACTGTAATTCTTCCATAAGCTCGCCTCTCACACTCTCACTCCCACTATCCCCACTGCTCCCGCTGCTGCCACTACTCCCACTGCTCCTGCTGCTCCCGCTGCTGCCACCGCTGCTGCTACTGCTGCTGCTTCCCTGGCTGCCCACGCTCCCATCACTGCCACTGCTGCCGTTGCTGCTAGCAACACTGCTGCCACCACTGCCAGTGCCGCGGCCGTCAGAACCAGCAGAGGTAGCCTTGGGCGCGAGAGCAACAGCAGCCTCTGCCACTGCCACTATGCCCTCTGCACACGCCACTCGCACGGCCCAGGAGGTGTCGGAACAGAGCGAGGTGAACAGGGGGAGCTGGGGGAACAAGGGCGTGGGAGAAAAGGAGAAAAGAAAAATGAAAAACAGCACACAAGTCAGATCAGACACGGTTAAGTGTCTGACAGTCAGAATAAAGCAGCCTGTGCCATTGCTACTACGCCCTCTGTCCATGCCACTTGCACTGCCCAGGTGGTATGGAACACAGCAAGAGGTATCAACCTGCACTGCACATTACTCTTTTTCTTTTTCCTTTTTTTTTCCCTGAGTGTGAGTGAAAGAGGCTGTGGAGGGGACAACAAGTCCTTCTGAATGCTTAGCACTCACCAGAGAGCCGTCCAGGCATGCAGCATTGGCCCCCATGGCCCTGCAGCACTGCGCCAGGCCCTCTGCTACTGCCTGCATGGGGGAAGGCGCGGAGAGGAGTACGGGGGGAAGAGTGAGGGGAGAGTGAGCAATGGAAGTATGCAGCATCTCTCCACCAGCTTACGGTCTAAGCGCTGTTAGAATCAAGAGAGGCGTGTGCCTGAAGCCAGATGACGGAAGGACGGAGGTGGGAGAGGGTGATGATGTGGCATGGGTAGAAAGGAAGGACAGCATCTGTAGAGACTTCTTCTCCTCTCAGTGCCCAACGCTTGGGAAGCTAAGAAGCGAGCGGGATAAAGCGCTAGAGAACGAGGGGGAGCGAGCTATGCTGAGCAGAACGAGCGATATGCTGAGAAGCAAAAGTGGGAGTAAGATCATGCCTGACCAGGCTGAAAGTGGAAATCAGCACCATACGTTATTGAACTGAACGTGAGTCAGTAATGTGCCATTTTTACTTGCACCTGAGACAGCAGCCTACCTTTCTGACTTGGAAGTGCACGTCAGCAGCGAGCGCAAGTAGGTGCGGCACGGCTCGGTGCTCAAAGAGCGGGCGACTCATCACCGCTGCACAGCGCACCAGTACCTGAGAAGGTGGGTGGCAGGGTTTTTTTTTTTTTTTTGCCATTCGACTTAAAAGCAGCTGGGTGCACGAAGAGGGAATGGCTCATCCACTGCCGCACAGTGCACCGGCACCGGAGAAGGCATCAAGCAGCAGGGGAGAGACTGGATATGCACACAGAGACACACGGAGGGGGGTAAAAGGGGGCCGAAGAGGAGGAGCGGGGATGCTGATGCTGATGCTGATGCTGCTGCTGATGCTACTGCAAACGGACCAATACCCAAAAAGAGGGTCCACTCCATTGACTCACAGAGGCAGCGCAGACACGAGCAGGCTGGGAGTGCGGCAGCAGCGCGAGGCGCAGCAGGGCATTGAGCAGCATCGCCTCCACCGCTGCATCCTCCTCCGCGCCGTATGCCATCATTGCCACATAGCCGCCCTCCATCGCCACTTGTACCTGTGAGGTGCGGGGAGGAGAGGCAGCGGGAAGGGGAAGGGGAAGGGGCACAAACCAGCATGAGCACGGCACCATGGCTTGTAGCTTCCTCCTCCGCTCCATACGCCATCATTGCCACATAGCCGCCCTCCCTCGCCACTTGCATCTGGAAAGGGGAGAGGAAGGGGGAGAGGAAAGGGCAGAGGAAGGGGCAGAAGAAGGGGCAGAAGGGCAAAAGAGCATGAGCAGAGCAGCATGGGCTGTGGCTTCCTCCTCCGTGCCATATGCCACCATCGCCACCTGCACCTGCAGGGAGCAGAGAGGCAGGGGCAAAGGCACAGAGGTAGCGGCAGGGGAAGAGGCAGAAGAGGGAGTAACAGAAGGGGCGGAGGAAAGTGCAGAGGAAGGTGAGAATGAATCAGCCATGGCCTGAGCAGCGCCAGCACTGAGGATAAGGTTTGAGGTGGCTGACAAGAGGAAGAATCTCAGAAGGGGGAGCGCCGACACCATGACCTAAGCCTTAGTTTCCTCCTCCATTCCACACCGAGAAGCGAGGAAGGAGGTGTGTGGGGGGCAGGCCAACAGGAATACCATCACCGCCTGATTCTTCTCTGCCAACAGCGCAACCATTCCACCCTACCCGTTCTCCCCTTTCTCTAACTCACCTTGTCGCCTGCACCCAGCAGCACCTTGTACGCATCACCATCACTTTCATCTCAGCAACACCCCAACCCCCACCCCGCCCCAACCCTCACCTCCTCAGCCTCGTCCAGCAGCAGCTGGCTCGTCACGCCCATCAGCTCCACCATCAGCGCACTCTGCGCCCATCCACTACCCCCCTCTTCCCCCTCTCCCTTCCTTGCCCTCCTGTCCTTCTCCACCCTCTCTCACCTCCTCAGCCTCGTCCAGCAGCAGCAGGTTCGCCATGTCCATCAGCTCCATCAGTGCCCCCATGCACTACCCCCCTCCCCTCCTCCTCCCTCCCTAAGTCCGATTCCCTGTCCATCCACTGTCCGTCCTGTGCATACGCCCCCCCCACTGTCTCACTCACCTCTTCAGCCTCGTCCAGCAGCAGCAGGTTCGCCACGTCCATGAGCTCCATCAGTGCCCCGCGCGCCCTGCTGCCCGCCTGACACGGGGGGGGAGGGTGGACAGGTAGGCAGGTGGGTTGCGTGGGCAGGGGATATGCATCGGATGCAGAAGCTTGGCAGGTTCGCCACGTCCATGAGCTTCATCAGTGCCCCGCGCGCCCTGCTGCCCGCCTGACACGGGGGGGGAGGGTGGACAGGTAGGCAGGTGGGTTGCGTGGGCAGGGGATATGCATCGGATGCAGAAGCTTGGCAGGTTCGCCACGTCCATGAGCTTCATCAGTGCCCCGCGCGCCCTGCTGCCTGCCTGACATGAGCAAGAGGGCAGGCGGTGGATGGGTGGATCCGATGGGTCGGCAAGCGGACAGGTGGACGGGTGGATGGGTGGGTGGGTGTGCAAATTGACAGGTGTGTGGGCGGGCACGCATGCATGCATGAGAGGAGGAATCTTCCTCATCCACAGGAGAGGCTGTTCCGCTCCTTCCTCAAGCACCGCCGCCAGCAGCACAGCAGCACAGCAGCTGAGAGCAAGCAGGTGGGAGAGCGGAAGCGGCCCTTCCCATGGGAACATGAGCGATTTCATAAGCGGGTGGCGCGACGCGACGGCATCGTACAGTGAATTCCTGCGAGGCACAACCAATGCAGCTGATTTGCTCGCACTACGTACTTACGTTGTGCACATGTGTATGCACATGTGGTGTGCATATTGAAAGCAATGCAGGCAGGGTGGACGGGTACAGGGAAGGGCAGGGGCACACAGCAGCAGGGGGAGTGCATAGCGTTGCATATGCACGCAGGCAGGGCGAACTGGTGCAGGGCAGGGCAGGGCAGGGCAGGGCAGGGCAAGCAACACAGGGGCGGTGCAGCAGGGCAGGGCGAGCAACACAGGGGCGGTGCAGCAGGGCAGGGCAAGCAACACAGGGGCGGTGCAGCAGGGCAGGGCGAGCAACACAGGGGCGGTGCAGCAGGGCAGGGCAAGCAACACAGGGGCGGTGCAGCAGGGCAGGGCAAGCAACACAGGGGCGGTGCAGCAGGGCAGGGCAAGCAACACAGGGGCGGTGCAGCAGGGCAGGGCAAGCAACACAGGGGCGGTGCAGCAGGGCAGGGCGAGCAACACAGGGGCGGTGCAGCAGGGCAGGGCAAGCAACACAGGGGCGGTGCAGCAGGGCAGGGCAAGCAACACAGGGGCGGTGCAGCAGGGCAGGGCAAGCAACACAGGGGCGGTGCAGCAGGGCAGGGCAAGCAACACAGGGGCGGTGCAGCAGGGCAGGGCAAGCAACACAGGGGCGGTGCAGCAGGGCAGGGCGAGCAACACAGGGGCGGTGCAGCAGGGCAGGGCAAGCAACACAGGGGCGGTGCAGCAGGGCAGGGCGAGCAACACAGGGGCGGTGCAGCAGGGCAGGGCAAGCAACACAGGGGCGGTGCAGCAGGGCAGGGCGAGCAACACAGGGGCGGTGCAGCAGGGCAGGGCAAGCAACACAGGGGCGGTGCAGCAGGGCAGGGCAAGCAACACAGGGGCGGTGCAGCAGGGCAGGGCAAGCAACACAGGGGCGGTGCAGCAGGGCAGGGCAAGCAACACAGGGGCGGTGCAGCAGGGCAGGGCGAGCAACACAGGGGCGGTGCAGCAGGGCAGGGCAAGCAACACAGGGGCGGTGCAGCAGGGCAGGGCGAGCAACACAGGGGCGGTGCAGCAGGGCAGGGCAAGCAACACAGGGGCGGTGCAGCAGGGCAGGGCGAGCAACACAGGGGCGGTGCAGCAGGGCAGGGCAAGCAACACAGGGGCGGTGCAGCAGGGCAGGGCAAGCAACACAGGGGCGGTGCAGCAGGGCAGGGCAAGCAACACAGGGGCGGTGCAGCAGGGCAGGGCAAGCAACACAGGGGCGGTGCAGCAGGGCAGGGCGAGCAACACAGGGGCGGTGCAGCAGGGCAGGGCAAGCAACACAGGGGCGGTGCAGCAGGGCAGGGCGAGCAACACAGGGGCGGTGCAGCAGGGCAGGGCAAGCAACACAGGGGCGGTGCAGCAGGGCAGGGCGAGCAACACAGGGGCGGTGCAGCAGGGCAGGGCAAGCAACACAGGGGCGGTGCAGCAGGGCAGGGCAAGCAACACAGGGGCGGTGCAGCAGGGCAGGGCAAGCAACACAGGGGCGGTGCAGCAGGGCAGGGCAGGGCGTACCGGGGCATATGCGCGCAGGCAGGGCGTACCGGGGCATATGCGCGCAGCAGCTGCGGAATCTGCTCGGCGAGCGTCTGGCGGATCTCAGGCTCGCTGTCATTGGCCAGCTCCCTGCACAACGGGACAAACGCCGCCGCCGACCCGTCCAAGCCCAGCTTCCTGGCAGCTTCCGCCATATAGCATATGTGGTAGAGCCTGGTGGTGGGAGTTGTTAAGGAGGGGGAGGGGGGATTTGAGACGTCTCAAAACCCATCTTTCATCAGGGGGAAAGGTGGGGAAAGAACAGGCATAAGATTATTACATAGCCAGCACGGTAGGGACTGTTTGGGTCAGGAGGTATGGGAGGTGGCTTGCAAGGAGGTATGGGAGGTACTTTAGGAGGTACTTTAGGAGGTGGTTCAGAAGGTGGTTTAGGAGGTGGTTGAGGAGGGCCAAACCAGACTTGCCTTTGCACAAAAACGTCGCTGTGTACGAGCGTGCATATCGTGTCCACATCAGATAGGCTACTGTCCTCGTCAGCACTGTCCTCGTCCTCGTCACTGCCACTATCCGTATCGTCATCATCAACGGTGCTAAATGCAGCAGCATCAACAGCAGCAGCAGCAGCAGCCGCAACAGCACTAGCGGCCGAAGCAGCAGCAAATACACCAGCAGAAGCACCATCACTACTAGCATCAGAACCATCAGCAGCACCAACAACAGCACCACCAGCAGCATCACCACCAGCAGCATCACCACCAGCAGCATCACCAGCAGCAGCAGCAGCAGCAGCAGCAGCAGCAGCAGCAGCAGCACCACCACCACCACCACCACCACCACTACCAGCAGCATCACAATGATCCATTTCCGTCTCCACGCCCTGCCCATCACAATGTGGCACGTGTGCCAACAGCCTAAGGCGCTCTATGGCTCTCGCCCTTTCTTGCCCCAATGTTGGTACATTCCCCTCTTCTCTTTTCGTCTCCCCAACCCGTTCTTCCTCCTCGTTCCGCTCTTCCTTCTCTCTTCCCTTCTCCTCCTTTACTCTCCTCTCTTCCTCTTCTCTCTTCACTCCCTCCTCCCTCCTTTCCTCCTCCACTCTCCATTGCACCGCACCTCCTTCTCCCAATTTCGCCCCCTTCAGCTCCACCCTATCCCCTCCTTCATCACTCACGCCAGACGCCCCTCCATGTCCCGTTCGCCGAACCTCGTTGAGCGCAGGCTTCCCTGCAAGGGACCGTACAGCCTCCATCGCCTCCGCGATACTCATCCCCTCTTGCTCCGCACTGCCGCCCATCCCCTGTTGCTCCGCACGGCCGTCCATCCCGTCTCCTCCCACCCCGTCTGCCCCAGCCCTTTCCTGCTCCAGTTTCCGTAAATGCTCCTCGTCTCGTTTCGTCATCTCAGCTCGCTCGTCCTCCTCTCGTGTCCTCTCCTCTTCGTTTTGCTCTCCCTCACTTCTTTGCTTCTCCTCCGCTCCTCGTTCCCCCAGTCCCGCCCCACTCCGCTCCACCTTACCGCGACCCCGACTCCTTCCGCCGTAGCCCCTTCCGCGTCCCCTTCGCCGCGCGGGGAATGCGATCTCCTGCGCGATGGCTCTTAGTCGCATCGTCGCCTCCTCAATGGTCAGCAAATGCGGCTGCGCACAGTCTCCTCTCGCCCCGTCTCCGTCTCCTCTCGGCCCGTCTCCGCTCTCCTCCCGCTCTTCCTGCCCTTTCTTCTGCGTCTCTCGCTCTCCACCTTCGCTTCCACTCGTCTCGCTCTGCTTGGCTTCACCGTTAAGCGTTTCGACGTTTCCTGCATCCGACACTACCGATGCCTCCATGGCTGTTCTTTGCGCGTCTACGGCTCGTCGCGTACTTCGCCTCTCTCGCCAAAACTTCTCGCCACCTCTTTGTCTGCGCAGTATCAGTCAGTGGTGACTCGGATCTAGATTCACTGGATCTGCCACATGGACAGCATTCGTCGCCGATTTGTCCTCGTCAAACTTTCCCCGTGTTGAGCGCATGCGTCAGGTAGGAAGTGAAGGCGAGAGGCAAATAAATAACAGGCGCGTGTCTAGGTTGTGAGGCTGACGGGAGATGTTCTAGGTGAGGTGGTACTTTCGATGGACCCGTAATCGATCCAGAAGTTACACGCCCCATGTGACCTCTTCAGGCTTGTGCGAAGTTTTCAAGCAGCGGATTCTTAGTTTGAGTGAGTGAACGAAGATTCCACTATCGAAGCAAAACACTACATTGAGCTAAGGAATGAGAGAATGTTAAATAGAGAACTAGTGGTAATGGTAAAGAGCGAATTATGGGGTGCGCGACGGCCCTGGCGCCGAGGTTGGGAATTGTCGAGGCGGAGGACTGGAGCGCGGGTAACCAGCCAAGCCGTGAGGTTGGGTCGCGATGTGAAAAGTGGCGGGAACAGTAGTCGAGGCAAGTGTCGCGATGTGGTAACGGTTTACTGTTGGGTACTATTGGCGAGAACAGTCATGTACGCGGTAAGCATGGGCGCGAAGTAAGGAAAAGGAAGTATCCTTACACTACCCCCCTGCCCAAGAGAGCCCCCCTAACGAAAGGGCGTGTACGTCGCGCGGAAATTTTGGCTGCGCATGTACTTATCGAGGATAGGGTGGTTCTCAATTTTATCCAGGGGGACCCAATTATCTTCTGTGTGCGTGCGGTCCTTCCAGCGAACCAGGAACTCGATGTGTCGAGCTCCACATGGGTCACGAACACGATGGCTCAATATTTTTTAGGGTGATGACTGGTTCGGTTGGCGGTCGTGTCGTACTGGACGGGCGGCTGCGTGTCAGTTGACTCGTTAACGAGACGTAGGGGCGGAGGAGGCTGATGTGGAAGGATGGGCTAACGTACCAGTCAGCATGCAAGAGGAGGTGGGCGGTGACGGGCGTGATCATGTCGGTGAGGCGAAGTGGCCTGCAATATCGGGGGCGTAATTTCGGATTGACGGGCAGGCGAAGGTTCTGGGTGTCGAGTAGTACCAGGTCGTTGGGTTGGTAAGTGACGGGGCGGTGGTGGTGGTCGGCATTGTGCTTAGCGATGATGTTTGATTTTTTTATAGCATCTGTTGCTTAGGTCCGGGCTGCTTGTAAATTTTTGGCAAATTGTTGTGCTCGTAGGATCGGGTTGTCGGGATTTGGCGTCATGGGTACGGTGGGGTTCTGTTTGTAGTTAAGGTAGAATGGTGACTGCTGCGTCGTTTCTCACGTAGAGTTGTTGTATGCGAACTCGATGAGTAGCAACTGCTACTCCCAAGTTGTCGGGTTGTCGCATGTGGCTCGAATTAACTGTTCCATTGTCTGATTGGTCCGCTCCATTTGACTGTCGGTTTTGGAATGGTATGATGAACTGAACTGTAGCCACGTGCCAAATTGCTGCCACAGGTTCCGCCAGAATTTGCTGGTGAATTTCGTGTTGCGGTCGCTGATGATCGCCGCGGGTATCACGTGCAGTCGGACGACCGCGGCGATGAAGAGTCGTCCTATTTCTTCGTCTGAGATTTACTTCTTGCAAGCTGCAAAATGGGCCATTTTTGTTAGCCGAACAACGACGACGAGGATCGCATTGTTTCCACTCGCCCCAGCCAGTAACCCTGTGACGAAGTCCGTATGTTTCGGAGGTGGTATCGGCTGCTACTGTCCCGCCGGTCATTGTCATGACGACTCCATGAGTTGGCAGGTGGGGCACGATGCCAATAGTGGTACTGCTACACGCCGGTCAGCATTTTGGGCCAATAGTAGTACCGCTGCAGCTGCTGTCGTGTACTTTCAGCCTTGAAATGTCCTGATGTGATTCCGCCATGTGCCTCCAATAGCAATAATTCCCGTAGTAGGGTGTAGCCCGGTACCCAGATGCGTACCGGCTTTTATATAATACACCCCTCGTGCTATTGCAAACTGATGCGAGTTGCCTCCAGTGAATAATGGGACTGTCTGTTAGCCGTGGGTAAATAGTCCTATGAGTAGAGGGTTGGTCTAGGCGAGTAGTACCATATGTATACGGGCAGTCGGGTGGGTTAGTCCGCCAGCGATATTGGAAGCACCCTTTTTGAAGTTGACCGTGTGATGAAAGTTTGACTCGAGGAAATCGAACCAACGAATCTGTCGTGGGTTTAGGTGGAATGCGCGCGGAGGTACTGTAGTGATCGATGGTCTGTTCGTACTGTCACGTCTTCGCCAGTCAAGTAACAGCACCACAATTTGAACGCGTGCACGATTGCGAGCACTTCGCAGTTGTGTATCGGGTAATTTTTCTCAGGCGGGTGCAGCTTTTGTAGCTTGTGTGCGATGGGCTATAGGCTGTTGCCGAAATCTTGTAGCATTACGTTCTCGATGGCGATGTCGCCAGCGTCAGTAACCACTTTGAATGGGCGGTGTGGGTTGGCGATGCGTAGCATGGGTGGTGAACAGAGAGCATTTTTCAGGACAGAGAAGGCAGCTTGCTCTTCCCCCCCCCCCCCCCCCCCCCCCCACGCAAAAGCGACCCCCTTCTGCAGTAAGTCAGTCAGTGGGGCAGTTAACCGTGCCATGTCGGGGACGAACCGATGCACATAATTAAAGAAACCTTAAAAAACTCGGGGGTGCCATGCCTTAATGGTATCCATATTTTTCGGGTCTATTTCAACCCCAGATTCTGAGATGACATTGTCAGAATCCCAGTCACTAGACCACTGGGATAAAAGGGCTTGTTTGTGCAGCGGGTTTGTGCGCCCATAACCCCCCAGGCGAACGCGCCTGTAAACCCCCCCTAGGATCAATCGGACATCCACAGTACAGATCTATTGACACCCCCTCACACTGGGAGGCCCAGGACTGAGCTCAGCGGCAATGGCCTACATGTGCATACACCAGGATTCGAACCCGAGACCACTCTGCTAACATGTAAGAATTCTAGACACTAGACCACTAGGATAAAGGGCTTGTTAAGTAGCGGGTCAGTGCGCCCATAACCCCCTAGGACAACGAGCCTGTAACCCTTCCCTAGGATCTACCGGGGATCACCAGTGGACCTCTGACAACCCCCCGCACTGGGATGCCCGAAGTGCACACACTGAGATTCGAACCCGAGACATTCGCTCTGATAACATGTCAGAATCCCAACCACTAGACCATTGGGATAAAAGGGCTTGTTTGTGTAGCGGGTTTGTGCGCCCATAACCCCCTGAAAAGAAACGAGGGAATGAATGAACTATGAATGAATTGGGTACAAGTACTAACCCTAATTGGGTTGTACCCCTTATGGGCTACCCCACTATAGCCTACACAATATGCATGAGCTATAATGTTCTGACACACCCCCATAGGCAAAGTGGGGGAGAACAAGGGGTCACAAGACCAGTCAAGCAAAGCAAAGCAAAGCAAGCTCAGGGTGGATCACAAAGTCACCACACATTCCGAGCACAAGTTCAAGGCCACAAGGCCAGTTCACATGCAGGAGTACATATATATAAAAAGGCTAGACAAGCAAGAGCAGGTATATATATATGTAACAGTACAAGCAAGGTCAAGAGGTGAGCAAGTGAGGCAAGGTAGGCACAAGGCCCAGCTGAGTACAGAAGCGCTGATGGTCACAAGGCGCAAGCGCCTTGGTGAAGATATCAGCAGTGTTGGCCTCAGAGGCCACGTACGCAAGACGCAGCTGACCACGCTGCTGCAGCTCACGAGCAAGAAAGTAGCGGAGAGCAATGTGCTTCGTTCTGTGCTCCAGTGGCTGCTCCCGACACAAGGCCAGCATGGCCTTGTTGTCTACGTACAGCACTAGAGGAGAACGAGGCGGCTCTCCGAGGTCAGTCAGCAGGTAGGTGAGCCAGCGAAGCTCCTGTGCAGCCATGGCTCCTGTGTAGATCTCAGCCTCACAACTGGAGCCGAGAACAGAAGACGAGCGAGTAGCCCGCCACGAAACAGAGCCGGAACCAAGGCTGAAGGTGTAACCCTGTGACGACCGCTGCGTAGCCTGGTCGTCAGCCCAAGAAGCGTTTGCGTGCCCAGTAAGGACCACTGGACTATGCCCTCCAAGCACAAGCCCCATGCCCGACGTACTGCACAAGTAGCGCAACACCCTCTTCGCTGCAGCCATGTGCTCCGGTCTGTGTCTCCCAGAAGCAACATAGCGTGCGAGAATGCTAAGAGGGTATGCAAGGTCAGGTCGTGTGCAGGTCATCAGGTACATGAGGCAGCCAACAAGCTCTGGGTACGGGCCACTCGGCTCTACGGACTCATCCGAAGGCAGAGCTGAGAGCGAGTGGCGAGTAGGCAGAGGAGTGGCCTGAGGCGAGGAGTACGTGAAGTCGAAGCGCTGAAGGACCTGCTGCACCATGTGTGACTGAGTCAGGGTAATGGTGCACTGTGCTCTGTCCCGGGTGATCTGCAAGCCAAGGTAGCTGCGCAGTTCACCCAGGTCTGTGCACGTGTGTCTCTTCTGCAGCTCGGACTTCACGTGGGCGAGTCCAGCAGTGTCAGCTGTGGCAAAGACCAAGTCGTCGACGTACACGAGGATGTAGAACGGCGGCAAAGAAGTGTCGGTGCGCAGAAACAGCGACGGGTCGGCAGTAGAGGGAGCAAACCCAAGAGCCGCAAGTGTAGTCCTCAGTGTGTCGTGCCACTCACGCGGTGCCTGGCGGAGACCGTAGACTGGCCGCCGTAGGCTCCACTGGGTGCCAGGAGGAAAAGACCCAGTGAAACCAGGTGGGCGACGCAGCCAGATCTCCTCGTGCAGGCTGCCCTGCAAGAAAGCAGTGCTGAAGTCAAGAGAGTGTAGCTCGTAGTCACGGTGAGCAGCTACGTGCAGCAGTACCCGAAGAGTGGTCATCTTCGGGGTGGGAGAGAAGGTCTGAAAGTAGTCAACTCCCTGCCGCTGACTGAAGCCACGAGCCACGTAACGCGCCTTGAAGACAGGCGGAGAACCCGGCGGTCGCTTCACCCTGAAAATCCACATGCCACTGACGATGTTCGCCCCAGGAGGGGGAACAGCGTCAACGTAGGTGCCTGTGGACTTCCACGAAGCCATCTCTGCGTCCATAGCTGCCTGCCACTGAGAGGAGTAGGGACCCCCTATCGCCTCCGCGTAAGAGCGCGGAGTCGGGATGTCAAGTGCATCCGGGTCTCCCTCAGGGGTAAGCAGTACGGACACGAGATGAGGTGAAGCAGCGGCCAAGCACTGGAACTCCTCCTGCCTGTCCTCAAGGACGTCCGTGCCAAGGGCACACTCACCCCCGACGGACGGAGGACAGACAGACTCAGACTCAGCAACAAGACTGGCGACGTAGTCTAGGCGACAGCGAGCAGCAAAGTCGACGAGCTCAGCAACTAGGGCAGACGCAGCAGTGGACTCAAAGGAAGGGTCAGTGACAACAGTAGCAAGGAGACGCGTGACAGTAGGACTGGCAGCACGAAGAGAGTCCGACTCCGGGTCGGCAAGAGCAGGAAGAGAAGACTCAGGAGGAGAAGGCAAAGGGGCACGCAGAGGAGCAGTGGACGGACGCAGAGACATCCGGTGCGTGCCAGGGACAGGAGGAGGACGCTGACGCGAACCGCGACCACTAGTGCGAGCAGCACGGACAGGCGACGCAGGGCGAGACGCAGGCTCACGACGCTCAGCAAGACCTCCAGTAGGACCAGTGTAGGGAGACGGAGCAGGCAGTGGGGAGGCCGGCTGTAACTGTAACTGCGACGGGACAGGCTGTGGACACTCTAAGGGAGGAGGAGGACCAGTAGAAGACGGGAGACCAAGAACCTGCTGAAGGAGCGGAACGAAGTACGGCCGAGGCCGCGCGGCGACTCCAGACACAGTAGGGACAGCACCAGCACCCCCTGTGGCAGCACCAGCACCAGTAGCAGCTCCAGCTCCAGTACCCCCAGTAGCACCAGCAGTACCCCCAGCAGGACCGCCTCCAGGACCGACAGCAGTAGCCTCCGCGCCAACACCCGCAGCAGCTCCAGCTCCAGAAGTACCCGCAGGTCCAGCAGCTCCAGTACGCCCAGTACGAGCACCTCCGGGACCCGTGGCACCAGCTCCCTCAGCAGCAACAGAAACTCCAGTACCCGCAGCTCCTCCAGCTCCAGCAGCTCGCCTCTAGCGCCGGGCAAACCACTCACGCAGCTCCTGTGGAGAGAGTGGCTCCCGGCGAGAAGAAGCACCCGGAGAACCGCCAGGCACAGCACCAGCAGGCCCAGCTCCCTCAGGCTCCGCACCCCCAGGCTCAGCACCTCCAGGCGTAGCACCCCCAGGCTCAGCACCCCCAGGCTCAGCACCCCCAGGCGTAGCACCCCCAGACTCAGCACCCCCAGGCTCAGCACCCCCAGTCGTAGTACCCTCAGGCTCAGCACCCCCAGGCGTAGCACCCACACGCTCAGCACCCCCAGAGTCAGCACTCCCAGGCTCAGCACCCTCAGCAGCACCAGAGTCACCAGCGACCTCGACAGGCTCAACAGCGTCTACCTGGGACACACCTGAAGGGGCAGGACCCTGAGGGGGGAGGGGGTCTACCGGGGGGGGACCTGGTACAAGGAAGAGCGGTGGCGGGGGGAGGGACGGAGTGCGGTAGGGGAAGAGGCGGTAGTAGGGGACCGACTCGTCGAACGTGACGTCCTGGGAGGACAGAACACGGCGAGAGGTGGGGTGGTAGAACTGCCACCCTGGGGCGTCAGGGGGGAAACCCAGGAAGACGCAAGGAGCAGCACGAGGGGACAGCTTGTCCGCAGACAAGTCGCGGACAAACGCCCGAGATCCCCAGACCCAAAACGCAGACGCATCGCCAACCTTCCCCGTCCACAGTAAAGCTGGGGAGGTCTCCGGCATGGAGACCCTGGGCTGAAGGTTGATCTGATGCGCTGCGTACCGAACCGCAAACGGCCACAGAAAATGGGGGGCAGCCGCATGCATCATGGACGTACGGGCGACGTCCATGACCATGCCAATGCGGCGCTCAGCAATCCCATTTTGCTGTGGAGAGTCCGGAAGCGTGAAGGTCTGGCGGATGCCTCGTGCACGACAGTAGGCTCGCAGAAGGCCAGAGGAGAACTCTCCGCCTCTGTCAGAGTGCAGACGCAGAACAGGAAAGTCCGAGCCGAAGCTCCGCCTGAGCTGGAGACGAGCTGCGCGGATCCAGTCGATCAACACCTCAGTGACATCACCCTTGCTGCGCAAGGGGAAGACTGTGGTGTAACGCGAGAAGTCGTCAACCACCAGCAGGAAGTAGCGCTCGTGACCCTGTCCACGGACGCGGGCCGGGCCCCACACGTCCATGTGAAGCGTCTGGAGCGGGGCCTCTGTCAGAGGAAACTGGGAGGAGTGAGGGGCAGCCCGCTGCCGCCCCTCGACACAGGGGACGCAGGTAGGGCCAGGCCCCGGAGGAAGGGGAGGGAGGGACCGGGGAAGACCAGAGACAAGGACACGGGAGGCCATGCCTCGGAGACGAAGCAGGGAGGGGTGACCAAGGCGGTGGTGCCAGAGGAGAGTCTCGTGAGACAGGAGGCGACACGAACAGGGGGCAGACTCAGGACCAGACCTGGACGCTGCAGCAAACACCTGACCCGACGCAGCTACCTGACCAGACGCAGTGACTGGAGGAGACTCAGTGGTCAGGGTGTATAGGCTCGACCCCGGCCGACGGGTAAACGTGGCCAGGTGTCGGCCTGTCCGAGCGTCCGTGCAGTGGGTCACCCGCTGACTCGCAGGAGTGAACTGGTGAACCCCCGCATCCTGTAGGTCAGCACCACTCACCAAGTTCGTAGAGAACGAGGGAAGGTAAAGACCAGACAGGGTGCCAGAGGGGGCCGCCGGATACGGGAGGACAGTGGAGAAGTGAGCAAGGACAGGACCCCCAGAGGGGTCTGCCAGAGAGACTGCAACTGGCCGGCCAAGCGGCGTGAGTGTGGTGCGGTCTCGAAAGAAGGAGCGAGAAGCCCCCGAGTCAAGGGTGAAGGTGTGGGAGGCCGAAGCCGACGCAGAACCTGAGAGAGCAGACTCACCAGCACCTGAGGGAGCAGACGCACCTAGAGCAGCAGCCTCGCTAGCACCTAGAGCAGCAGCCTCACCAGTACCTAGAGCAGCAGTCTCAATGCCCGGGTCGGGCGGAAAACACCGGTAACAGTCACCCTCATCACTAATAGTCACAGTATACATGGCAGCAAGAATAGCATCAAAGTCAAGGTCAAAGACAGCTACACCCGCCCTAGACAGCTCACCCCAGCGGGGGATCTCAGTGGCCTCAGGGAACTGGTGACGCCAAGCGTCCGTCAGGCGGCCAAAGCAGCGCTGGGTGGAGTGCGCACCCCCGCACTGCTCACCCGCGCGGTCGCCGGTGCGTAGGACGTAGGTGCACGGGCCAGTACCCCCACCCCTCTGGCGTGCAGTGTACCACTCACGGAGCTGCTGAGGGGAGGGGATGTCACGAGTGCGCTGCTGCTGCTGCTGCTGCTGGCGCTGACCACCACCGGAGCCGGCCCTCTGTGCAGCGCCACCCCGACCAGCTCCACCTCCTCCGCCGCCTCCTCCTCCACCGCCGCCACCTCCGCTCCCACCGCCACCGCCACCGCCGCCTCCGCCTCCACTGCCGCCACCGACACCTCCGCCCCCGCCACCACTCCCACTGCCACCCCCACCCCCTCCACCGCCTCCACCGCCGCCTCCACCTCCCCCGCTAGCTCCTCCAGTGCCCCTGCCCCCCTTGCCCTTGCCAGGGCGACGTCTCCCGCTAGGGGTAGACGCCGCACCGACCGACTCAAGCCCAACGAGGTCGGCCGCAGCAGCAGAGGCAACAGAGGGCAACAGGGGGGAGGGGGAACACCCCTCAAAGACGGGGGTGCGAGGGTCACCACGAGAGGCTCCTACAGCGACTATGCTCTTCTCTGCTGCTAGGAGGGACTTCTCGAGGAGGTCAACGGTGAGAGTGGTGGGGCAAACGGAGAGGAAGTGGTCCCTGACTACGCGAAGGGAGTCAGGGAGCCGGGTGACTATGTAGTAGAGGGTGATGTACATGGGGGGGGGGTTCTTGGCGCAGAACTCAGCAGGAAGCGCAGCGCGGTAGCGAGTGTCACTAGTGCGGAGGTGCGTAATGAGGTCAGCGACTGTGGGAAAGGCAGCAAGGTCAGGGAAGAGGTACGGTAGCATGAGGCGGCTCAGTGCAGCAGTGGCAGGGGAGGAGTAGCGCGCAACTACAGCGTCGTACAAGGTGTGAGCACTCTTGTACTGGCTAAAGTGCGCACGCTCAGAGGTAGGCAGGTGGCGACGCACAGCAAGACGTGCAGCAGCATCGCGAGTGGCCCACTGTGAGCGAACAGTGGCGTCGGCATCAGCAGCAGGGGCAGGAGAGGCACCAGAGGTGAGGTCAAAGAGGGAGAGACCGTCTGCCCTATCGCACTGTAGGAAAAGCTGCAGGTCATCTACCCAGACGTCAAAGTCAATGGCCCGACCCTCAGCGTCAAAGGCGAGGACACTAGGGGTAGCCATGACAGCAGTAGACTAGCAGCGCGAACAGTAGGGTGAGGGCAGTGCAGGGACAGAGGCGCTGCACTTACCGGACAGGGCGACTCGGGTGGCTCAGCGGCTCGGCGGCTCGGCAACTCGGCGGCTCGGGCGGCTCGGGCGGCTCGGCGGTACGGCGGCTCGGCAGCAAGCGCGGCTCGGCGACACGGCGGCTCGGGCGGCTCGGGCGGTACGGCGGCTCGGGCGGTACGGCGGCTCGGCGGTACGGGCGGCTCAGGTGGCGCGGCGAGGCCGCGTGGGGAGCGGCGGCGGGGCCGAGTGGAGCGGCGTCGGCGGGTGCAGTCAGCTGCGGCAGCAGCTGCGGCCCCTAGGGAGGTGGTGGCGGCTGCTGCTGGCGACGGCTGCGGCTGCTGCTGCAGGGACGGCGGCGGCCGCTGCGGTAGGGGCGGCGACAGTGGGCCGGAGAGGGCCGCGGGAGGGGCCGTAAGGGGCCGCGCGAGGGGCCGGAAGGGACGGCGCGAGGGGCCGCGACGCGAGGAGCCGCGGAGGGCGGCGACGGGCCGTGAAGGGGCGGCGCGAGGGGCCGCGGAGGGCGGCGACGGGCCGTAGGGGGGGGGGGGGCGTGAGGGGCCGTAAGGGACGGCGCGAGGGGCCGTAAGGGGCCGTAAGGGGCCGCTGAGGGCGGTGCGAGGGGCCGACGGGCGGCGCAAGGGGCCGTAAGGGGCCGTAAGGGGCCGCGCGAGGGGCCGTAAGGGGCCGTAAGGGGCCGACGGGCGGCACGAGGGGCCGTAAGGGGCCGTAAGGGGCCGCGCTAGGGGCCGTAAGGGGCCGTAAGGGGCCGCGCTAGGGGCCGTAAGGGACGGCGCGAGGGGCCATAAGGGGCCGCTAAGGGCGACGCGAGGGGCCGTGAGGGGTCGTGAGAGAGCGCGACTGTGGGAGCGAAGCGCGCTCCGGGCAGGAAAAAAAAAATTCGTGGTGGGCCCTAGGAAGCGTTCCCACTAGGGAACCTGCTCGATACCATGAGAAGAAACGAGGGAATGAATGAACTATGAATGAATTGGGTACAAGTACTAACCCTAATTGGGTTGTACCCCTTATGGGCTACCCCACTATAGCCTACACAATATGCATGAGCTATAATGTTCTGACACCCCCCAGGCGAACGCGCCTGTAAAACCCCCCTAGGATCAATCGGGCATCCACAGTGCAGATCTACTGACAGACATGCCCCATAAATTCCAGGCGGTCCTGGAAAAACTCGCACTTGGAACCCTTCGTCAGCAGTCGATGCTCGTCTAAATTGATTAAAACTGCATCCATGTCGGCTAAGTGCTGCTGCTTATCCCGGCTGTAAACTAAGATGCCGGCAAGGTAAATGATGACGCATTTAAGTTAGAAGCAGCCAAACCGCCTTGTTCATCATCATTTGAAATGTCGCGGGCGCGTTTGTCAGCCAGAATGGCATCACCGTGTACTCGAAAGACTCGTACCTAGTTCTAAAAATTGTTTTGGCGCAATCTATCGGTTCAACTCGAATTTGGTGGCAACCGCCGCGTAAATCGACTTTCGAGAAATCCCTAGCTGTTCGCAGTTCATCATTCTGTTCGTCGGAGCAGGCGATGGGATATTGCGACATGACTGTTACCCTGTTGAGCATGCGATAACCGATACACATGTAGAAACCCCCGTCCTTCTTCGGTGTGAATAGTATCTCCACGACAAACGGCGATGAATTCGGTCGGATGAACGTTTTCTCCACTAGGAAATCTGTTAAGAAATGAGGGATGAATGAACTAGCAAGCAGGTGGGTACAAGTAGGAAAACCTAGAAATATTGTACCCCATATAGTCTACCCCACTACAGCCTACACAGACTATAGCATATAAGTTTGACACACCCCCATAGGCAAAGTGGGGGAGAACAAGAGGTCACAAGACCAGTCAAGCAAAGCAAAGCAAGCTCAGGGTGGATCACAACGTCACCACACAATCCGAGCACAAGAGCAAGGCCAAAAGGCCAGTTCACATGCAAGATCATATATAAAGGTAAACAGGCAAGTGCAGGTATAGAAAGATCACAGTACAAGCAAGGTCAAGAAGTGAGCAAGTGAGGCCAAGTAGGCACAAGACCTAGCATCGTACAGAAGCGCTGATGATCACCAGGCGGAAGTGCCTTGGTAAAGATATCAGCAGTGTTGGCCTCAGAGGCCACGTAAGCAAGGCGCAGCTGACCACGCTGCTGCAGCTCACGAGCAAGGAAGTAGCGAAGAGCAATGTGCTTCGTTCTGTGCTCCAGTCTGTGCTCCCGACACAAGGCCAGCATGGCCTTGTTGTCTACGTACAGAACTGGAGGAGAATGAGGCGGCTCTCCTAGGTCAGTCAGCAGGTAGGTGAGCCAGCGTAGCTCCTGTGCAGCCATGGCCCCCGCATAGATCTCAGCCTCACAGCTGGAGCCGAGAACCGAAGACGAGCGGGTAGACCGCCACGAAACAGAGCCGGAGCCAAGGCTGAAGGTGTAACCCTGTGACGACCGCTGCGTAGCCTGGTCGTCAGCCCAAGAAGCGTCTGCGTGACCTGTGAGGACCACTCGACGTCGCCCTCCAAGCACTAGCCCCATGCCCGACGTACTGCACAAGTAGCGCAACACCCTCTTCGCTGCAGCCATGTGCTCTGGTCGGTGTCTCCCAGGAGCAACATAGCGTGCCAAGATGCTAAGAGGGTATGCAAGGTCAGGTCGTGTGCAGGTCATCAGGTACATGAGGCAGCCAACAAGCTCTGGGTACGGGCCACTCGGCTCTACGGACTCATCCGAAGGCAGAGCTGAGAGCGAGTGGCGAGTAGACAGAGGAGTGGCCTGAGGCGAGGAGTACGTGAAGTCGAAGCGCTGAAGGACCTGCTGCACCATGTGTGACTGAGTCAGGGTAATGGTGCACTGTGCTCTGTCCCGGGTGATCTGCAAGCCAAGGTAGCTGCGCAGTTCACCCAGGTCTGTGCACGTGTGTCTCTTCTGCAGCTCGGACTTCACGTGGGCGAGTCCAGCAGTGTCAGCAGTGGCAAAGACCAAGTCGTCGACGTACACGAGGATGTAGAACGGCGGCAAAGAGGTGTCGGTGCGCAGAAACAGCGACGGGTCGGCTGTAGAAGGAGCAAACCCAAGAGCCGCAAGTGTACTCCTCAGTGTGTCGTGCCACTCACGGGGCGCCTGGCGGAGACCGTAGACTGGCCGCCGGAGGCTCCACTGGGTACCAGGAGGAAACGACCCAGTGAAGCCAGGTGGGCGGCGCAGCCAGATCTCCTCGTGCAGGCTGCCCTGCAGGAAAGAGAGTGAAGCTCGTAGTCACGCTGAGCGGCTATGTGCAGCAGCACCCGAAGAGTGGTCATCTTCGGGGTGGGAGAGAAGGTCTGAAAGTAGTCAACTCCCTGCCGCTGACTGAAGCCTCGAGCCACGTAACGCGCCTTGAAGACAGGCGGAGAACCCGGCGGCCGCTTCACCCTGAAAATCCACATGCCACTGACGATGTTCGCCCCAAGTGGGGGAACCTCGTCGACGTAGGTGCCTGTGGACTTCCAGCAAGCCATCTCTGCGTCCATGGCTGACTGCCACTGTGAGGAGTAGGGATCCTCGATCGCCTCAGCGTACAATCGAGGAGTCGGGATGTCTGGTGCATCCGGGTCTCCCTCAGGGGCAATCAGCGTGGACACGAGATGAGGCAAAGCAGCAGCAAAACACTGGAACTCCTCCTGCCTGTCCTCAAGGACGTCCGTGCTAAGAGCACACTCACCCCCGACGGACGGAGGACAGACAGACTCAGACTCAACAACGAGACTAGCAGCGTAGTCTAGACGACAGCGAGCAGCAAAGTCGACAAGCTCAGCAACTAGGGCAGACGCAGCAGTGGAATCAAAGGAAGGGTCAGTGACAACTGTAGCCAGGAGACGCGTGACAGTAGGACTGGCAGCACGAAGAGAGTCAGACTCCGGGTCAGCAAGAACAGGAAGAGAGGACTCTGGAGGAAACGGCAACGGGACACGCAGAGGAGCAGTGGAAGGACGCAGTGCCATTTGATGTGTGCCTGGGACCGCAGGAGGACGCGGACGCGAAGCACGACCACTAGTGCGAGCAGCACGAACAGGCGACGCAGGACGAGACGCAGGCTCACGACGCTCAGCAAGACCTTCAGTAGGACCAGTGTAGGGAGAAGGAGCAGGTAGGGGGGAGGCGGGCTGTAACTGTGACCGCGACTGGACAGGCTGTGGACACTCTAAGGGAGGAGCAGGACCAGTAGAGGGCGGGAGACCAAGAACCTGCTCAAGGAGCGGAACGAAGTACGGCCGCGGCCGCGCAGCGCCCCCAGAACCAGGAGGGACAGCACCAGTACCCCCAGCGGCAGCACCAGCGCCAGCAGCACCTCCAGCTCCAACAGCGCCAACTCCAGCACCCTCAGACGCACCAGTGCCAGCAGAACCACCAGCGCCAACACCCCCAGCAGCTCCAGCTCCAGCAGCTCCAGCAGCACCAACGCCAGCAGGACCGGCAGCTCCAGTACCGCCGGCAGTTCCAGCAGTACCTCCAGCAGGACCAACTCCAGCAGCCCCAGCAGCACCCCCAGTCCCAGCAGCTCCAGTACCTCCAGTACGAGCACCTCCGGGACCAGCAGCAACAGTAGTACCTCCAGCTCCAGCAGCACGGCTCCAGCGCCGGGTAAACCACTCGCGCAGCTCCTGCGGAGAGAGTAGCTCCCGCCTCGACGAAGCACCGCGAGAGGCCACACGAGCAGACCCAGCACCCCCAGGCTCCGCACCCCCAGGCTCAGCACCCCTAGGCTCAGCACCCCCAGACTCAGCACCCCCAGGCTTAGCACCCCCAGGCTCCGCACCCCTGGACTCAGCACCCCCAGGCTCCGCACTCCCAGGCTCAGCACCTCCAGACCCGGCACCCGCAGGCTCAGCACCTCTAGCAGCACCAGAGTCAACAGCTACCTCGACAGGCTCGACTGCGTCTACCTGGGACACACCTGACGGGGCAGGACCCTGAGGGGGGAGGGGGTCTACCGGGGGAGGACCTGGCGCAAGGAAGAGCGGCGGCGGGGGGAGGGGCGCAGTGCGGTAGGGGAAGAGACGGTAGTAAGGCACCGACTCGTCAAAGGTGACGTCCTGGGAGGACAGAACACGGCGCGAGGTGGGGTGGTAAAACTGCCACCCAGGCGCGTCAGTGGGGAAGCCAAGGAAGACGCAGGGAACAGCACGGGGGGACAGCTTGTCCACAGACAAGTCGCGGACAAACGCCCGAGATCCCCAGACCCGAAACGTAGACGCATCGCCAACCTTCCCCGTCCACTGCAAAGTGGGGGAGGTCTCTGGCAAGGAGACCCGGGGCTGAAGGTTGAGCTGATGCGCTGCGTACTGAACCGCAAACGGCCACAGAAAATGGGGGGCAGCCGCATGGATCATGGACGTACGGGCGACGTCCATGACCATGCCAATGCGGCGCTCAGCAATCCCATTTTGCTGTGGAGAGGCCGGAAGCGTGAACGTCTGGCGGATGCCCTGTGCACGACAGAAGGCTCCCAGACGGGCAGAGGAAAACTCCCCGCCTCTGTCAGAGTGCAGACGCAGAACAGGAAAGTCCGAGCCGAAACTCTCTCTGAGCTGGAGACGAGCTGCGCGGATCCAGTCGATCAACACCTCAGCGACGTCACCCTTGCTGCGCAAGGGGAACACCGTGGTGTAATGCGAGTAGTCGTCAACCACCAACAGGAAGTAACGCTCGTGACCCTGGCCACGGATGCGGGCGGGGCCCCACACGTCCATGTGAACAGTCTGGAGCGGAGCCTCTGTCGGAGGAAACTCGGAGGAGTGAGGGGCGGCGCGCTGTCGCCTCTCGACGCAGGGGACGCAGGTAGGGGCAGGCCCCGGAGGTAGGGGAGGTAGAGACCGGGGGAGACCAGAGACAAGGACACGGGAGGCCATGCCTCGGAGACGAGGCAGGGAGGGGTGACCAAGGCGGTGGTGCCAGAGGAGAGTCTGGTGGGACAGGAGACGACACGAGCAGGGCGCAGACTCAGGACCAGACCTGGACGCTGCAGCAAACACCTGACTCAACGCAGCTACCTGACCAGACTCAGCAACCGGAGGAGACTCAGTAGTCAGTGTGTACAGGCTCGACCCCGGCCGACGGGTAAACGTGGCCAAGTGTCGGCCCGTCCGAGCACACGTGCAGTGGGTCACCCGCTGACTCGCAGGAGTGAACTGGTCAACCCCCCTATCCTGTAGATCAGCTCCACTCACCAAGTTTGTAGAGAACGAGGGGAGGTAGAGACCTGACAGGGTGCCAGAGGGGGCTGCCGGACACGGTAAGACAGTGGAGAAGCGAGCAAGGACAGGACCCCCAGAGGGGTCCGCCAGGGAGACCGCAACCGGCCGACTGAGCGGCGTAAGCGTGGTGCGGTCTCGAAAGAAGGAGCGGGAAGCACCCGAGTCAAGGGTGAAGGTGTGTAAGGCCTGAGCCGACGTGGTACCTGAGAGAGCAGACTCACCAGCACCTGGGGCAGCAGACGCACTAGCACCTAGAGCAGCAGCCTCACCGGCACCTGGAGCAGCAGACTGGATACCGGGGTCAGGCGGCACACACAGGTGACAGGCTCCCTCGGCACTAGTAGACAATGCATACATTGCAGTGAGAATAGCATCATAGTCAAGAGCAAAGATATATACCCTCTGCCTAAGCAGCTCCACCCAGTCGGGGAGCTCAGCGTCGTCGCCAAACTCTGTACGCCAAGCGTCGCTCAGACGGGCGAAGCAGCGGGACTCTGTGTGACCACGCGTCCCGCAAGGCTGACCAGTCCGGACACCCGAGCTAATAACGTACTGGCAGCGAGCACCACTCAGCGACCCTCTACTCTGACCGTACCACTCACGAAGCTGCTGGGGCGAGGGGACCGCGTACGGACGACGCTGCAGCTGCACCTGGCCACTACAAGCAGCTGCGGAACTACTCACTCCAGGACGACTCCCACTACGGCCACCCCGACAACCCCAACTAGTGTACCACTCACGAAGCTGTTGGGGGGTGAGGGACTCACGCGGGCGACGCTGGAGCTGCATCTGGCCACTACAAGCAGCTGCGGAACTACTCACTCCAGGTTGACTCCCACTACGGCCACCCCGACAACCCCAACTAGCGTACCACTCACGAAGCTGTTGGGGGGTGAGGGACTCACGCGGGCGACGTTGGAGCTGCATCTGGCCACGCCAGGAACAGCAGTACCAGTAGAAAGAGCAGTAGCAGCAAGAGCAGCAGGAACAGCAGTACGGGAAGGGCAGTGCTCACCAGTGGCGAGAAGGGCAGGCGTACGACGGCGGCAACGGCGAGGCCGCTACCACTGTAGGGCGAGAGCTCCGCGGCAGCTGCAGGGGTGGCTGCTCCAGGGGCGGCAGTTGTAGGGGCGGCTGCTCCAGGGGCGGCTGCTCTAGGGGCGGCTGCTGCAGGGGCGGGTGCTCCAGAGGCGGCTGCTGTAGGGGTGGCTGCTCCAGGGGCGGCTGCTGCAGGGGCGGCTGCTGCAGTGGCGGCTGCTCCAGGGTCGGCTGCTGCAGTGGCGGCTGCTCCAGGGGCGGCTCGGCTGCTGGGCGGCTCGGCGGCTCGGCTGCTGGGCGGCTCGGCGGCTCGGCTGCTCGCTAGGGGCGGCGACGGGGCCGGGTAGGGGCGGCGACGGGGCCGCGTAGGGAGGGGAGCGGCGACGGGGCCGCTAGGGGCGGCGACGGGGCCGCGTAGGGAGGGGAGCGGCGACGGGGCCGCTAGGGGCGCCGACGGGGCCGCGTAGGGGCGGCGACGGGGCCGCGTAGGGGCGGCGACGAGGCCGCGTAGGGGCGGCGACGGGGCCGCGTAGGGAGGGAGGCGGCGACGGGGCCGCTAGGGGCGGCGACGGGGCCGCGTAGGGGCGGCGACGGGGCCGCTAGGGGCGGCGACGGGGCCGTTAGGGGCGGCGACGAGGCCGCGTAGGGGCGGCGACGGGGCCGCGTAGGGAGGGAGGCGGCGACGGGGCCGCGTAGGGGCGGCGACGGGGCCGCTAGGGGCGGCGACGGGGCCACGTAGGGGCGGCGACGGGGCCGCGTAGGGAGGGGAGCGGCGACGGGGCCGCTAGGGGCGGCGACGGGGCCGTGTAGGGGCGGCGACGGGGCCGCGTAGGGGCGGCGACGGGGCCGCTAGGGAGGGGAGCGGCGACGGGGCCGCTAGGGGCGGTGACGGGGCCGCGTAGGGGCGGCGACGGGGCCGCGTAGGGAGGGAGGCGGCGACGGGGCCGCTAGGGGCGGCGACGGGGCCGCGTAGGGGCGGCGACGGGGCCGCTAGGGGCGGCGACGGGGCCGCGTAGGGGCGGCGACGGGGCCGCGTAGGGAGAGAGGCGGCGACGGGGCCGCTAGGGGCGGCGACGGGGCCGCTAAGGGTGGCGCGAGGGCCGCGAGAGGGGCCTCTAAGAGAGCTCGATAGAAGGGCGGCCCACAAGGCGCGCCTCGGGCAGGAGCGACTGGCGTTCCGGTCAGAAAAAAAAAATTTCAGTGGTGGGCCCAAGGAAGCGTTCCCACTAGGGAACCTGCTCTGATACCATGTTAAGAAATGAGGGATGAATGAACTAGCAAGCAGGTGGGTACAAGTAGGAAAACCTAGAAATGTTGTACCCCATATAGTCTACCCCACTACAGCCTACACAGACTATAGCATATAAGTTTGACAAAATCTAACTGTTTCCTTAGTTCGTCCAGCTCAGGATGTGGCAGTCAGAACTGTCACTGTACAGTTGGTTGTGCCCTCGGTTCTAGTTTTATGCGGTGGTCGTGTGCTTGCTGAGGCGGCAGTCCCTCTGGTAAGTTGTATGGAAAAATCCAGGGGTACCGTTTTAGTAACTCATGTAGTTCGGGCGGTACGATTGCCAGCCGTGTCTGAAAGTCGCTCGGATTTTTTGCTTTCCCTAATTCCGTAACATCCAATGCGTATACGTCAGCTCCTAACGCGACGGCCCGTTTCATTGTGATGGCGTTGACTGTCAAACTTATATGCTATAGTCTGTTTAGGCTGTAGTAGGGTAGTTCATATAGGGTACAACACTTTTAGGTTTGCCACTTGTACCCACCTGCTTTCTGGTTCAATCATTCATTCGCTCACATTCTAACATGGTATTCTGAGCAGGTTCCCTAGTGGGAACGGTTTTTAAGGGCCCACCACAAATTTTATTTTCCTGCCCTGCCCGAAGCGCGCATCGCGCCCTGCCCGTCGTGGCCCCTTTGTCGCCCGTCACGGCCCCTGCTGGACGCGACCCCTACTGCCTGTCGCGGCCCCTAATGCCGTCGCGACCCCGCCTGCCGTCGCGGCCCCTACTGCTGACACGACCCCTATTGCTGTCGCGGCCCTAGCCCGTCGCGGCCCCTACTGCCTGTCGCGGCCCCTACTGCCATCGCGACCCGCCTGCCATCGCGGCCCCTACTGCCGACGCGGCCCCTACTGCCGTCGCGGCCCTAGCCCGTCGCGGCCCCTGCTGCTGGCGCGGCCGCCCCCACTGCTGGCGCGGCCCCTGCTGACGCGGCCCCTGCTGACGCGGCCCCTGCTGACGCGGCCCACTGCTGACGCGGCCCCTGCTGACGCGCCCCCCTGCTGACACGGTCCCCTGCTGGCGCGGCCCCTACTGGCGCGGCCCCTACTGACGCGGCCCCACTGCAGTCGCGGCCCCCCTGCCGTCGCCACTCCTACTGGCGCGGCCCCTGCTGTCACGGCCCGGCCCCCTGCAGACGCGGCCCCTGCTGTCGCGCCCCCCCCCTGTGAGAGTACGACGGCTTATGCCAGCTATGCTTGCTTGCCTTTGTCAAACTTATATGATATAGCCTGTGTAGGCTGTAGCGTGTTAGACACTAAGGGGTACACAATTCTAGGGTTTCATATTTGTATCACTTTTATTCCTTAGTCATTCATTCTCGTTCTAATCTCCACATGGTATAGAGCAGGTTCCCTCGTGGGAACTGTTCCTAGGGCCCACCGAATATCGACTTTTTTTTCTGCCCGGAGCGCGCTTAGCCCCTGCCCGAGTCGCGCCCCGTGTGGATCCCCTTCGTGGCCTATAGCGGCCCCTCTCACGGCCCCTAGTGGCCCCGTCGCTCCGTCCTCACGGCCCCGTCGCGCCGCCCTCGCGGCCCCGTCGCACCGCCCTCGCGGCCCCTCGCGGCCCCTTAGCGGCCCCTCGCGGCCCCGTCGCCGCCTGCCGCCCTTTTCAGCGGCCCCGTCGCCGCCCTCTCAGCGGCCCTGTCGGCGCCCTTTCAGCGGCCCCGTCGCCGCCCTTTCAGCGGCCCCGTCGCCACCCCTACTCGGCCTCGTCGCCGCCCCCCCTTTCGGCGGCCTCGTCGCCGCCCTTCAGCGGCCCCGTCGCCGCTCCTTCGCGGCAGCGACGCCGCCCTTCACGGCCCCGCCGAGCCGCCTTCGCTGCCGAGCCGCCGAGCCGCCGACCTGCCGAGCCGCTGCGCCGCCGAGCCACCGAGCCGCTGAGCCGCCGAGCCGCCGAGCCGCCGAGCTGCCGAGGCGCCTTTGCCGCCGAGCCGCCGAGCCGCCGAGCCGCCTTTGCCGCCGAGCCGCTGAGCCGCCGAGCCACCGAGCCGCACTGCAGCCGAGACGCCGCCGCCTGCCGGCCTGCCCCGGACCGCCTCACTTGCCTGGTAAGAGCAGCGCCTCTGCCACTGCACTGCCCTACCCCACTGTACTCACTGCCTGTCTACTGCTGTCATGGCCACCCCTAGTGTTCTCACCTTTGACGCTGAGGGTCGGGCTGTTGACTTTGAGGTCTGGGTAGATGATCTGCAGCTTATCCTACAGTGCGATAGGGCAGACGGTCTCTCCCTGTTTGACCTCACTTTTGGTGCTTCTCCTGCCCCTGCTGCTGATGCTGACGCCACTGTTCGCTCACAGTGGGCCACGCGCGATGCTGCTGCCCGCCTTGCTGTGCGCCGCCACTTACCGACCGCTGAGCGCGCGCATTTTAGCCAGTACAAGAGTGCCAAGACCTTGTACGAAGCTGTAGTTGCACGCTACTCTTCCCCTGCCACTGCTGCTCTTAGCCGCCTCATCCTGCCGTACCTCTTCCCTGACCTCGCCGCTTTTCCCACAGTCGCTGACCTCGTTACGCACCTTCGCACTAGTGACATTCGCTACCGTGCTGCGCTTCTTGCTGAGTTCTGCGCCAAGAACCCCCCCCCCTATGTACATCACCCTCTACTACATAGTCACCCGGCTCCCTGACACCCTTCGCTCGATCAGGGACCACTTCCTCTCTGTTTGCCTCACCACACTCACCGTTGACCTCCTCGAGGAGCGCCTCCTAGCAGCAGAGAAGAGTATAGTCGCTGTAGGAGCCTCTCGTGGTGACCCTCGTACCCCTGTCTTTGAGGGGTGCTCCCCCTCCCCCCTCTTGCCCTCTGTTGCCTCTGCTGCTGCGGCCGACCTTGTTGGTCTTGAGTCGGTCGGCGCGGCGTCTGCCCCTAGCGGGAGACGCCGCCCAGGCAAGGGCAAGGGGGGCAAGGGCGCTGGAGGAGCTGGCAGGGGCGGTGGAGGCGGCGGTGGAGGCGGCGGAGGGAGTGGGGGTGGCGGTGGGAGTGGTGGCGGGGGTGGGGGCGCTAGTGGCGGCAGTGGAGGTGGAGGAGGCGGCGGTGGTGGCGGTGCGGGCGGAGGTGGCGGAGGTGGAGGCGGTGGTGGAGGTAGCGGCGGCGGAGGTGGAGCTGGTCGGGGCGGCTCTACACAGAGGGTCGGCTCCGGTGGTGGTCAGCGCCAGCAGCAGCAGCAGCAGCGCACTCGTGAGATCCCTTCCCCCCAGCAGCTTCGTGAGTGGTACGCTGCTCGTCAGCGGGGTGGGGGTGCTGGCCCCTGTACCTACGTTCTACGCACCGGCGACCGCGCGGGTGATCAGTGTGGGGGTCCGCACTCCACCCAGCGCTGCTTCGGCCGCCTGACGGACGCGTGGCGTCATCAGTTCCCCGACGCTACTGAGATCCCTCGCTGGGGCGAGCTGTTTAGGGCGGGTGTTGCGATCTTTGATCTTGATTATGATGCTATTCTTGCTGCCATGTATGCTGTGACTATTAGTGATGAGGGTGACTGTTACCGGTGTTTTCCGCCTGACCCGGGCATTGAGGCTGCTGCTCTAGGTGCTGGTGAGGCTGCTGCTCTAGGTGCCAGTGAGTCTGCTGCCCCAGGTACTGGTGAGTCTGCGCTCTCGGGTACCGCGTCGGCTCCGGCCACCCACACCTTCACCCTTGACTCGGGTGCTTCCCGCTCCTTCTTTCGAGACCGCACCACGCTCACGCCGCTTCGCCGGCCAGTGGCAGTCTCCCTGGCAGACCCCTCTGGGGGTCCTGTCCTTGCTCACTTCTCCACTGTCCTACCGTGTCCGGCGGCCCCTTCTGGCACCCTGTCAGGTCTTTACCTCCCCTCGTTCTCTACGAACTTGGTGAGTGGTGCTGACCTCCAGGATGCAGGGGTTCACCAGTTCACTCCTGCGAGTCGGCGAGTGACTCACTGTACCTGTGCTCGGACGGGCCGTCACTTGGCTACGTTTACCCGTCAGCCGGGGTCGAGCCTGTACACACTGACTACTGAGTCTCCTCCAGTCGCTGAGTCTGCTCAGGTAGCCGCGTCGGGTCAGGTGTTTGCTGCGGCGTCCAGGTCTGGTCCTGAGTCTGCCCCCTGCTCGTGTCGTCTCCTGTCTCACCAGACTCTCCTCTGGCACCACCGTCTTGGTCACCCCTCCCTGCCTCGCCTTCGAGGCATGGCCTCCCGTGTCCTTGTCTCTGGTCTCCCCCGGTCTCTCCCTCCCCTTCCTCCGGGGCCTGCCCCCACCTGCGTTCCCTGCGTCGAGGGGCGGCAGCGCGCTGCTCCTCACTCCTCCGAGTTTCCTCCGACAGAGGCTCCGCTGCAGACGCTTCACATGGACGTGTGGGGCCCAGCCCGCGTCCGTGGACAGGGTCACGAGCGTTACTTCCTGCTGGTGGTTGACGACTACTCGCGTTACACCGCAGTCTTCCCCTTGCGCAGCAAGGGTGAGGTCACTGAGGTGTTGATCGCCTGGATCCGCGCAGCTCGTCTCCAGCTCAGAGAGAGTTTCGGCTCGGACTTTCCTGTTCTACGTCTGCACTCTGACAGAGGCGGAGAGTTCTCCTCTGACCTTCTGCGAGCCTTCTGTCGTGCACGAGGCATCCGCCAGACCTTCACGCTTCCGGACTCTCCGCAGCAAAATGGGATTGCTGAGCGCTGCATTGGCATGGTCATGGACGTCGCTCGTACGTCCATGGTCCATGCGGCTGCCCCCCATTTTCTGTGGCCGTTTGCGGTTCGGTACGCGGCGCATTAGATCAACCTTCAGCCCCGGGTCTCCATGCCGGAGACCTCCCCTGCCTTGCTGTGGACGGGGAAGGTTGGCGATGCGTCTGCGTTCCGTGTCTGGGGATCTCGGGCGTTTGTCCGCGACTTGTCTGCGGACAAGCTGTCCCCTCGTGCTGTTCCCTGTGTCTTCCTTGGCTTCCCCCCTGACGCGCCGGGCTGGCAGTTCTACCACCCCACCTCGCGCCGTGTTCTGTCCTCCCAGGACGTCACGTTTGACGAGTCGGTTCCCTACTACCGTCTCTTCCCCTACCGCACTGCGTCCCTCCCCCCCCCGCAGCTCTTCCTTACGCCAGGTCCCCCTCCGGTAGACCCCCTCCCCCCTCAGGGTCCTGCCCCCTCAGGTGTGTCTCAGGTAGACGCAGTCGACCCTGTCGAGGTAGCTGTTGACTCTGGTGTTGCTAGGGGTGCTGAGCCTGCGGGTGCTGGGTCTGGGGGTGCTGACTCTGGGGGTGCTGAGCCTGGGGGTGCTGACTCTGGGGGTGCTGAGCCTGGGGGTGCTGGCTCTGGGGGTGCTGCGCCTGGGGGTGCTGAGCCTGGGGGTGCTACGCCTGGGGGTTCTGAGCCTGGGGGTGCTGCGTCTGGGGGTGCGGAGTCTGAGGGTACTGGACCTGCTCGTGTGGCGTCTGGCGGTGCTGGGCCTGGAGGTTCTTCGGGTGCTTCGTCCCGGAGGGAGCTACTCTCTCCGCAGGAGCTGCTTGAGTGGTTTGCCCGGCGCTGGAGGAGTGCTGCTGGAGCTGGAGGTACTGCGGGCGCTGGAGGTTCTACTGCTGCTGAGGGTGCTGGTGCCGCGGGTCCCGGAGGTGCTCGTACTGGGAGTACTGGAGCTGCTGGGCCTGCGGGTGCGTCTAGTGCTGGAGCTGGTGGACCTACTGCGTCTTCTGGTGGTCCGGCTGGAGCTGGAGCTGCTGGGGGTGTTGGCGCTGAGGGTGCTTCTGGTGCTGGTGCCCCTGAGGGTGCTGGAGTTGGCGCTGCTGGAGCTGGGGGTGCTGCTGGCGCTGGTGCTGTCCCTTCTGGTGTTGGTGCTTCTGAGGGTGCTGGCGTTGGTGCTGCTGGAGCTGGTGCTGCCGTTCGTGGTGCTGGCGCTGTTCCTGCTGGTTCTGGGGGTGCTGCACGGCCGCGGCCGTACTTCGTTCCGCTCCTTGAGCAGGTTCTTGGTCTTCCGCCCTCCACTAGTCCGGCTCCTCCCTTAGAGTGTCCACCGCCTGTCCGGTCTGAGTCACAGTTACAGCCTACCTCTCCTCTGCCTGCTCCTTCTCCCTACACTGGTCCTACTGGAGGTCTTGTTGAGCGTCGTGAGCCTGCGTCTCGTCCTCCGTCGCCTGTCCGTGCTGCTCGCACTGGTGGTCGTGGTTCGCGTCAGCGTCCTCCCCCCGTCCCCGGCACGCACCGGATGTCTCTGCGTCCGTCCACTGCTCCTCTGCGTGCCCCTTTGCCTTCTCCGCCTGAGTCCTCTCTTCCTGCTCTTGCTGACCCGGAGTCAGACTCCCTTCGTGCTGCCAGTCCTACTGTCACGCGTCTCCTTGCTACTGTCGTCACTGACCCTTCCTTTGAGTCCACTGCGGCGTCTGCCCTAGTTGCTGAGCTTGTCGACTTCGCTGCTCGCTGTCGTCTAGACTACGCTGCTAGTCTGGTTACTGAGTCTGCGTCTGTCTGTCCTCCGTCCGTCGGGGTTGAGTGTGCTCTTGGCACGGACGTCCTTGAGGACAGACAGGAGGACCTCCAGTGTCTTGCGGCTGCTTCACCTCATCTCGTGTCCATGCTACTTGCCCCTGAGGGAGACCCGGATGCACCAGACATCCCGACTCCGCGCTCTTACGCGGAGGCGATAGAGGGTCCCTACTCCTCTCAGTGGCAGGCAGCCATGGACGCAGAGATGGCTTCCTGGAAGTCCACAGGCACCTACGTTGACAAGGTTCCCCCGCCTGGGGCGAACATCGTCAGTGGCATGTGGATTTTCAGGGTGAAGCGGCCGCCGGGTTCTCCGCCTGTCTTCAAGGCGCGTTACGTGGCTCGTGGCTTCAGTCAGCGGCAGGGAGTTGACTACTTTCAGACCTTCTCTCCCACCCCGAAGATGACCACTCTTCGGGTACTGCTGCACATAGCCGCTCACCGTAACTACGAGCTTCACTCTCTTGACTTCAGCACTGCTTTCTTGCAGGGCAGCCTGCACGAGGAGATCTGGCTGCGCCGCCCACCTGGATTTACTGGGACTTTTCCTCCTGGCACCCAGTGGAGCCTCCGGCGGCCAGTCTACGGTCTCCGCCAGGCACCTCGTGAGTGGCACGACACACTGAGGACTACACTTGCGGCTCTTGGGTTTGCTCCTTCTACTGCCGACCCGTCGCTGTTTCTGCGCACCGACACCTCTTTGCCGCCGTTCTACATCCTCGTGTACGTCGACGACTTGGTCTTTGCCACAGCTGACACTGCTGGACTCGCCTACGTGAAGTCCGAGCTGCAGAAGAGACACACGTGCACAGACCTAGGTGAACTGCGCAGCTACCTTGGCTTGCAGATTACCCGGGACAGAGCACAGCGCACCATTACCCTGACTCAGTCACACATGGTGCAGCAGGTCCTTCAGCGCTTCGGCTTCACGTACTCCTCGCCTCAGGCCACTCCTCTGTCTACTCGCCACTCGCTCTCAGCTCTGCCTTCGGATGAGTCCGTAGAGTTGAGTGGCCCGTACCCAGAGCTTGTTGGCTGCCTCATGTACCTGATGACCTGCACTCGACCTGACCTTGCATACCCTCTTAGCATTCTGGCACGCTATGTTGCTCCTGGGAGACACAAACCAGAGCACATGGCTGCAGCGAAGAGGGTGTTGCGCTACTTGTGCAGTACGTCGGGCATGGGGCTAGTGCTTGGAGGGCGGAGTCCAGTGGTCCTCACTGGTCACGCAGACGCTTCTTGGGCTGACGACCAGGCTACACAGCGGTCGTCACAGGGTTACACCTTCAGCCTTGGTTCCGGCTCTGCTTCGTGGCGGTCTACCCGCTCGTCTTCTGTTCTCGGCTCCAGTTGTGAGGCTGAGATCTACGCAGGGGCCATGGCTGCACAGGAGCTACGCTGGCTCACCTACCTGCTGACTGACCTGGGAGAGCCGCCTCGTTCTCCTCTAGTTCTGTACGTAGACAACAAGGCCATGCTGGCCTTGTGTCGGGAGCACAGACTGGAGCACAGAACGAAGCACATCGCTCTTCGCTACTTTCTTGCTCGTGAGCTGCAGCAGCGCGGTCAGTTGCGCCTTGCTTACGTGGCCTCTGAGGCCAACACTGCTGATATCTTCACCAAGGTACTCGCGCCTTGTGATCATCAGCGCTTCTGTACTCTGTTAGGTCTTGTGCCTACCTTGCCTCACTTGCTCACTTCTTGACCTTGCTTGTACTGTTACATATATATATATACCTGCTCTTGCTTGTTTAGCGTTATATATATGTAATCATGCATGTGAACTGGCCTTGTGGCCTTGACTTGTGCTCAGAATGTGTGGTGACGTTGTGATCCACCCTGAGCTTGCTTTGCCTTGCTTTGCTTGACTGGTCTTGTGACCCCTTGTTCTCCCCCACTTTGCCTATGGGGGTGTGTCAAACTTATATGATCTAGCCTGTGTAGGCTGTAGCGGGTTAGACACTAAGGGGTACACAATTCTAGGGTTTCATATTTGTATCACTTTCATTCCTTAGTCATTCATTCTCGTTCTAATCTCCACAGCCTTTACTTTATTATGCTATTTCTAGCATAGGATAATTATATGCATGCATGAATTGCTTGATTTCCTAGGCTAGGTGCTTTCCTATATTTTATTATAGTTATAGCACCGAGCTAGGTTGCGTGCACCGAATTCTGGCTTTTCGGTTGCCACCGAATTGCCTTCTACCGAATTCGGTAAGGATCTGTTCGGGACGCTTCGCGACCCGCGGAACCTTCGCGTAACACCTGGTTACGGGGCCTTGTGTCGAGCCTATATATAGCCTCGTGTTGTACCCAGGTGATCATTCAATTCAATTCAATTCACATTCTCTTTTCTGAGCTCGATCCTAGATCCTCACACCCCCCCCCCCCCCCCCCCCCTGCTGGAGCGCCCCCAGCTATCGCGGCCCCTGCTGTCACGTCCCGGCCCTGCACCCGCCCCTGGTGAGCACCCGCGCCGTTCTGCTGCGCTGCGCCGCCAGTTGCCGAGCCACGCCGCCCAGCCGAGCCGCGCCGCCCAGCCGAGCCGCGCCGCTCTGCCGAGCCGCGCCGCCCTACCGAGCCGCGCCCCCCTACTGAGCTGCACTGCCCTGCACTGCCCTACTGCTACTGCTGCTACTGCTCCTGCTGCTGCTATGGCTAGCCCTACTGTTCTCACCTTTGATGCTGAGGGGCGTGCAGTTGACTTTGACGTGTGGGTTGACGACCTGCAGCTCTTTCTTCAGTGTGACTCTAGGGATGGGGTATCCCTTTTCGATCACACGTCCGGTATCTCTACTGCCCCTGCTGCCACTGCTGACAGTACGGTTCGCTCGCAGTGGACCACTCGTGACGCTGTTGCTCGTCTTGCTGTTCGTAGTCACCTGCCGCCTGCTGAGCGCGCGCATTTTGGCCAGTACAAGACTGCTCAGTCTTTGTACGACGCTGTAGTTGCGCGCTACACCTCCCCTGCCACTGCTTCCCTCAGCCGCCTCATGCTACCGTACCTTTTCCCTGACCTTGCCGCCTTTGCAACAGTCGCTGACCTCGTTGCTCACCTCCACACTAGTGACGCCCGCTACCGCGCTGCCCTTCCCACTGAGTTCTGTGCCAAGAACCCCCCCCCCATGTACATCACCCTTTACTACCTAGTCACCCGCCTCCCTGACTCCCTTTCTTCAGTCAGGGACCACTTTCTCTCCCTTTGCCCCACCGAGCTGACTGTCGACTTGCTAGAGGAGCGCCTTGCTGCAGCTGAGAAGAGTATCTTGACTGTAGGTGCTTCTCGCGGCGACCGTCGCACCCTTTCTTTGAGGGGTGTTCCCCTGTCCCCCTTCTCCCCTCTGTTGCTTCTGCTGCTGCTGTCGACCTCGTTGGCACTGAGGAGGTCGGAGCTGCGTCTGCCCCTAGTGGGAGGCGCCGCAACAGCAAGGGCAAGGGGAGCAAGGGTGGTGGAGGAGGCGGCGGGGGCGGCGGTGGAGGCGGTGGAGGAGGCGGAGGGGGTGGCGGTGGAGGTGGGGGTGGTACCGGGAGTGAGGGCTTCAGTGGCGGCGGTGGAGGTGGTGGAGGCAGCGGCGGAGGAGGTGGAGGCAGCGACAGCGGTGGTGGAGGCAGCGGCAGCGGTGGTGGAGGTGGCGGCGGCCGTGGTGCTGGTCGAGGTGCAGCCGCGCAGCGTGGAGGCTTTGGTGGTAGTCAGCGCCAGCAGCAGCCGCGCTCCCGTGAGACCCCGTCGGCCTAGCAGCTTCGTGAGTGGTACGCTGGGCGTGGGAGGTCTGGGGGTGCTGGTCCCTGCACTTACGTTCTTCGCACCGGCAGTCGTCGTGGGGAGGCGTGTGGGCTGCCACACACTACGCAGCGCTGCTTCGGTCGCTTGACTGACGCCTGGCGTGCCCAGTTTCCTGACGCTGTTGAGCTCCCTCGCTGGCATGATCTGCTTAGGCAGAATGTGGCTATCTTTGATCTTGATTTCGATGCTATCCTTGCTGCCATGTATGCTTTGACTGATAGTGCTGAGGGTGACTGTTACCTGAGTGTCCCGCCCGACCCGGGCATTGCGGCTGCTGCTCTAGGTGCTAGTGCGTCTGCTGCTCCAGGTACTGGTGAGTCTGCTGCTCCAGGTGCTGGTGAGTTTGCTCTCTCTGGTACTGCACCTACTGAGGCCTTGCACACTTTCACACTTGACTCTGGTGCTTCGCGCTCTTTCTTTAGAGACAGCACCACTCTCACGCCACTCAGTCGGCCTGTTGCAGTCTCCCTGGCTGACCCTTCTGGGGGCCCAGTCCTTGCGCACTCTTCCACGGTTTTACCGTGTCCTACGGCCCCATCGGGCTTGCTGTCGGGACTCCACCTCCCCTCGTTCTCTACGAACCTGGTGAGTGGAGCTGACCTCCAGGACGCGTGGGTTGACCAGTTTGCCCCTGGAGGTCAGCGTGTGACCCACTGCACTTGCTCTCGAACGGGCCGCCACCTGGCCACGTTCACCCGTCGGCCAGGGTCGAGTCTGTACACACTGACTACTGCGTCTCCTTCGGTCTCTGCGTCTGGTCAGGTAGCTGCGTCTAGTCAGGTGTTTGCTGCCGCGTCCAGGTCTAGTCCTGCGTGTGCCCCCTGCTCGTGTCTTCCTCTGTCGCACGAGACTCTCCTTTGGCACCACCGCCTTGGTCACCCCTCCCTGCCTCGTCTTCGAGGTATGGCCTCCCGTGCCCTTGTCTCGGGTCTACCCCGGTCCCTCCCTCCCCTTCCTCCGGGGCCTGCCCCTACCTGTGTTCCTTGTGTCGAAGGCCGGCAGCGCGCCGCTCCTCACTCCTCCACGTTCCCTCCGACTGAGGCTCCCCTGCAGACTCTTCACATGGACGTGTGGGGCCCAGCCCGCGTCCGTGGACAGGGTCACGAGCGTTACTTCCTGCTGGTCGTTGACGACTACTCGCGTTACACCACAGTCTTCCCCTTGCGCAATAAGGGTGAGGTCCCTGAGGTGTTGATCGACTGGATCCGCGGTGCTCGTCGCCAGCTCAGCGAGAGTTTTGGCTCGGACCTCCCTGTTCTGCGTCTGCACTCCGACAGAGGTGGTGAGTTTTCCTCCGACCTCCTGAGGGCCTTCTGTCGTGCGGAGGGCGTCCGCCAGACGTTCACGCTTCCGGCCTCCCCACAGCAAAATGGGATTGCTGAGCCGCATTGGCATGGTCATGGACGTCGCTCGTACGTCCATGACCCATGCGGCTGCTCCCCATTTTCTGTGGCCGTTCGCGGTTCAGTACGCTGCGCATCAGATCAACCTTCAGCCTCGTGTCTCCTTACCGGAGACCACACCTACCCTGAGGTGGACGGGGAAGGTTGGCGATGCGTCCGCGTTCCGTGTCTGGGGATCTCGAGCTTTTGTCCGCGATACTTCAGCGGACAAGCTGTCATCCCGTGCCGTTCCCTGTGTCTTCCTTGGCTTCCCTCCTGACGCACCCGGGTGGCAGTTCTACCACCCCACCGCGCGTCGTGTTCTGTCCTCTCAGGACGTCACGTTTGACGAGTCGGTGTCTTACTACCGTCTCTTTCCCTACCGCACTGCCTCTCTCCCCCCCCCGCCGCTCTTTCTAGCACCAGGTACTCCCCCGGTAGACCCCCTCCCCCCCCAGGGTCCTGCCCCCTTAGGTGTGTCCCAGCTAGACCCTGCCGAGCCGGTCGAGGTAGCTGTCGACTCAGGTGCTGCTAGGGGTGCTGGGCCTGAGCGTGTGGAGCCTGGGGGTGCTGAGTCTGGGGGTGCTGAGTCTGGGCGTGCTGAGCCTGGGGGTGCTGAGTGTTAGAGACTAAGGACGGAGTCTATGAAGATTAGGGGCTGAAATATCTCAAAATCGTCAACTACAATTCTGGACAGAAAAGTCGTCGTCACAAGAAACGTCGTGGACGAAAGGTCCACTGTTAGAATTCTTTCAAACTCGATTATGTTGTAGCCCGTGACCGTGGCTATCTTTCCCAATTTGAATAGTATCAAAATATGGAGTATAACTCGAGTTATGAACTTCGGCGCACTAGGGGGTATGCTGCCATAGAAAACGTAACTCAATCACAATTATCTCACAAGTTCACACAAGAAAGTTAGAGTAGCAATAGAACCAGGTAGGAGGGGATGAGGAGGACGAGAGGGAAGGTCCCAAAGGAGTCCCCAACCAAGGACACCCCATACCACACAATTCCCCTCTCTATAGGCACCCCAACTTTGACATTTGTCACTTTCCCAACTCATGCCATCCACCTCACCCAACTTGGCCACACTTGCCAACCTGGTTTGGCTTCTCCCAACCACTTGGCATCATCTACAGTGATAGTGATGGTATCGAATTTCCCAACCCCCAAAAGTCTGTACTCCTTATGGAGTCAACACCACAACTTCCCATAGTCACCACAACCAAATATCAAAAGCATACGAACTTCCAACGTTCGTAACTTTCTTGTTCGTGCTCCGATTGAAGCGATACTTGGTTCGTCGGAAAGCTCTTGAGCAGAGGAGTCACTTCATATATCTGCTCAAGCCAAATAACATTCACACACACTCAGAAAAACCAAACCGCACAAAACACAAATTCTTGCATACGCTCACACCACGCATGCAACGCACGAACACATGATGGGAGGCAGACAGACGTGAATGCTGTTATAGTCACAATAGGCTTGAATGTGCCTAAAACGAAATATAGAGAGCACAGACGGATTTCTGCACAGCGGCTTCAAACGTTGATAGCGTTCTGCTCACAGCTGCAAATGACTTGATTCAAATTGGATCTGGAGCGTCTTCACGTCGTCTACAATTATCAATTTAGATTGCAGGCATGGATTTAGGGTTGATGCCTCCCTCGGATGGCATGCCATCCGATAGGGTTTTAGTTTTTTTCTGCCCGGGGCAGCATGTCGTCAAGTCGTCAAGTCGTCACGTCTTTCCTTGTGTCTCGCGGCATAGAGAATCCTGTTTCGCGTCGAGTTTCACCGTGCCTATCCGCGAGCGAAAACAGCAGGCGAGACAGATAGACCTGCTTTGTTACACCACACTCGCAGCCGAGACACGAGCTCCAACCAACTTCTGCATTAGCTAGCTCTGATCCCAGCCTGTAACGGATCTACTAAGAAAAAGGGCATTTACCCATATATCAATAGCTTCTAGTACAACCAGAGAGTAACAACTCCTGGAAATGACTAAGTCTGAGAGTTGCTGGGAAAATGCAGTAACAAATCTTGGAGGGTGAGTTGAGGAGAAGACAATCCTATTTCCCAATTGATTAGTTGGGAGTAGGAAATGAAGAATGAACCAGAAGGCTCAGACCCCTTCCCTAGACCCCCTTGGGGTGCAGCCACCTTCCCCATGGCAAGGAGGGGTGCACTCCCTTGGGCCTTGCCCATGTGGCAACAAACAAGATTCTCAACCAATAATATTTTAGATAGCAAGGATAGGAAATGCACAACAATCACAAACCTGTGTTTGATGTTTATTGGTTGTGTTTGAAGTGAGCGGCGGAAATATTGTCGACTCACTCTTGGGGCTGTATTCTGATTGGTCGAATTAGGTCTGAGTTGCACTTACGTGGGTTGTGTTTCGAACCACTCAAACCAATTTCGTAGGTTCAGTTTTGTAGGGACAACCTGATTGGTTGGTTTTCCAATCAATCCCAATTTCCCCGTAAGTCTCGCTTTCCTTCAATTCGTGACCAATCACATTTCAACCCACTGTCCCTTTCACCTCTGGTTCGATGTATCGAGACCAGGGGTGAGTAGGTACGGATGTTACACAGCCCTTGCCTTACCGCCTTACATTAAAACCAGGAACAACTAGAACGCCCAGTCATTTCGCCACTCCCTGTCGCCGCCTCCACTGCTCGGCTTAAGCTGCATCCACAGCGCTGCTCCCCGTGATCCTTGACATGCTCCCTTGACATGCTCTTTGAATTGAAGAGCCGACGCAAAGCGTACGTCAAGAGCTAATGTTTGAGGTTTGTCGTCCAGTGCTTGGCGCTTTGGGACTTGCCATTGAAACGTCGTCCCATTCTTTGTGAAGGAAAGCGTGTTATCTTGGAAATTTAATATCACCTCATTAGGCCGCAGCCAATCCATTCCCAAGACAATGTCTACGCCTGCTAGGAGGGGTAAGACAAAAACGCTGATGGTCTCCTGATATCTTTGGATATCCAGGTTGACCAACGCATGTCCTCTGCATGGAATGATCCTGTCATCCCCTAGACGGATAGAACAAGATGGTCCTTGAACAGGAACATTCAAATATCCCATCCACTTCTCATCGATCAATGACGCAGTTGCTCCTGTATCAACCAGGATCGAGGCACTGCGCCCATTTACGCGACCCGAAAACAAAAGGTTTTGCTGATGTTTGGGTCGAATAGGACATGCTGTAATATCAGTGGGAGGCAAATAGTATGCCTTAATGCCGTGCTTGCTGCGTCCAAAAGAACGAGCTTGTGTCCACCACACATGGTGTCCCTTATCCCACTGCGCTAACACGCTCCATCCTTGAAGTGCTCGAAACAATTTACCTCGAACTGTGCGCGTTACTATTCCAACCGCAGTTAGAGGGTGCGCTTGGGTGCAACGACCCACCACATCCATTATCCAAGGCAAATTATGGTGATCACAAAATATAAATGAGAATTTATCTCGTAATGATTCAACTGTGATATTCTCCAGTGGGTGAAATCGAGAGGCAAACAAAGAGCTTTCATTAAATGAAAATGCATACACACATGCAATTTTGCAATCAACAAGGCACTCGAGTTTCAATAACTCCTCATCCCGCAGGACCACTGCCTCATCCTCTCGATCTACTATGCCCGCTAGGTACCCACCCCCTAGTTGGGCTTTGCAAAATCCCGCTGGCTGCCCGAGGGACCACTGCCATCATGGCGCTTGTTGTCCGTCTTGGACTTGCCAGAGTACTTCACCGCCTTGCGGTGGCGGCACTCATAGCCCTTGTGTCCAGGCTTGCCGCACTTGAAGCAGCTCTGGACATTGCTTGGTCCACCCTCGTTGACCTTCTTGGCCTTGTGGTCAGCCTGCTGCCCCTGCTGGAAGGGCCTCTTGTGGTTCCCGCACTTCCAAGGCGTTCCCTGCTGCCTTCCGCTAGGACCCGCAGTGCTAGACGACGGCCTTGAAGTCTGCTGCGGCTGGGTAGTAGTTTTCGCATAAGCACGGAAATGCTTATCGGTAGTCCCCACCACGCGCTTCACGTGATCGTAGGACCTCCATGCCTCCCCAGCCCCATCTGTCATGTGCATATTCTTGAGGTGTTCAGGCATCCCCCTGAAGAACAGATGGATCTTTTCGCCTTCGCTCATACGTTCCGCCGGTTTCTGGAGCACAGATCTCCTCGAACTCCACGGCGTACTGCTGCACTGTGCGGTTCCCGCACTGCAGCTTCTCAAGGCGGCTGCGCACCTCCAGCTGAGTCGGCTGGACCTGGAAAGCTTGCTTGAGTGCAGATGCAAATTCCTCCCACCCAAACGGCTTCCTATCCGCCTCAGCATGGATCTTGCTGCCATACACCACTCGCTGTGCATTCTGGTCTAGCACGGTGGTGGCAGCGACGACGCGAGCGTCGTCTTGGACCTTGTGCGCCTTGAACAGGTCGGTCATCATCGACAACCACGCAGCCACGTCCGTCTTGCCATGGATGAATGGCGGCAGGGTGATTGGCAGAGAGCCAAAAGCCTGCGTGCTCGGCTCAGCAGCGCGCTGCGTAGAAGGACCAGGGTCACCCACTGCACCACCAGAGCGAGAAGGGTTGGTGCGACCGCTAGCAGAGTTGGCAGGCGGGTCCGCTCGTGGTGCAGGGCGATACATGGTCTCCCTTCGGAGGGCACTGAAAGCCTCGCGCAGCTCGTTGATCTTTGAGGTCTGCCTCGCCAGCTGATGAACGTGCTCGCGCGCATCATGCTTCATGTTTTTAAGCTCAACTTCCAGGTACTTGATTCTGTCGTCCTGGTCAGAGACCTCCCTCGTGAGGTTGGTGATGAGTGACTGCTGCTGCTGGATGCGCGTATCCTGCTCAACAGCATGATCCTGCAGCTTAGCAATTTCAGCATGCAGAATGTCCTCCTCCCCTTCCAACTCAATGTCATCCTCCTGAAACTCCCCTTCCTGCTCCTTGGAATTTTCAGCAGCTGGAAGGTCCCTTGCAGGGGAGTCAACAGCAGGTTCCTTCTCAGCCATTTCCTCATCCATGTTGTTCAGGTCAATTTTCTGCACACAAGCTTCCAGTTCAGCATTTGAGTTGTTGCCTTCAACACCACCAGCATTGGAGTTGGTAGAAGCCATTGAGAGCAAAGTCACTGTATTATAAAAAAAAAGAGTTACAGATCTACTGCAGCATGATCCTGCAGCTTAGCAATTTCAGCATGCAGAATGTCCTCCTCCCCTTCCAACTCAATGTCATCCTCCTGAAACTCCCCTTCCTGCTCCTTGGAATTTTCAGCAGCTGGAAGGTCCCTTGCAGGGGAGTCAACAGCAGGTTCCTTCTCAGCCATTTCCTCATCCATGTTGTTCAGGTCAATTTTCTGCACACAAGCTTCCAGTTCAGCATTTGAGTTGTTGCCTTCAACACTACCAGCATTGGAGTTGGTAGAAGCCATTGAGAGCAAAGTCACTGTATTATAAAAAAAAAGAGTTACAGATCTACTGCAAATTGTTATCACCGCAGTGAATAACCAAGATTTTCTCCAAAGGAGAAAGTTCTTCAATAGATCTTACAACCACAGCAATGTGAAAAACACCTCTGTTGCAAAATATCCTTACCACCGCAGTGGATAAGGCAAGAACAATCACAAAGTGATTGTCTTCAACAGAGAATGTTAATCCACACAGGTTGCAACTTCTTCACAGTAGCTCCAATGGTTCCACCAGCAGGGAGGGAGGGAGGGAGTAGAACTCTTGGAGAAGCTTCCAAATCTTGAAGACCTGCGCTTGAGTAGCTTGTAGTCTTCAAAAATTTTATAATATGGAGATTACAATGAAAATCACAACTCCTCCAAGAAAAAGAAAAAGAAAATCCTCTTAGATGCCCACAAGGCGAGGATCTACTAATAGCTCTGATTACCAATGTAACGGATCTACTAAGAAAAAGGGCATTTACCCATATATCAATAGCTTCTAGTACAACCAGAGAGTAACAACTCCTGGAAATGACTAAGTCTGAGAGTTGCTGGAAAAATGCAGTAACAAATCTTGGAGGGTGAGTTGAGGAGAAGACAATCCTATTTCCCAATTGATTAGTTGGGAGTAGGAAATGAAGAATGAACCAGAAGGCTCAGACCCCTTCCCTAGACCCCCTTGGGGTGCAGCCACCTTCCCCATGGCAAGGAGGGGTGCACTCCCTTGGGCCTTGCCCATGTGGCAACAAACAAGATTCTCAACCAATAATATTTTAGATAGCAAGGATAGGAAATGCACAACAATCACAAACCTGTGTTTGATGTTTATTGGTTGTGTTTGAAGTGAGCGGCGGAAATATTGTCGACTCACTCTTGGGGCTGTGTTCTGATTGGTCGAATTAGGTCTGAGTTGCACTTACGTGGGTTGTGTTTCGAACCACTCAAACCAATTTCGTAGGTTCAGTTTTGTAGGGACAACCTGATTGGTTGGTTTTCCAATCAATCCCAATTTCCCCGTAAGTCTCGCTTTCCTTCAATTCGTGACCAATCACATTTCAACCCACTGTCCCTTTCACCTCTGGTTCGATGTATCGAGACCAGGGGTGAGTAGGTACGGATGTTACACAGCCCTTGCCTTACCGCCTTACATTAAAACCAGGAACAACTAGAACGCCCAGTCATTTCGCCACTCCCTGTCGCCGCCTCCACTGCTCGGCTTAAAGCCAGGATCTCAAGTAGTTCAATTGTTTTGCAGTTGGTGAGGGGAGCTGGGCTGCGATTGGTTAGCGAGGTGAACAATCTGACGAGGTGTGAAGCGAGGGGTGCGAAGTAAAGACAAATCGCAAATTCAGTCCGAACCAAGCAAGGCTCGGAAACTGGTTCGGTGACGAAGCTCCAATGCCTGCAATTTCTCGTCACACACAACAATCTCATGTACCAGCAAAATGTTTTGCATTTGCTCTAGGGGCAAAATCGTGGGTGTGCCGCACGCTCACTTTCCTAACCAGCCAGTCAATTCGCCTACAAAAATAGGGTAACAAGCGCTGCAAGTGTTTTGCAATTGAAGGCCAGTTCTCTTACTTGAGATCCTGGCTTTAAGCTGCATCCACAGCGCTGCTCCCCGTGATCCTTTCATAGGCGAAAGCTTGCGACTGTCGCATTTCTCTCGCCGCGGCTCCTCGCGAACGGCGCCGTGCGGCGATGGTTACTACGGAAACCAGCGGCGGGTCGATTCCAAGTACCGGGCTGGCGTGCGTGCTGGACGCACATTCGCTTCGATGGCGGCACTTAAAGGTCGCCCTGGGAGGCCCGGCCAGCCACGCCGACTCCGACGCCACCGCCCGCCGCATCTGCCGGTGGATCGAGCCGTGCTGCCCGTCGCGCGCGCGACTGCGGTCCGCGGACGAGCTGCTGTGGGACCCTGCGACGGACGAGCTGCTGTGCCCTGCGACGGACGAGCTGCTGTGCGGCGGAGAAAGAGAGAGGCGGCGGCGTGCGGGTCCGTTTCTGGGCGACGAGCTGTTGGGCGTGGAGCAGCTGGCGGACGCGCTGCTGGGCACCATGCCGCATGACGCATGCTTCCCGTCTCCTCAATACCCCGACGACCCCGTGTTCTACGACTCGTTCCCCCCTCCAGTCCCAGAGGACGACATGGAGGTCAAACTCCTCTGGGAAGCCCCGCCGGCGCTCCATACGCGTTTAGAGCTGCTGCTGTCACAGGACCCGAAGCATGTGACGGCCCTTCGCATGCTCGCCTGCAGAGACTGCAAGTGGGACCTTCGGAAGCTGCTGCCAGTGGGGCGCTCGTGCGTGAATCTGCAGTCGCTCTCCGTTGCAGCGCTGCCAGAACGAGACTTCTTTGGCGACAGCTATTTGTATCCCGAGATCGTGAAGCAGCGCAGGGAATGCGCTTGGATGGAGGATGCTCAGGTGGAACAGATGAAGCAGCTTATAACGGGTTGCCCACACCTCCGCTCACTACACTTCCACCTCAATACCAATGAATACCTCACTAAAAGGGAAGAAATCTTTCCCCTCCTCTCCCGTCTCGCCCACCTCTCCCTCCCACTCGCCGACCTCCCACCTAACCTTCTTCCCCACCTCTCCTCCCTCCGCTCCCTCCGTCTCTCCCTCTCCACACCCAACCATCCCCTCCTCCTCTCCGGTCGCCCCTTCCACTCTCTCCCCCTCCTCTCCCTCCTCCACCTCTCCCTCGCCTCTCCCGCCTCAGGGCTTTCCGAGCCTCTCTCACCGGACCTGTTTGCGGGGCTTGAACCGAGCCTGCGATCCTTGACTTTCTTGGTGTATGCGAAGCAGAAGGAGGAGGGTGGGGGAGGGGATGGTGGGGAAGGGGGGATGGGGAGGAGAGGGGAGGAGGAGGAGGGCGGATGGGTGGGGGATGAGTGGGCGAGGGAGGACGAGGTGGTGGGGCGGCTTCCTGCGTCGCTCTGGTCGCTCACACGCCTGCAGCACCTGAGCACCAACGTGGGAGGCGCCTGGGACTGCACTGGCCTCAACACCCTCTTCCCACCCCACCCCTCACACTCCATCCCCCCCTCCTCTTCCTGCTCCTGCTGTTGCTGTTGCTGTTGCTCCTCCTCCTACGACCCCGACCCTTCCTCACACCAGCAAGAGCGCCACCACCATCAGTGCTTCTCCTCCCTCCCTAACCTCACCTCTCTCTCGCTCCTCTCTCACCGCACCTTCCCTCCTTGCCTCTCCTCCCTCTCCTCCCTCACTCTCCTCTCCATCCCCCTCGCCTCCCCTCTCCTCTCCCCCGGTTCGCTCGCTCTCTTCTCCCACTGGCCCCGCTTGTCCCATCTGCTCGTGAGTGGTGAGGGGCCTGCCGAACCAACCTTCTGCCGCACCAAGCCTGGTCCCACCGAACCTGCAACTGGTCTCACCGAACCTCCCTCGTATCCCGAAGCAACTCCTTCCTCCAGCTCTCTCCGCCACCTCACTCTCATGGGGACAGCTGGCGTCATCCCATTGGCTGTGTGGGGGCGCCTGTGCCCGCAGCTGCTCTCGCTCAAGATCCAGGGCTCGCCCCACGTGGCTGTAAGGGGGTGGGGGGAGCAACTGGCGGAGGGTTCTGGGAAGGGGTCCGTGGGGCATGGCGCATGTGGTCAGGGGGAGGGCGCATGTGGTGAGGGGGAAGGCGCATGTGGTGAGGGGGAGGGCGCATGTGGTGAGGGGGAGGGCGCATGTGGAGCAGCAGGGGAGGCAGCTGCGTGCTTCTTCCCTTCCCTCGAGGAGCTTGTGCTGCGCAACGTGACCAGCCATGAATTGCAGCACACATGCACAGTGCACACATGCACAGAGCACACATGCACAGAGCATACATGCACAGAGCATACATGCACAGAGCATACATGCACAGAGCATACATGCACAGAGCATACATGCACAGAGCATACATGCACAGAGCATACATGCACAGAGCATACATGCACAGAGCATAGAGCCCCAGAGCAGCATAGGCACACTCTGGCATTCATGGGTCTGCTGCCCCGCCTCACCCACCTGGCAATCGACCACACCCACTCGCTTTCAGACCCCCCCACCCCAACGCACGCCCCGACCATCCTCCCGCCCCTCCTCCCCAACCTCACCTTCCTCCGCATCCACTCCCCCCCACCCACCCCCCTCCCCGTGCTGCCCCACCTGCGTACGCTGATACTAGGGTCCTACCCTCACTCCTCCCGCTTCCTCTCCTCGCTCTCCCTCTTCCCCTCCCTCACTGCCCTCCGCATCTTCAACCTCTCCATGCACAACTACCACTCCGCCCTCTCCTGCCCTCCCTCACTCAAATCCCTCCAAATCTGCTTCTCCCACCTTCCTCTCCTCCCCGACTCCCTCCGCCTCTTCTCCTCCCTCACTCGCCTCGACCTCTTCCAGTGTTCCAAGCCCCTCGCCCTGCCCGCCTGCCTCTCCGCCTTCTCCTCCCTCGCGCACGTGTCCTTCGGTCCTGATTACCACGACCCTGTGCTGCCCTACCGCCTCCAAGGGTACCTCCGGGGGAAAGCCTGGGAGCGGGAGGGGGGCGGGGAAGGGGAATGGGAAGGGAAGGGTGAAGGAGAGGGAGAAGGGGGGGAGGAAGGGGGGGAGGAGGGGGAGGAGGAGGGGGAGGGGGTGCAAGGGGCATATGAGGTGGGGGTGAGAGGCTTGCGAATCAAGGCAAGTGCCATGAGCTTGCAGTTACCAGCAGAGGTTTTACCAGCAGAGGTTTTACCAGCAGAGGTGTTACCAGCAGAGGTGTTACCAGCAGAGGTGTTACCAGCAGAGGTGTTACCAGCAGAGGTGCTAGAATGTGTGTTCCAGCGGATTCAGTTGCATGGGGACGAGGCACGCGTGAGAGGAGTGTGCCGCGGGTGGCGCCAGTGGTGCCGCCTGCACACCTCCTTCTTCGCCCTCGCCTTCCACCCCCTCCTGCTCTCCTGCCTCCCCCTCGCCCTGCTCCACTCCCCTCCCCCCCCTCCCACTCTGAACCCCGACTGCAGAGGCTGCAGCAGGAGACCCGGCCATGAGATGCCAGCTCAGGCCAGCTCCCCTCTTTCGTCCCTCCCATGGCACCCCGCCTTCTCTCCCTTCTGCGTCCTCCTCTCCTCCCCCATCTCCCACAACTTCTCTCTGCTCCCATCCTGCACGCCTCCCCTCACCCTCCCCCATCCCATCACCCCCTCCTCCCTCTCCTCCTGCTTCACCCACCTCTATCAAGGCGAATGGAGGAGCTCAGCATTCCCCCCCATCTGGTTAGCCTGTCTCCCCTCCCCCTCCTCCCTCGCCCACACCCTCACGCTCTACCCCAATCTCTCTGCGCTCCTCCTCCCCATAGTCTCCACCGCACCTCACCCCCTCCGTCCCTCCCATGTGCGCTCCCTCCTCTCTGCTGCCGCCGCCCTCCCCGCCCTCACCTCCTTCTCCGTGCTGCTAGAGCCGGGCTTCAGCAGAGAACACGACTGGGAGTACGGGCGGGACGAGCTGTGGGAGATGCCTAAGGAGGAGAGGAAGAGGGAGATGCGGCAATGGTGGGGGGAAACGAACAGGGAGGTGGAGAGGGGGCTGCTTGCGGTGCTGAAGAGGTGCCGCGGACTCAAAGAGCTGCGCATTCAGGGGGAGGGCGTCGCCCACCACCTCAAACTCCCCCCCTCTCTCTTCCTCTGCTGCACGCATCTCACCACCCTCTCCCTCCCCCTCTCCCGCCTCCCCTCCTCCCTCCTCCGCCTCACTCGCCTCACCTCTCTCTCCCTCGCCCTCCCTGTGGGTCACATGCCTCCCCAGTTCGCCCACTCCTCTCCCTTCGCCTGCCTCTCCTCCCTCCGCTCCCTCTCACTCCACACCTGTGAGGGTGACATGAGCAGCAGCTGCGTGTCTTTGGATGGCAGCAGCTGGAGTGGGCTCTCAGAGGAGCTTCTGCTGGGCCTGCCGTCGTGCCTCTCCTCCCTCTCCCTGCACCTCCCCACCGACATCATGCCCGCCTCCTTCTCCTCCCTCACTGCCCGCACGCTCCTCGCCGCCAACCAGTGGATTCCGGGGCTGCAGGGCGAGGAGGACGAGGGAGACGGAGGGGTGGGAGAGGAGGAGTGGGAGGGGGAAGAAGGGGAGGATGAGGCAGAGGAGGAGAGTGGTATGGGTGAGGGAGATGAGGATGTTTGGTGTGATGATCATAATCATGATCACGACGGTGGTGAGCATTCACAACTCCACAACTCACTCGGTGCTTCAAGCATCCACGACAGCACACTGCTGCCTCTCTGCAACCTCACTTCCCTCACGCTCTCCTGCTGCTGCTTTTTCCCCCCGCTCATTCGCCACCTCACTCGCCTCACCTCCCTCTCCCTCGGATCCTACTATGACGATGGGATAGACTCCACCACCCGATCCTGCTCACTCCACCACGGCCTCTCTCGCCTCACTCGCCTGCGGGAGCTCTCCCTCTGCTGCGACAGCTTCTCCCAACAGCGCCTTCCCCGCTTGCCCCGCCTCCGTAGCCTCCACGTGCAAAACTACAAAGAGACCGGCGACATGACCCGCTTCATGGCTGCTGTGGCGCACTCTTTGGAGCGGCTGCACATTGATTGTCACTTCTGCTCGCGTGCCCGTCTGTGCGAGAGAGGAAGCAACACAGGGCTGAGCTTCCGACAAGTTCAATGTGAACTGGGAGGTGGAGCGCGGTTTCTCGTCTAACCTCCGCTTCCTGCAATTGAACTCTGTCAGACTGCCTAAACACCCAGGTGACCAAAAGCATGAGTTGATGCAGCTCACGGCGCTCTCCACTCTCATTGTGGACAATGCAGACTACCGGGATTTCCTTGCAGCCCTCTCCTGCTTCTCCTCCCTGCGCACCCTCCGCCTCTCCAACATCACCCGAGGCTGCTCTGAGCCCTACTTCTCCTGCCCGCCTCTCCTCTCCACACTTCAGATCTGCTTCTCCGACCTGCCCCGCCTCCCCCCTTCACTCGCTCACTTCTCCCGCCTCACTCGCCTGGACCTGCTGCACTGGCGCCGCCTGCACTCTCTCCCGCCCTTCCTCTCGTCCTTCTCGTCACTGCACCACTTGAAAGTCACGAGCGATGGGCCCAAGCCCACACAGCCTGCTTGCCTGAAAGGCTTTCTTCGAGGCAGGGACTGGTACGAGCATTCGCCATGTGACGGCAGGGACTGGCACGAGCATTTATGTCAGTAATGTTCCTGGGAGGATTGTTAAGGGACACTGCACTGCTCTGCCGTGTTATGAAGTGTACAAGAGGGTGCAGTGCAAGTCTCCGAACAAAATAAACCCAGCTCCTATCAAAGGCACATTGTTGAAGGATCATTTCACACAAACAACCCAAGTGGAGCCCAGCGTGTTCCAGCCTTCGCCCATAAAATTGTCATGGGGATTCGTTATTACTCAAGTGTGGTTTGTTACATCCATGGTTGACAATCAGCAGAAGAATCACAACAAAACCTAGCATACCGTATTCCCCCGGATAAAAGACTCTAGGGGCTCTTATTGATTTCACAAAAAAAGGGGGGGGGGGGGGGGGGGGGGGGTCTTATTATAGACTAAAAATTCGATAAGACCCGGGTCTTATTATAAGTGCTATGTTTTTTTAAAATATAATGAAATGCAAGGGTGTTCTAATGCATATTTGTGTTTTTTTAACGAGGAAACACCCCGCGAATGTCTTGAGCCGAGAAATCGGGCACAATCCATGAACCATCTGAATGCGTCATGCTCATTGACCCATATTCAATGGTAACCAGCAGGCCCTCAGATATCAGCGTAAAACACGCTGATTACGCTGATTTTGTAGCTGTGATTTTCGTTTTCCCTGAAAATTCAGCATATGCTTCAATTTTGCACTGAAATTTCAGTATATCCTACCTTGTCACACTGACCATTTTGCGTGTTTCTTTACAAGAAACACTGACGAATCAGTATAGTGACGTGAGTCACACTGAAACGGAGTTGACCGCGTGTGGGGGGGGGGGGGGGGTGATAGGGTACGCATGTACAATCTGTACCTTCCCGTGATTCCTGAGACCCCACCCACACACTTGGAATTTTTTCGCATGCACTGCACAGATATCAGGTGCGCGCCGAAGTGTTTAGCCTCGCTGGAACCTATCACAGCAACAACACCACACACCTTGTACTGGGGTTTCAGCTATAGTTTTTTGTTATTACACTGTTGGTTCAGTTTACTTATGATTTTTACACTGGCAAAATCAGTATAAAAAAAACCGTGAACGCTGATTTGGACACCTCGTTGGCCGGGGCACGCTGATCCATCAGCATACCCTCAAACCAATCTGAGGGCCTGGTAACCAGCATTACAGATTGGGGGCCGACCAACGTGTACCACGTCCAATGCTTTGTGTCAGACCGCCTCGGACGTCTCATCCCTTGCATGGCACGTGAGGCTCTTAGCACAGAGTCGCGCTATCTCTATCACGTCTCGTACACAAGCGAATTTGACGCCGCCAGGGAACGGACCCACCTCTATGCAATGGGGAGCGCAGCTCGGCAAAGTCTAGCATAGCGGGACTAGCACGGCATATTAAATTCATAGCGCGAAGAATGCCGGGCATAGCATTAGGCTGAAACAGGGTGTCAGCATGGTGTCAACGCCCGATTCAGGCACGTCAGAATCCCGTCGCCCTCGTGCAACAACCTGCTGTCAACCTGCTCGTGATTACGTCGCGTCCTGTGCTGCCCACGCCAATACCGTCTTCGAGTGAGACTTCTCATAGCAGCCGTACCCCACGGGCCTCCCTTCCCACAGTCCGTGTCCCCGTATTTCTGTTAGAATCTTACGGGAAAGTTGGGTGTCGACTATCGAGGGGAAAGGTACAAAGGAGAAACCTAAGGGGTTGTACCCCACAGTGAGTACCCCACTAAGCCTAACCAAACTATAACATATATACACATATGTTTGACACACCCCCATATGCAAAGTGGGGGAGAACAGAGGGTCAAAAGACCAGTCACGAAGTGCAAAGCAAGCTCAGGGTGGATCACAACGTCACCACGCAGTCTGAGCACAAGCAAGAAGGCCACAAGGCCAGTTCACATGCAGAAATATATATGTAACAACAACAGTACAGTGATATCTACCTACAAGAACAAGCATGCAGGAATACATATAAATCATGGTACAAACAAAGCCTACAGCAAGTGAGGAAGAGTGGGCACAAGGCCTAACAAAGTGCAGAAACGCTGACGATCACCAGGCGGAAGCGCCTTGGTGAATATATCAGCAGTGTTGGCCTGAGTGGCCACGTAGGTAAGACGAAGCTGACCACGCTGCTGCAGCTCTCGAGCAAGAAAGTAACGGAGAGCGATGTGTTTTGTTATGTGCTCCAGTCTGTGCTCCTGACACAAGGCAATGGCGGCCTTGTTGTCGACGTACAGAACTGGAGGAGAACGAGGCCTCTCTCCCAAGTCGGTCAGCAGGTAGGTGAGCCAGCGCAGCTCCTGTGCAGCCATGGCTGTGGCGTAGATCTCTGCCTCACAGCTGGAGCCGAGAACTGAAGACGAACGTGTAGAAGGCCAGGAAACTGAACCAGAACCAAGGCTGAAGGTGTAACCCTGTGACGACCGCTGCGTAGCCTGGTCGTCAACCCAAGAGGCGTCCGAGTGACCTGTGAGGACAACGTCACCCCGTCCTCCAAGCACGAGCCCCATGCCCGATGTACTGCACAAGTAGCGTAGTCCCCTCTTGGCAGCATCCATGTGCACCTTTCGGTGCCGACCAGGAGCCACGTAGCGAGCCAGAAGGCCAAGAGGGTACGCAAGGTCAGGACGAGTGCAAGTCATCAGGTACATGAGGCAGCCCACTAACTCTGGGTAAGGACCACTCGGCTCTACGGACTCGTCCGAAGGTGGAGCTGAGAGCGAGTGACCTGTAGCCAGAGGAGTGGCCTGTGCTGAGGACCAGGTGAAACCGAAGCGCTGAAGGACCTCCTGCACCATGTGTGACTGAGTCAGTGTGATGGTGCGGCGTGCTCTGTCCCGGGTGATCTGCAAGCCAAGGTAGCTGCGCAGTTCACCCAGGTCTGTGCACGTGTGTCTCTTCTGCAGCTCCGACTTCACCAGGGCGAGAGCCTCAGTGTCAGCAGTCGCAAAGACCAAGTCGTCGACGTACACGAGAACGTAGAACGGCGGTAGAGAAGTGTCGGTGCGCAAAAACAGCGACGGGTCAGCAGTCGACGGAGCAAACCCAAGAGCCGCAAGTGTCGTCCTGGTGTGTCGTGCCACTCACGTGGCGCCTGGCGGAGACCGTAGACCGGCCGCCGGAGGCTCCACTGGGTACCAGGAGGGAACGACCCAGTGAAGCCAGGAGGGCGGCGCAGCCAAATCTCCTCGTGCAGGCTGCCCTGTAAGAAGGCTGTGCTGAAGTCAAGAGAGTGAAGCTCGTAGTCACGCTGAGCGGCAACGTGCAGCAGCACCCGAAGAGTGGTCATCTTCGGGGTGGGGGAGAAGGTCTGGAAGAAGTCAACTCCCTCTCGCTGACTGAAGCCTCGAGCCACGTACCGAGCCTTGAAGACAGGCGGAGAACCTGGCGGCCGCTTCACCCTGAAAATCCACATGCCACTGACAATGTTCGCCCCAGGAGGGGGAGCCTCGTCGACGTAGGTGCCTGTGGACTTCCAGGATGCCATCTCTGCGTCCATGGCTGTCTGCCACTGAGAGGAGTACTCACCCGCGATCGCCTCAGCGTAAGAGCGCGGGGTAGGGATGTCTGGTGCATCTGGGTCTCCCTCAGGGGCAAGCAGCATGGATACGAGATGAGGCGCAGCGGCTGCAAGACACTCAAGGTCCTCCTGCCTGTCCTCAAGGACGTCCGTGCCAAGAGCACACTCACCCCCGACGGACGGAGGACAGACAGACTCAGCAACAAGACTGGCGGCGCAGTCTAGACGACAGCGAGCAGCAAAGGCAACAAGCTCAATGACTAAGGCAGACGCAGCAGCAGACTCAAACGACGGGTCAGTGACAACAGTGGCAAGCAGACGCGTGACAGTAGAGTGCTCAGCACGAAACCGGTCAGACACAGGGTCAGCAAGGACAGGCAGAGAGGACGCAGGGGGAGGCGGCAGAGGAACACGCGGAGAAGGAGAGGAAGGACGACGAACTACAAGGGGAGGGCCGGAGACAGCCGGCTGGCTCTGATGAGGAACACGACGACCAGTACAGACAGGGGAGACAGGACGCGACGCAGGCTCACGACGCTCTGCAAGGCCACCAGGCTGCTCTGTGTACGGAGAAGGAGCAGGCAGCGGTGAGCCAGGCTGTAACAGAAGACCAGTAGACGAGGGAAGACTGAGAACCTGGCGAAGTGCAGAGTCAGGTGGTGGCTGAGACGACGGAGACGGCGGAGCAAAGAACAGGCGCGGCTGAGCAGTGCCACCAGCACGAGTAGCACCAGCCCCTCCAGCAGCGTCAGTACCTCCAGCAGCTCCAGCACCCCCAGCAGCTCCAGCACCTCCAGCAGCTCCAGCACCTCCAGCAGCTCCAGCACCTCCAGCAGCTCCAGCACCTCCAGCACCTCCAGCAGCTCCAGTACCCTCAGCAGCTCCAGCACCACCAGTAGCTCTAGGACCTCCAGTAGCACCACCACCAGCCCTAGCAGCTCCAGCACTCCCAGTACGAGCACCTCCGGGACCAGCGACACCAGCAGAAGAACCTCCAGCAGGAGAGCCCTGAGGTGCAAAAGTGGGACGCTGACGGTGACCGTACCAGTCGTGCAGCTGCTGGGAGGTGAGGGGCACACGCGGACGAAGACGGCTACTCCAAGGAGACCGCGGAAGAGCAGTCTCAGAACCGTCAGGCGACTCACCCCCAGACTCAGCACCCCCAGGCCCCGCACACACAGACGCAGCACCTCCAGACGTAGTACCACGAGACGCAGCACCTCCAGGCTCCTCACGCGCAGGCTCAGCACCTCCAGGCTCCACACGCTCAGCACCCCCAGACTCAGCACCCCCAAGCTCCGCACCCCCAGGGACAGCACCACTCGCAGCAGGACCGGAGTCACCAGTGACCTCAACAGGCGCAGGCGCAGGGGGGTCTACCTGAGAGACACCTGAAGGAGCAGGACCTGGCGCGGGGAGGGGGTCTACCTGGGGAGGACCTGGGGCGAGAAAGAGCGGCGGGGGGGGGCGAGGAGCAGTGCGGTAGGGGAAGAGGCGGTAAAAGGGGACGGACTCGTCAAAGGTGACGTCCTGAGACGCAAAGACACGGCGCGAGGCGGGGTCGTAGAACTGCCAGCCAGGCGCGTCAGGGACAAAGCCAAGGAAGACGCAAGGAATGGCGCGAGGGGAGAGCTTGTCCGCGGTGGTATCGCGGACAAAGGCACGAGCACCCCAGACCCGGAAACGCGACGCGTCGCCAACCTTCCCCGTCCACAGCAGTGTGGGCGAGGTCTCCGGCAAGGAGACACGGGGCCAAAGGTTGAGCTGATGCGCGGCGTACTGGACCGCAAACGGCCACAGAAAATGGGGGGCAGCCGCATGGATCATGGAGGTACGAGCGACCTCCATGACTAAGCCAATGCGGCGCTCAGCAACCCCATTCTGCTGCGGAGAGGCCGAAAGCGTGAAAGTCTGGCGGATGCCGTGCTCCGCATAGAAGGCTGCCAAGAGGTCTGAGGAGAACTCACCACCTCGGTCAGAGTGCAGACGCAGGACAGGAAAGTCCGACTGGAACCGCTCACGGAGCTGGAGACGAGTAGCGCGGATCTAGGGGATCAAAACATCAGGGACATCCCCCTTGCGCTGCAAGGGGAAGACCGTGGTGTAGCGCGTGTAGTCGTCGACAACCAGCAGGAAGTACCGCTCGTGGCCCTGTCCACGGACGCGGGCTGGGCCCCACACGTCCAGGTGGAGAGCCTGCAGTGGAGCCTCTGTGGGAGGGAACGAGGAGGAGTGAGGAGCGGCGCGCTGCCGCCCCTCAACGCAGGGAATGCAGGGCGGCGCAGGCGAGGGAGGGAGGGGAGGCAGAGACCTGGGAAGCCCAGAAACCAGGAGGCGGGAGTGCATGCTGCGTAGGCGAGGCAGGGAGGGGTGACCAAGGCGGTGGTGCCACAGGAGAGTGTCGTGCGACAGCCGGCGACACTCACACTGTGTAGCTACCTGAGTAGATGCGTGCAACTGGGGAGACAAAGGGGCGGAGCGTGACGCAGTGGTGAGGGTGTACAGACTGGACCCCGGCGCACGAGCGAACGTGGCCAGGTGGCGACCAGTCTGGGAGCACGTGCAAATCGCCACACGCTGCCGGCCAGGGGTGAAGGTGTCAACCCCCGCATCCTGGAGGACAGCGTTACTCACCAAGTTTGTAGAGAACGAGGGGAGGTGGAGACCAGACAGCTCACCAGACGGGACCGCCGGACACGGAAGCACAGTGGAAGACCGTGCAAGCACTGGGCCCCCAGAGGGGTCAGCCAGTGAGATAGGAACAGGTGCAGGGAGGGGAGTGACTGTGGTACTGTCGCGAAAGAAACAGCGGGAAGCACCAGAGTCAAGTGTAAATGTGTGCAAAGCCTGTGCAGGCGCAGTACCAAGGGGAGCAGACTCACAAGCACCTAGTGCTGCAGGGGCTATACCAGGGGTTATACCAGGATCCGGCGGCACACACAAGTAGCAGTCACCCTCAGCACTAACAGACAAGGCATACATAGCAGCAAGAATTGCCTCATAGTCAAGATCAAAGATAGGTACATCACGCCTAAGTAAGTCTGCCCAGTTGGGGAACTCAGCATCAGGAAACTTGGCGCGCCAGGCGTCGCTAAGTCGAGCGAAGCAGCGCTGCTCAGTGTGAAAACCTGTGCACTGGCGACCAGCGCGGGGACCTGTGCGGATGATATAGGGGCAGCGACCAGGACCCCCAGAAGCCCCACGCCCGGCATACCAGTCAAGAAGCTGCTGGGAAGTGGGGGTCTGGCGCTGACGCTGATGCTGCTGCTGCTGCTGCGGCTGCTGCTGGCCCTGACCACCACTGCCACCACCGCTCCCTCCTCCCCCACCTCCGCTGCTGCCGCCTCCACCGCTCCCAGTGCCTCCGCCGCCCCCACCACCACCTCCACCGCCTCCACCCCCACGACCACCCCCACCACCGCCGCCACCTCCACGACCTCCACCACCTCCACCACCTCCACCCCCACCGCCCCTGCCACCCCTGCCGCCCCTGCCGCTGCGACGCTTCCCACTGGGAGCGGAAGCAGCTCCGACCCCCTCAGCACCAAGGTAGTTGTGAGCAGCAGCTGCGGAGGCGTAGGAGGGGGTGAGAGGGGAGGGGGAGCACCCCTCAAAGAGGGGAGAGCGAGGAGTGCCACGAGCAGCACCTACAGCGAGGATGTTCTTCTCTGCTGTGAGGAGGTGCTTCTCGAAGTCGTCTACAGTGAGAGTGGTGGGGTCTAGCGCTAGGAAGTGGTCCCTGACAGAGCTAAGAGTGTCAGGGAGGCGGGTAACGAGGAAATAGAGAGTGAAGTACATCGGGGGGGGGTTTGCGGCGCAGAACTCGGCTGAAAGGGCGGCACGAAAGCGAGAGTCAGTAGCGCGCAGGTTAGAAACTAGGTCCTCAGCAGTGTTGAACGAGGAAAGATCGGGGAACAGGTACGGTAGCATGAGTCGACCTATGGCTGCAGTGGCCGGGGAGGAGTAGCGCGCAACTACAGCGTCGTACAGTGTCTTAGCAGTTCTGTGCTGGCTGAAATGCGCTCGCTCAGTAATCGGCAGGTGGTTCCTAATAGCTAGGCGTGCAGCAGCATCACGAGTCTGCCACTGGGAGCGTTCTAGAGCAGGAGCATCAGCAGCAGGAGCAACGGCAGTGCAAGAGACGTAATCAAACAGGGAAACGCCATCTTTGGCATCAGTCAGAAGGAACAGCTGGAGATCGTCTAACCATACAGTGAACTCGATGGGACGACCGTCAGGCTCGAACGCTAGAACGTTAGGCGTCGCCATATTGGCTTAAGGCAGGAGGCAGCAGGCAGCAGGCAGCAGGCAGAGGCAGCAGGCAGAGGCAGCAGGCAGAGGCAGCAGGCACCAAGTAGGAGGCAGGAGGCAGAGGCAGGAGGCAGAGGCAGGAGGCAGGGGCAGCAAGCAGCAGGCAGGCAGCAGGCAAGCTGCAGGCAGGCGGCAGTAGGCAGCAGGCAGGCAGGCAGGCGGCAGGCAGGCGGCAGCAGGCAGCAAGCAGGCAGGCGGGAGCAGGCAGCAAGTAGCAGGCAGGCAGCAGGCAGGCAGCAGGCAGGTTGCAGGCAGGCGACAGTAGGCAGCAAGCAGGCAGGCAGGTAGGCTGCAGGCAGCAAGCAGGCAGGCGGCAGCAGGCAGGCAGGCTGCAGGCAGGCGGCAGCAGGCAGCAAGCAGGCAGGCTGCAGGCAGTAAGCAGGCAGGCGGCAGTAGGCAGGCAGAAGGCAGGCTGCAGGCAGGCGGCAGGCAGGCGGCAAGCAGGCAGGCAGGCAGGCTGTAGGCAGCAAGCAGCAGGCAGGCAACAGGCAGCAAGCAGGCAGGCGGCAGCAGGCAGGCTGCAGGTTTGAGAGTACGACGGCTTATGCCAGCTATGCTTGCTTGCCTTTACTTTATTATGCTATTTCTAGCATAGGATAATTATATGCATGCATGAATTGCTTGATTTCCTAGGCTAGGTGCTTTCCTATATTTTATTATAGTTATAGCACCGAGCTAGGTTGCGTGCACCGAATTCTGGCTTTTCGGTTGCCACCGAATTGCCTTCTACCGAATTCGGGAAGGATCTGTTCGGGACGCTTCGCGACCCGCGGAACCTTCGCGTAACACCTGGTTACGGGGCCTTGTGTCGAGCCTATATATAGCCTCGTGTTGTATCCAGGTGATCATTCAATTCAATTCACATTCTCTTTTCTGAGCTCAATCCTAGATCCTCACACTTGGTGATCAGAGCCTGTTTGCAAGCGAAGTTTTTCGACCGCTTAAACCTAGCTTTTAAAACCGCGGGGGCGACGACGGAAAGCGCAGATTTCGGGTACGTAAACCAGTTCCGCGCTATTTTCTAACGTCCCCCTCGAACCGGTTTTCGAACACTTCTCAGGTCCAGTGGCGAGAAAGTTGGAATTTCGACCGTCGGATCGATTCGAATCTCAACGGCCCTGAGAATTTCGCCCAAAAAAGTTGGAATTTGGAGCGTCGGATCGAATTTCTTCTCAACGGCCGAGATCGGACGCGAATTTCGATTAAGGGAGAATTATGCGACCTACAGAATCAGCGCTCGTCATTTCTACAGTCGATTCGACTCGCAGTAAGATGACCAGCGCCTAAAACTCAACTATTTTCGTCGCACAATTTTCTGTAAATCGCCAAATGGAGGAAAATGGTGATAATTCCGTACGAAAAATTACGGAGTTACACACCGGCCTGGACCAGACGCGAGCGGCACTCCAGCGAATAGAGGAGCTTCTCGCGAATCAGTCGGCAGCCGCCATAGCAGCAGCGAACGCAGCGGCGAATGCAGCACCGACGTCAGCAGCAGCAGCGGCGACACCGACACTTAACCCAGCAGCAGCGGCAGCGGCTACAGTGAATCTTGAGGCGGCACGTCCGAGGCTACCGGAGACGTTCAATCCGAATGCGAGAGACACTGACGTTCGTCGATTCATTGCGACTCTCGAAATTTACTTCGGGGCCGTTGGCTGTACGACCCCGACACACGATGCAATGCGGATTCGGCTCGCAGCGACACTGTTACGAGGCCCAGCGCTCGAGTGGATTTACAACAACAATAAGATCCGAGGCGAGGGGTCATGGACGCAGTTTCGGGAAGCTTTAATTCAACGTTTCGAACCAATCAACTCCAGCTACATGGCGCGGCAGCAGATTCATCGGCATAAACAGTTCGGCAGTGTAATACAGTACACGCAGCAGATGGAGAGCCTCTTCAACCGAATTATCGACCTGACCGAAGGGGAAAAAATCCAAGCGTATACTGAGGGGCTAAAGATGGAAGTCTGCCGACAGGTGATTGCCGCAAACTACACCAACTACCGCGACATGGTGTGTGCAGCAGAGAGATTCGATGCGCTGACGCGAGATCAACCCGAGACACGACGCCACGTGCCAAACCGATCATTTGGCACGAAGCGATCGGCACCACCCACAACCGCCGACCCAATGGATATCGACAAGATCGACGCGAAGCAGCGGCCGACAAAATATGAGAAGTGCGAATTTTGCGGCGCAGCAGGACATCGACTCTTGGCGTGTTGGAAAATGAAGAAGGCACGAGCAGAGCTGCAGGGCAACAACAGTGCGACATCCACGATGGCGAAAAAAGGAGATCATGATGGCGCGAATTTAAAACGTCACGACCGGCCTGCAACAGGGGAAATCGCCGAGACAAATGGAGGCTCCGCGAAACAAGACTCTGCACCGACCGGGAAACTCCAGCCGAACACCCCCGAGAGTAAGAATATTCCCTCTCGAGGTTTTCAAGCCTTTAAAAAATTCAGGGGAGATTTCAAGGCCAAGAAAAAGCCTTCAGACATTATTCAGGTACCTGAGAAGTTGGGCAAACCACTCCGGAGCGTTGAAAAGGGTCGTGCGTTCCAAGGAGTTCATATTCTCTCCCCGCAGCATAGTGTTAAGGCTCCCCATTGCCCACAGGAGAAGCTTACACAGCTGCAAAGGCTTAAAGGAAGGTTCCAGGCCAAGACGAAGCTGAATTGGCCTCGGATAAATCCTTCTAACCCTGCTCAGTTGGAAACTGATATGGAGTCAGCAGCTTCGAGCGCAGGACCGAGGGATGATCTATTTGACGTACCCTACGATCCTATAAGCGAGACCATCTACGGTTACTCGGAGCAGCAAAAACCACTACTACTCGAGGTGAACTGCAATGGGCGACGCCTCCAGGCAATGGTGGACAGTGGTGCGTCCCACTCGGTGTGCGACCGCGGGACGTTGGAGAAAATTGGAGAATTTTCGGAGGAGACCAAGTTCTCGGCAACAATGGTGGACGGTACGAAACTTCCCATCCACGGCGAAGCATCACTGCAGCTGCACATAGGGGCGCTGAGGTGGAAGCCGACGTTGCCGATCACGAACATCAAGGGATCAGATTTCATCTTGGGGCGAGATTTCTTGAAGCGGTTCAACCCCGAGATCGACTGGGTCAACAGGAAGGCGTGCATCTACAACAACGGGAAACGAGTGGAGCTGCGAAGCTGGACGGATACAGGGAGCGTTCCTGAAACGACACTGGCACGGTTCGAACGGACTCTGAACGAGAGTAACACGGGATATTTAGCACTGGTTATGGCAGCAGCAGAGGAGGAGAAGCCGAGTTCGGAGCTACCTGCAGCAGTAAAGGAGGTGTTGGAGCAGTACAAGGATATAATGCCCGACGACCTACCCGCAGGTGTACCTCCAGCACGCACCCACGAGCACGAGATCGTGGAGGAACCAGGTGCGAAACCCGTCTCACGTGCACCATACCGACTAAGTCCGACAGAACTGACAGACATGAAGAAACAGATAGAATATCTACTGGACAGACAACTGATCCGCCCATCCACCTCTCCCTACGGTGCACCAGTCCTCTTCACTCCAAAACCAGACGGCAGTCTACGGATGTGAATCGACTACCGCGCACTGAACAAACAGACAGTCAAAAACAAATATCCCATACCGCGCATAGACGACCTACTGGATCAACTGCGTGGAGCAACAGTCTTCTCGAAGCTGGACCTACGGTCGGGTTACTGGCATATCAAGATGGCGGACAACTCGATCCACAAGACGGCGTTCCGTACCAGATACGGCTCCTACGAATACTTGGTGATGCCGTTCGGACTCTGCAACGCACCAGCGACGTTCCAGGCGGAAATGAACCACATCCTACGGCCCCTGCTGGACGAGTGCGTAGTAGTGTACCAGGACGATATCCTCATCTACTCCAAGAACATGAAGGAGCACGTGGAGCATCTGCGGAAAGTCTTCGAGATCCTGCGGAAGAACAAGTTCTACGTGAAGCTGTCGAAGAGCGACTTCGCCCTGAAGAAGGTGCAGTTTCTCGGGCACATGGTGAGTGCCGAGGGCGTACACGTGGACCCGCGGAAGATCGAAGCCGTCAAGAAGTGGAAAGTACCGGAGAACGTGAAGGAGTTGCAGCACTTCCTAGGCTTCGCCAACTACTACAACAGGTTCGTGCAGCAGTACGCAAAGATAGCAGCACCACTGACCGACCTACTGAAAAAGGATACGCCCTTCAAATGGGATACTCCTCATCAGCAAGCCATGGAACAGCTACAGACAGCACTGACTACAGCGCCAGTACTCATCTTGCCGGATCCAGACAAGGACTACGTGGTGGAAGCAGACGCTAGTGACCAAGCAGTCGGAGCAGTACTGATGCAGGATCACGGACGCGGTTTGCAGCCCATCGCCTACCTCAGTAAGAAGCTACACGGAGCAGAACTGAACTACCCCATCCATGACAAGGAAGCCTTAGCGATAGTCATAGCCTTCAAGGCGTGGAGGTGTTACCTAGAGGGAGCCAAGACTACAGTCTATACTGACCACTGCAGTCTCAAATACCTGAAGTCGCAGCCGACGCTCTCACGACGACAGGTGCGGTGGGTGGACTTCCTGGAAACTCACTTCCACTACGACATCATCTACAAGCCCGGGCTACACAACAAAGCAGACGCGTTGAGCCGCCCCGGTCATGTAGCAGGCATCCAGCTCGACGGGATGAACCCTCTGCTCAAGGGTCTATTCCAACATGGGTACTCCGTGGATGCAGAGATCGCTACAGCACAGACCAAGAAGCTGTTACAGTGGGAGAAAGACTTAGCTGTAAGGAAGGGTTCTGGAAAGATTTGGGTACCGAATTACGCCCCGCTACGGCAGTTCCTATTGGAGGAGTTTCACGACGTACCTTACGCGGGACATTTCGGGAGCAACAAGACATTAGCGGGAATAGCAAAGTATTACTACTGGCCCGGAATGGCAGCAGACGTGCAGCAGTTCGTCACCTCTTGCGACACGTGCCAGCGGATGAAGAGCAGCAAGCAGAAAAAAGCGGGTTTACTTTAGCCTCTACCCGTACCGGAGCAGCCATGGCAGGTCGTTAGCCTCGACTTCATCACAGGACTTCCTTCGACCTCACGGGGGCACGATTCCATCCTCGTAGTCATCGATAAGTTCTCCAAAATGGGTCACTTCATACCGACCAACGCCACAGCTACAGCTGACGCAACTGCTCGCCTCTTCTTCGACCGCATCATCACCATCCACGGCATCCCCGCTACACTCATCTCAGACAGAGACCCAAAATTCACCAGTAAGTTCTGGAAGGAGCTCATGGGACTGTTGGGGACAAAGCTTGCAATGTCTTCAGCATACCACCCCCAGACTGACGGACAGACAGAGCGACTCAATCAAGTGGTTGAACAGTTACTACGCACAGCTTCCAAGGACGACGTCAGCCACTGGGACACACAGTTACTGACCCTAGAGTTCGCTTACAACAACGCATCACATGCGGCCACAGGGAAAACTCCTTTCTTCCTGTGTTACGGACGGGAACCACTCACACCACAGCAGCCAACCACACCGGCACATGTCCAAGCCGCACATGACTTCGTCACCACCATGCAGCAGCTATGGGAGAAGACTCAGCAACGACTCACCACGATGCAGACCTCCCAGAAGCAGTATGCCGATCGTCAGCGACGTGATCACTCAGTAGCAGTCGGAGATCAGGTGCTTCTTGACACGCGCAACTTGAACCTGTCTCACCTCCCATCCAAACTCCGGCCTCGCTTCTGTGGTCCATTTCTCGTGGAGGCACAAGTGACACTAGTTACATTCCGCTTGCGCTTATCAGATACATGGAAGCTTCACAACGCTTTCCATGTCCAGCTACTGAAACTCTACAAGGACCCCAACCAACAGTTCCAGGGACGGCAGCTACCGCCACCACCACCTGTTCTCATACAGGATGAACCCGAGTACGAGATCGAGCGCGTTCTCTCTCATCGGCGCCGTGGCGGCAAGGCCCTCGAGTTCCTGATACGCATGAAGGTATACGACCCCACTGAGGATAGTTGGGTTGCATAAGCTGATATGGGCAACGCACGCCGTGCTCTCAAGGACTATCTTGTCAAGCAGGGTGTTTCTCACGCCACCCAGCTTTGAGGGGGGGACGTGTGAGAGTACGACGGCTTATGCCAGCTATGCTTGCTTGCCTTTACTTTATTATCCTATATTTTATTATAGTTATAGCACCGAGCTAGGTTGCGTGCACCGAATTGTGGCTTTTCGGTTGCCACCGAATTGCCTTCTACCGGATTCGGGAAGGATCTTTTCAGGACGCTTCGCGACCCGCGGAACCTTCGCGTAACACCTGGTTACGGGGCCTTGTGTCGAGCCTATATATAGCCTCGTGTTGTACCCAGGTGATCATTCAATTCAATTCACATTCTCTTTTCTGAGCTCAATCCTAGATCCTCACAGCAGGCAGACGGCAGCAGGCAGCAAGCAGGCAGGCGGCAGCAGGCAGCAAGCAGCAGGCAGGAAGCAGGCAGCAAGCAGCATGCAGGCGGCAGGCAGGAGCGGCAGGCAGCAGGCAGCAGGCAGGCGGCAGGCAGCAGGCAGGAGCAGCCTGAGGGCTGCGTGTGGCGGCTTGCTGCACGAGACTGCAGGCTGCGCGTGGCTACAGGCAGCGCGCGCGGCTGCAGGCTACGTGCGGCGACGGACTGCGCTAGCTGCGGGCTGTGCGTGGCTACAGGCAGCGTGCGCGGCTGCATTCTACGCGCGGCTGCGGGCTGCGCTGGGCGACGGGCCGCACGTGCGCGGCTGCGGGCTGGTCGCAGAGCTACGGGCTACGCTGGGCGACGGGCCGCGCTGGCGTGGCCTAATCAGGTTTCGCACGGGCGGCTTAAGGGGCGCACAGGCGGGGCCGAAACGGGCCACGCGGGCTGCTGAGACGGCGCACGTGGGAAAAAAAAAGGACCGCCCGAGGCGCGCGCGGGCAGCCGAGGCGCGCGTAGGCACTAGGCAAGACAGGCAATCGTGGTGGGCCCTAATCGTAGGTCCTAAGGACCTATGCTCTATACCATGTTAGAATCTTACGGGAAAGTTGGGTGTCGACTATCGAGGGGAAAGGTACAAAGGAGAAACCTAAGGGGTTGTACCCCACAGTGAGTACCCCACTAAGCCTAACCAAACTATAACATATATACACATATATTTGACAATTTCCGCAGTCGTCACCTCCGCAAGGCAAGAAGAAGAAGGTACAGGATGCAGCGCCCCCCGCCTCGCCTCGCCACCGTATGATGAAGAAGGCGCGGCATGCGTACACGGCGAGGGAGAAGCTGTACTGGCTGGATATCCTAGACATGCAGCCCGATCTCAGCATCCGGGGGTTGGCGCGGCTAGCTAACGTGCAACCGAAGCAGATTCGCGAATGGCGGAAATTGAAGGAGCGACTCCTTGTTTCAGCGGCGTGTCGTCGTCGCCTCGTTGGCGCAGGCCGTAAGGCCAAGTGGCCTTTCATGGAGCGGGCCATCTACCGTCAGTTTTTGTCGATGTACCAACCATACACAACCATACACCCTCCAATCCCTTACCCTTGGCCCCAACCTGCAGGCAACCTGAAGAAACCGCCGGCCGAACTCGTTTTGAAGTGGATTGACGAGGCGTGGGCCGACGTTCCCGAGGAGATGGTGAGGAAAGCATTCCTCACCTGCGGCATCTCCAACGCAGAGGACGGGAACGAGTACCGTATCACCCCGGATATAAGCGCAGGTGCGCTTATAGTAAAACAGTGTTTTTTAGGGGGGTGCGCTTATAATTGAGTCAGATTTATAAGCGCATGCGCTTATAAAATGACAATTACAGAAATGTGTTTTAAATTCACCAAAGTGTACATCTCTGTCGTGCAATTTCAATCGAATCAGAACATTACAGCGTCCCACATCAGAGAATCGCGCGAGGGCGATTTCAGTCGCCGCACAGGGGCGAGGACACGTCACAACGCAGAGGTGTCAGAACATTATAGCTCATGCATATTGTGTAGGCTATAGTGGGGTAGTCCATAAGGGGTACAACCCAATTAGGGTTAGTACTTGTACCCAATTCATTCATAGTTCATTCATTCCTTGTTTCTTCTCATGGTATCGAGCAGGTTCCCTAACGGGAACGATTCCTAGGGCCCACCACTACGAGTTTTTTTTTTTTCCTGCCCGGAGCGCACTTCGCTCCGGCCCGAGTCGCGCCCGGTGTGCTCTCATCACCGTCGCGCCCTCACTAGGCCCCTCACGGCCCCCTAGCGCCGCCCTTAGCGGGCCCGTCGCACTGCCCTTCGCGGCCGCGTCGCGCCGCCCTTTCGCGGCCCCGTCGCGCCGCCCTTCGCGGCCGCGTCGCGCCGCCCTTTCGCGGCCCCGTCGCGCCGCCCCTTTCGCGGCCCCGTCGCCGCCCTACCTACGGCCTCGTCGCCGCCCCTTTCGGCGGCCCCGTCGCCGCCCTACCTGCGGCCTCGTCGCCGCCCTACCTACGGCCCCGTCGCCGCCCTACCTGCGGCCCTGTCGCCGCCCTACCTGCGGCCCCGTCGCCGCCCTACCTGCGGCCCCGTCGTCGCCCTCCCCTGCAGCGGCCTCGGTGCCTACTCCTACGGCCCCGGCCCCTGCTCCTACGACCCCGGCGCCTACTCCTACGGCCCCGGTGCCGCCCTTCCCGGCTCCGACGCCGCCTCCCACCGGCCCCTCCGCTGTCCCTGATCAGGAGCCGCAGCCGCCAAGCCGCCCAGCGACCGAGCCGCCGGGCCGCCGAACCGCCCAGCAGCCGAGCCGCCGGGCCGCCGAGCCGCCCTGCTGCCGAGCCACCCGAGCCGCCGAGCCGCCCTGCCGCCGAGCCACCCGAGCCGCCCAGCAGCCGAGCCGCCCAGCAGCCGAGCCGCCCAGCAGCCGAGCCGCCCAGCAGCCGAGCCGCCCAGCCGCCGAGCAGCCCAGCAGCCGAGCCGCCGAGCCGCCGAGCAGCCGAGTCGCCGAGCCGCCCTGCAGCCGAGCCGCCCAGCCGCTGAGTCGCCGAGCCGCCCTGCAGCCGAGCCGCCCGAGCCGCCCTGTCCGGTAAGAGCAGCGCCTCTCTCACAGCACTGCCCTCACCCTACTGTTTGCGCTACTAGTCTACTGCTGTCATGGCTACCCCTAGTGTCCTCGCTTTTGACGCTGAGGGTCGGGCCATTGACTTTGAAGTCTGGATAGATGACCTGCAGCTCTTCTTACAGTGCGATAGGGCAGACGGCCTCTCCCTCTTTGACCTCACTTCTGGTGCCTCTCCTGCCCCCGCTGCTGATGCTGACGCCACTGTTCGCTCACAGTGGGCCACGCGCGACGCTGCTGCACGTCTTGCTGTGCGTCGCCACCTGCCTACCTCTGAGCGTGCGCACTTTAGCCAGTACAAGAGTGCTCAGACCTTGTACGCCGCTGTAGTTGCACGCTACTCCTCCCCTGCCACTGCTGCACTGAGCCGCCTCATGCTACCGTACCTCTTCCCTGACCTTGCTGCCTTTCCCACAGTCGCTGACCTCATTACGCACCTCCGCACTAGTGACACTCGCTACCGCGCTGCGCTTCCTGCTGAGTTCTACGCCAAGAACCCCCCCCCCATGTACATCACCCTCTACTACATAGTCACCCGTCTCCCTGACTCCCTTCGCGTAGTCAGGGACCACTTCCTCTCGGTTTGCCCCACCACTCTCACTGTTGACCTCCTCGAGAAGGCCCTCCTAGCAGCAGAAAAGAGCATAGTCGCTGTAGGAGCCTCTCGTGGTGACCCTCGCACCCCCATCTTTGAGGGGTGTTCCCCCTCCCCTTCTTTGCCCTCTGTTGCCTCTGCTGCTGCGGCCGACCTCGCTGGTTTGGAGTCGGTTGGGGCAGCGTCTACCCCTAGCGGGAGACGCCGCCCTGGCAAGGGCAAGGGGGGCAGGGGCGCTGGAGGAGCTAGCGGGGGCGGTGGAGGCGGCGGTGGGGGCGGTGGAGGGGGTGGGGGTGGCGGTGGGGGTGGTGGCGGGGGTGGAGGTGTCGGTGGCGGCAGTGGAGGCGGAGGCGGCAGCGGCGGTGGCGGAGGGAGCGGAGGTGGCGGCGGTGGAGGAGGAGGCGGCGGAGGAGGTGGAGCTGGTCGGGGTGGCGCTGCGCAGAGGGTCGGCTCCGGTGGTGGTCAGCGCCAGCAGCAGCAGCAGCAGCAGCAGCAGCAGCAGCAGCAGCGCACTCGTGACATCCCCTCCCCTCAGCAGCTCCGTGAGTGGTACACTGCACGCCAGAGGGGTGGGGGTACTGGTCCGTGCACCTACGTCCTGCGCACCGGCGACCGCGCGGGTGAGCAGTGCGGGGGTGCGCACTCCACCCAGCGCTGCTTTGGCCGCCTGACGGACGCTTGGCGTCACCAGTTCCCTGAGGCCACTGAGATCCCCCGCTGGGGTGAGCTGTCTAGGGCGGGTGTAGCTGTCTTTGACCTTGACTTTGATGCTATTCTTGCTGCCATGTATACTGTGACTATTAGTGATGAGGGTGACTGTTACCGGTGTTTTCCGCCCGACCCGGGCATTGAGACTGCTGCTCTAGGTACTGGTGAGGCTGCTGCTCTAGGTGCTAGCGAGGCTGCTGCTCTAGGTGCGTCTGCTCCCTCAGGTGCTGGTGAGTCTGCTCTCTCAGGTTCTGCGTCGGCTTCGGCCTCCCACACCTTCACCCTTGACTCGGGGGCTTCTCGCTCCTTCTTTCGAGACCGCACCACACTCACGCCGCTTGACCGGCCAGTTGCGGTCTCTCTGGCAGACCCCTCTGGGGGTCCTGTCCTTGCTCACTTCTCCACTGTCCTCCCGTGTCCGGCGGCCCCCTCTGGCACCCTGTCTGGTCTTTACCTCCCCTCGTTCTCTACGAACTTGGTGAGTGGTGCTGACCTACAGGATGCGGGGGTTCACCAGTTCACTCCTGCGAGTCAGCGGGTGACCCACTGCACGGACGCTCGGACAGGCCGACACCTGGCCACGTTTACACGTCGGCCAGGGTCGAGCCTGTACACACTGACCACTGCGTCTCCTCCAGTCCCTGCGTCTGGTCAGGTAGCTGCGTCGGGTCAGGTGTTTGCTGCAGCGTCCAGGTCTGGTCCTGAGTCTGCCCCCTGCTCGTGTCGCCTCCTGTCTCACGAGACTCTCCTCTGGCACCACCGCCTTGGTCACCCCTCCCTGCTTCGTCTCCGGAGCATGGCCTCCCGTGTCCTTGTCTCTGGTCTTCCCCGGTCCCTCCCTCCCCTTCCTCCGGGGCCTGGCCCTACCTGCGTCCCCTGTGTCGAGGGACGGCAGCGGGCTACCCCTCACTCCTCCCAGTTTCCTCCGACAGAGGCCCCGCTGCAGACGCTTCACATGGACGTGTGGGGCCCGGCCCGCGTCCGTGGACAGGGTCACGAGCGCTACTTCCTGCTGGTGGTTGACGACTACTCGCGTTACACCACAGTCTTCCCCTTGCGCAGCAAGGGTGATGTCACTGAGGTGTTGATCGACTGGATCCGCGCAGCTCGTCTCCAGCTCAGGCGGAGCTTCGGCTCGGACTTTCCTGTTCTGCGTCTGCACTCTGACAGAGGCGGAGACTTCTCCTCTGGCCTTCTGCGAGCCTACTGTCGTGCACGAGGCATCCGCCAGACCTTCACGCTTCCGGACTCTCCACAGCAAAATGGGATTGCTGAGCGCCGCATTGGCATGGTCATGGACGTCGCCCGTACGTCCATGATGCATGCGGCTGCCCCCCATTTTCTGTGGCCGTTTGCGGTTCGGTACGCGGCGCATCAGATCAACCTTCAGCCCAGGGTCTCCATGCCGGAGACCTCCCCAGCTTTGCTGTGGACGGGGAAGGTTGGCGATGCGTCTGCGTTCCGTGTCTGGGGATCTCGGGCGTTTGTCCGCGACTTGTCTGCGGACAAGCTGTCCCCTCGTGCTGCTCCTTGCGTCTTCCTGGGTTTCCCCCCTGACGCCCCAGGGTGGCAGTTCTACCACCCCACCTCTCGCCGTGTTCTGTCCTCCCAGGACGTCACGTTCGACGAGTCGGTCCCCTACTACCGCCTCTTCCCCTACCGCACTCCGTCCCTCCCCCCGCCACCGCTCTTCCTTGTACCAGGTCCCCCCCCGGTAGACCCCCTCCCCCCTCAGGGTCCTGCCCCTTCAGGTGTGTCCCAGGTAGACGCCGTTGAGCCTGTCGAGGTCGCTGGTGACTCTGGTGCTGCTGCGGGTGCTGAGCCTGGGGGTGCTGACTCTGGGGGTGCGGAGCGTGTGGGTGCTACGCCTGGGGGTGCTGAGCCTGGGGGTGCTGAGTCTGGGGGTGCTGAGTCTGGGGGTACTACGACTGGGGGTGCTGAGCCTGGGGGTACTACGCCTGGAGGTGCTGAGCCTGGGGGTGCTGCGTCTGGGGGTGCTGAGCCTGGGGGTACTACGCCTGGAGGTGCTGAGCCTGTTGGTGCTACGCCTGGTGGTGCTGTGCCTGGCGGTTCTCCGGGTGCTCCTTCTCGCCGGGAGCCACTCTCTCCCCAGGAGCTGCGTGAGTGGTTTGCCCGGCGCTGGAGGCGAGCTGCTGGAGCTGGAGGTGCTGCGGGTAATGGAGGTTCTGTTGCTACTGAAGGAGCTGGTGCCACGGGTCCTGGAGGTGCTCGTACTGGGAGTACTGGAGCTGCTGGACCTGCGGGTACTTCTGGAGCTGGAGTTGCTGCGGGTGTTGGCGCGGAGGCTACTGCTGTCGGTCCTGGAGACGGTCCTGCTGGGGGTACTACTGGTGCTGCTGGGGGTTCTGGAGCTGGAGCTGCTACGGCTGCTGGTGCTGTCCCTCCTGTGTCTGGAGTCGCCGCGCGGCCTCGGCCGTACTTCGTTCCGCTCCTTCAGCAGGTTCTTGGTCTCCCGCCTTCCACTGGTCCTCCTCCTCCCTTAGAGTGTCCACAGCCTGTCCCGTCGCAGTTACAGTTACAGCCGGCCTCCCCACTGCCTGCTCCGTCTCCCTACACTGGTCCTACTGGAGGTCTTGCTGAGCGTCGTGAGCCTGCGTCTCGCCCTGCGTCGCCTGTCCGTGCTGCTCGCACTAGTGGTCGCGGTTCGCGTCAGCGTCCTCCTCCTGTCCCTGGCACGCACCGGATGTCTCTGCGTCCGTCCACTGCACCTCTGCGTGCCCCTTTGCCTTCTCCTCCTGAGTCTTCTCTTCCTGCTCTTGCCGACCCGGAGTCGGACTCTCTTCGTGCTGCCAGTCCTACTGTCACGCGTCTCCTTGCTACTGTTGTCACTGACCCTTCCTTTGAGTCCACTGCTGCGTCTGCCCTAGTTGCTGAGCTCGTCGACTTTGCTGCTCGCTGTCGCCTAGACTACGTCGCCAGTCTTGTTGCTGAGTCTGAGTCTGTCTGTCCTCCGTCCGTCGGGGGTGAGTGTGCCCTTGGCACGGACGTCCTTGAGGACAGGCAGGAGGAGTTCCAGTGCTTGGCCGCTGCTTCACCTCATCTCGTGTCCGTACTGCTTACCCTTGAGGGAGACCCGGATGCACTTGACATCCCGACTCCGCGCTCTTACGCGGAGGCGATAGAGGGTCCCTACTCCTCTCAGTGGCAGGCAGCTATGGACGCAGAGATGGCTTCCTGGAAGTCCACAGGCACCTACGTTGACGCTGTTCCCCCTCCTGGGGCGAAAATCGTCAGTGGCATGTGGATTTTCAGGGTGAAGCGACCGCCGGGTTCTCCGCCTGTCTTCAAGGCGCGTTACGTGGCTCGTGGCTTCAGTCAGCGGCAGGGAGTTGACTACTTTCAGACCTTCTCTCCCACCCCGAAGATGACCACTCTTCGGGTACTGCTGCACGTAGCTGCTCACCGTGACTACGAGCTACACTCTCTTGACTTCAGCACTGCTTTCTTGCAGGGCAGCCTGCACGAGGAGATCTGGCTGCGTCGCCCACCTGGCTTCACTGGGTCTTTTCCTCCTGGCACCCAGTGGAGCCTACGGCGGCCAGTCTACGGTCTCCGCCAGGCACCGCGTGAGTGGCACGACACACTGAGGACTACACTTGCGGCTCTTGGGTTTGCTCCCTCTACTGCCGACCCGTCGCTGTTTCTGCGCACCGACACTTCTTTGCCGCTGTTCTACATCCTCGTGTACGTCGACGACTTGGTCTTTGCCACAGCTGACACTGCAGGACTAGCCCACGTGAAGTCCGAGCTGCAGAAGAGACACACGTGCACTGACCTGGGTGAACTGCGCAGCTACCTTGGCTTGCAGATCACTCGGGACAGAGCACGCCGCACCATTACCCTGACTCAGTCACACATGGTGCAGCAGGTCCTTCAGCGCTTCGGCTTCACGTACTCCTCGCCTCAGGCCACTCCTCTGCCTACTCGCCACTCGCTCTCAGCTCTGCCTTCGGATGAGTCCGTAGAGTCGATTGGCCCGTACCCAGAGCTTGTTGGCTGCCTCATGTACCTGATGACCTGCACACGACCTGACCTTGCATACCCTCTTAGCATTCTTGCACGCTATGTTGCTCCTGGGAGACACAGACCGGAGCACATGGCTGCAGCGAAGAGGGTGTTGCGCTACTTGTGCAGTACGTCGGGCATGGGGCTGGTGCTTGGAGGGCAGAGTCCAGTGGTCCTTACTGGGCACGCAGACGCTTCTTGGGCTGACGACCAGGCTACGCAGCGGTCGTCACAGGGTTACACCTTCAGCCTTGGTTCCGGCTCTGTTTCGTGGCGGGCTACTCGCTCGTCTTCTGTTCTCGGCTCCAGTTGTGAGGCTGAGATCTACGCAGGAGCCATGGCTGCACAGGAGCTTCGCTGGCTCACCTACCTGCTGACTGACCTCGGAGAGTTGCCTCGTTCTCCTCCAGTGGTGTACGTAGACAACAAGGCCATGCTGGCCTTGTGTCGGGAGCAGCGACTGGAGCACAGAACGAAGCACATTGCTCTCCGCTACTTTCTTGCTCGTGAGCTGCAGCAGCGTGGTCAGCTGCGTCTTGCGTACGTGGCCTCTGAGGCCAACACTGCTGATATCTTCACCAAGGCGCTTGCGCCTTGTGACCATCAGCGCTTCTGTACTCAGCTGGGCCTTGTGCCTACCTTGCCTCACTTGCTCACCTCTTGACCTTGCTTGTACTGTTACATATATATATACCTGCTCTTGCTTGTCTAGCCTTTTTTATATATATGTACTCCTGCATGTGAACTGGCCTTGTGGCCTTGAACTTGTGCTCGGAATGTGTGGTGACTTTGTGATCCACCCTGAGCTTGCTTTGCTTTGCTTTGCTTGACTGGTCTTGTGACCCCTTGTTCTCCCCCACTTTGCCTATGGGGGTGTGTCAGAACATTATAGCTCATGCATATTGTGTAGGCTATAGTGGGGTAGTCCATAAGGGGTACAACCCAATTAGGGTTAGTACTTGTACCCAATTCATTCATAGTTCATTCATTCCTTGTTTCTTCTCAAGAGGGATGTGTCAAGCTCGCCCCGAACCAATGTACGAGCCAGTCGCACGGAGTCGCTTGATCGCAGCGCAGAGGCACAGTCGTTCCCGAGCCCCCCCGCCTGCCCCTTTTTCGCTCGCACAACGCACAGGACAGTCGTTTCCAGCGCCCATCTTCCCTCCCCCCCCTCCCAACGATGTGCTGTCAGTCAGCTTCGCGCCGTTTCGCTTCTCCTGCGAATCGCTCGCCCTCGAGCGAGTCAAACAAGTAGGGACGGATCTGGACTCGCTGCAAAAAGGGAAATCGTTACTGTATTAATTAGGATTTAATAGTAGAATTATTGATGCGCTTATAATAAGTCAAGGTTTTACAGGGGGTGCGCTTATAATTGAGGATCGGCCATAAGCGCATTGCTCCAGATATAAGCGCATGCGCTTAACATAGGCCTGCGCTTATATCCGGGGTGATACGGTATCATCTGATCTTGGCGCACATGCGGGATTCCGGCGAGGTGGAGGTGCTGGAAGACGTGATGGAGGGGGAGCAGGATGAACTGGTCCCCAACCCGTTCTACCCGGCCCCCGTGGTCACCCCTCCCGATGTGACCGTCGAGATGGAGGAGGAGGCCGTGCTGGCCGCTGAAGCAGAGGAGGCCGATGAGGAGGCAGTACCTGCTAAGTCAGACTCGAGCGAGTCCGACGATGGAAACGCAAACGAAGCTGACGAGTGGAGCGACGAAGGGGATGAATGGTGGGCCCCTGGTCGCTATGAGGGGGCTGAGGTAGATGAGTGGGTGGCGGGTGACGAAGATGAGTAGCAAGGCGGGGGCGGATTCCAAGGTGGTGGGTGAAGAGTGGAGCTAGCTGGGTGTTGAGAGGCTGCCTTGATTGTATTTTGTGACTCCTGTGGCCTACCATGTGCCGCTGCTTGCTTAATTGACATGAATTAACATCTAAATAACACTTTTGAGGTTGGGGGGGGGTCTTATAATGATTTCACCCCAAATGGGGGGTGTAAGGAAAACAGTCTTGAATAATATACCCCCCCCCGTATTAAAGACCCGGGAACATTATTATGGGGGGGTCTTTTATCCGGGGGATTACGGTGCATTTCTTCAAGTAACACCTCTATTCTATTATAATTCCACTTTCCGAACAGACTAATCAGAACCGTGACTTTCTTTTCCGTGCAGTGTACTTAGTGTCTCTGGGAACATCCATGTCTCCTCGCTGCCGCCGGTGCTCCTTTTTCTTCAACACCCAATTCCTTCCCTTAGCCCCTTTTCCATTCAGCTTCTGCTTCTTCCCAGGTCGTTGTCTCTGCCGCTGCTCATAACCCACAGTTCTTCCTTCCCCATCACTCTCATCGCTGCCGTCCTCTTCCTCGCTCTCCTCACTCTCCCCATCCCCCCCTTTAGCCTTGGGCATTGGCCGGCTACCAGCAGGGCCAGCTACGAGACACAGAAAGTATTTCTTGGCTCGGGTGCTGCCCACATTCATCCCGAGCAAGAGAACATCACACGGGTGAGGGTGGGGGGAGAGGGGGATTGGGAAAACCGGGGATGACAGAGGGTTAAGGATGGGGTTTTTGGGGAAAGGGGCAGGAGGGGTGGGGATGAGAGGGGGAGGGGGGAAAAGGTTTGGGGGAGTGGAGAAATAGAACAAATCACCATAAGGATATAATATGGTGCGCGAGAACAAGCCCAAAAATCAGCATCTCTCGACCAAATAGTCTCACAGCCCTGTTACAGTCAAACTATATGGGTACCCCAACCACCACACGCTCGCCTGTTGATGCCACCTTTGGGGTAGTCACTCAGTCTCAAGCTCTGCCGCAAGTAATCACTCAGTCTTTCTTCCTGTTTGTATCACTCAGCCCACCATGTGAAATCACCTGGCCCTGTTAAAATCACCTGGCTCTGTTGAAATCACCTGTGGGGGTAGTCCACAACGAGCCCCCCTGAGAACCCGGCCTGCATGGCGGCTTTGGAAATCATCTCCAGCTGCGGCGCCCCATTGGGATAGATCTGCAGCGCCGCCCTGCCTCCCCTAGCCAGTGAGCGGTACAGCGACTGGAAGAAGGCCCTGGGAGAGGGGGGGAGGGAGAGAGTGAGGTGGTGAGCATACATGTAGATCTGCAACGCTGCCCTGCCTCCCCTAGCCAGTGAGCGGTAAAGCGACAAGAAGGCCCTGGGGATGAAGGAGTGTGGGGAGAATCAGGGGAGGGAAGGGAGGGAGTAGTGGGGGTGAGAGGAAGGCGGAAACAAAGTAAGAGGTTGGTGAGCAGCGGTCGAACCTTGTGTGAGGTGATTTCAAGGGAGGTGGGTGGGAGAATTTAGCCTGCATGGAGGCTTTAGAGATCATCTCCAGCTGCGGCACTCCATTGGGATAGATCTGCAGCGCCGCCCTCCTGCCCCTAGCCAGCGAGCGGTACAGCAACTGGAAGAACGCAAAGAGGGGGGGCAGGGGTGGTGGTGGAAGTGGGGGTAGGGTAAGGGAGTGGCAGGGAGCAGGCAGGGCGCAGGGAGCAGGGAGCAGGGCGCAGGGAGCAGGGAGCAGGGCGCAGGGAGCAGGGCGCAGGGAGCAGGGAGCAGGGCGCAGGGCGCAGGGAGCAGGGAGCAGGGCGCAGGGAGCAGGGCGCAGGGCGCAGGGCGCAGGGCGCAGGGCGCAGGGAGCAGGGAGCAGGGCGCAGGGAGCAGGGAGCAGGGAGCAGGGAGCAGGGAGCAGGGAGCAGGGCGCAGGGAGCAGGGCGCAGGGAGCAGGGAGCAGGGCGCAGGGAGCAGGGCGCAGGGCGCAGGGCGCAGGGCGCAGGGCGCAGGGAGCAGGGAGCAGGGCGCAGGGAGCAGGGAGCAGGGAGCAGGGCGCAGGGAGCAGGGCGCAGGGAGCAGGGAGCAGGGAGCAGGGCGCAGGGAGCAGGGCGCAGGGCGCAGGGCGCAGGGCGCAGGGCGCAGGGCGCAGGGCGCAGGGCGCAGGGCGCAGGGCGCAGGGAGCAGGGCGCAGGGCGCAGGGCGCAGGGCGCAGGGAGCAGGGAGCAGGGCGCAGGGAGCAGGGCGCAGGGCGCAGGGCGCAGGGCGCAGGGCGCAGGGCGCAGGGCGCAGGGCGCAGGGCGCAGGGCGCAGGGAGCAGGGCGCAGGGAGCAGGGCGCAGGGCGCAGGGCGCAGGGCGCAGGGCGCAGGGCGCAGGGCGCAGGGCGCAGGGCGCAGGGAGCAGGGAGCAGGGCGCAGGGAGCAGGGCGCAGGGCGCAGGGCGCAGGGCGCAGGGCGCAGGGAGCAGGGAGCAGGGCGCAGGGAGCAGGGAGCAGGGAGCAGGGCGCAGGGAGCAGGGCGCAGGGAGCAGGGAGCAGGGAGCAGGGCGCAGGGAGCAGGGCGCAGGGCGCAGGGCGCAGGGCGCAGGGCGCAGGGCGCAGGGCGCAGGGCGCAGGGAGCAGGGCGCAGGGAGCAGGGCGCAGGGCGCAGGGCGCAGGGCGCAGGGAGCAGGGAGCAGGGCGCAGGGAGCAGGGCGCAGGGCGCAGGGCGCAGGGCGCAGGGCGCAGGGCGCAGGGCGCAGGGCGCAGGGCGCAGGGCGCAGGGCGCAGGGAGCAGGGCGCAGGGAGCAGGGCGCAGGGCGCAGGGCGCAGGGCGCAGGGCGCAGGGCGCAGGGCGCAGGGCGCAGGGCGCAGGGCGCAGGGCGCAGGGAGCAGGGCGCAGGGAGCAGGGCGCAGGGCGCAGGGCGCAGGGCGCAGGGCGCAGGGCGCAGGGCGCAGGGAGCAGGGCGCAGGGAGCAGGGCGCAGGGCGCAGGGCGCAGGGCGCAGGGCGCAGGGAGCAGGGCGCAGGGAGCAGGGCGCAGGGCGCAGGGCGCAGGGCGCAGGGCGCAGGGCGCAGGGGCACTCACTTGAGGCGCAGGCGCGGATTGTGTGAAGACTTGTCGGCATTGCACAGCCACTGGGACACAGGGGGGCAGGGACGAGGTGGGAGGTGGGGAGAGGGGAGAGCTGCTGCTGATGACATCCGTGCCGTGATGAAATGCTGATGATGTGATACCAGAATTGCTGACGTGATGATGATCGTCATACCTGCACTGCTGACATGCTAATGACGTCATACATGCACTGCTGAGATGCTGATGACGTCATACATGCACTGCTGACATGCTGATGACGTCATACCTGCACTGCTGAGATGCTGATGACGTCATACCTGCACTGCTGAGATGCTGATGACGTCATACCTGCACTGCTGAGATGCTGATGACGTCATACCTGCACTGCTGAGATGCTGATGACGTCATACCTGCACTGCTGAGATGCTGATGACGTCATACCTGCACTGCTGAGATGCTGATGACGTCATACCTGCACTGCTGAGATGCTGATGGCCCCGTCAAAACCAGCGTTGCGCAGCGGAAGGCCCTGATGGGGGGGCGATGGGGAAGGGGAAAAGGGGGAGATGGGGAAGGGGAAAAGGGGGAGATGGGGAAGGGGAAAAGGGGGAGATGGGGAAGGGGAAAAGGGGGAGATGGGGAAGGGGAAAAGGGGGAGATGGGGAAGGGGAAAAGGGGGAGATGGGAAAGGGGAAAAGGGGGAGATGGGGAAGGGGTAAGGGGGAGAGCGGTAGGGAGGAGTGAGAGACAGAGGGGAGTCAAAATTATCGTTTTAGTGGGGAAGGGTAGGGACAAGGGAAAGGGGAAGAGGGGGAAGGGTGGAGAGGAGAGTCAGAGGGGATTGAAGGTTAAATATTCACGTTGAAAGGGAGGTGAGGTGCGGGCGGAGAAGGGCGGAGACAAACAGGCGAGGAGAGGAAGATAGTGGGAGAGAAAGAGGGGGTGAGGAGAAGAGAGATGGAAGGCATTGGTGAGAACAGCAACTTGTTATTCGGCAGAGAAGGTTAAAGCTCCAATGAGCGAGGCTGGCAAGGTAGGCAGCCCTGAGAGAGGACTCATGTGTTGGTGGGGATGCTAGCACGATGATCCTGACTCATTCCTGCCCCGTGCCCCACCTGCCCCACACTCCGCCTGCCCCAAATAGCACCTGCCCCACATCTCACCTGCCCCACATCTCACCTGCCCCATGTCAGAGAGCATGAGATCACCGTCCACTGCCCGCTCTGCTGCCACGTCTGCACGTGCATTGTCCATGGACGCATGAATTTGAGGCCAAGGGTTTATGGATGCACGGGTTTAGGGGCATAGATATAAATGCATATAGGGACATAAGTTTGAATGCATGGACTAAGTTAGGGACATAAGTTTCGATGCACGGGTTTAGGAACATGGGTTAATGGACGCCCAGTTGAGCCCAACCCAACCCAGCAGCAACGGCCTCCCTCAATGATAGCACCCAGTTTTTCCCATCTCCTGCCAGTCTATCCGCCCATCCTCACTCCACCTCCTCCTGCCTAATCTCCCCCTTCTCCACTCCCGCCAAGCCCCCATGCCCATGCCGCCCGCGTACCCAGCATGGAGGGCGAGATGGCCAGCCCCTAGCAGCTTCAACGTTTCCTCCCCTCCTCCTCCCCCCCCCCACCCCACCCCTTCCCCCGCCCTTTCCCCCCTCACCGCGTACCCAGCATGGAGGGCGAGATGGCCAGCCCCTAGCAGCTTCAACGTTTCCTCCCCTCCTCCTCCCCCCCCCCCCCACCCCACCCCTTCCCCCGCCCTTTCCCCCCTCACCGCGTACCCAGCATGGAGGGCCAGATGTCCACACCCAGCTTTAGGGTTTTGGCCCCCACCACACCTCCCCGCGCCTCCCCTCCTTCCTCCCCTTCCCCCCCTTTCCCCCCCCGCGCAACCAGCATGGAGGACGATATGCCCACACCCAGCTTTAGGGCTTTTTCCTCCCCCCCCCTTCTCCTTCAACCCGATTCCTTCCCCCATCCCCCCACTCCCCCCGAGTTCCCAGCATGGAGGACGATATGCCCACACCCAGCTTTAGGGCTTTATCCCCCCTTTTTCCTCCCCCCCCCTTCTCCTTCAACCCGATTCCTTCCCCCATCCCCCCACTCCCCCCGAGTTCCCAGCATGGAGGACGATATGCCCACACCCAGCTTTAGGGCTTAGCGACCCACCCCTCATAAACCCTCTCCCCCACTCCCCCCTCCCCCCTCCCCATCTCCCTCATCCCCCCGCGCACCCAGCATGGCGGGCGAGATGTCCAGCCCCACCCAGTGGTGCCCTGCCTCAGATAACGCCTCCCCGCTCAGCCCCGAGCCGCAACCTGGGGGGGCGGGGAAGCGAGCAGGGGATGGGGGAAAGTGAGCAGGGGATGGGGGAAAGCGAGCAGGGGATGGGGGAAAGCGAGCAGGGGATGCGGGAAAGTGAGCAGGGGATGGGGAATGGGGGAATAAGCCCCACCCAGTTGTTCCCTTCCTCAGATAACGCCTCCCCGCTCACCCGCGAGCCACAACCTAGAGGGGGGGAGGGATACGGGAAGAAAGTATGGGGGGATTGGGGGTTGGTGGGTGGAGTGGAGGTATGGGGGAACGCGAGCGGAGGACGGGGGAGATTAATTGGGACAGCAAGGGGACCACAGAGCGAGTGGAACTAACCGCGACTCGCGATGGCGACAAAATACCCTTGCCAATCATCGTTTCGTTCCCCTGCCTAACCACTGTCAAAACCCCTCGCCACCCGCCCCTCGAAACCCTGCCCTTTCCTATCCCCCCCAAATCCCGCGCTGGCACTTCTCCCCCTTTTCTTCCTCCTCCCACGCCCCTTTTCCCTTTTCCCTCCTTCCCCTCTTCCCCCTTGTCCCCCGCTGCCCTCCTCTTCCTCCTCCCCGCTTCCCCCTTCCCTCCCCCTTTTCGACGCACCAATTGTCCACCAGGAGCGGCGGAGTGGTGGAAAACCCCAACGTTCAAACGCTTTCCCCACCCTCTCCAACCCCCCCACCCCCCTCCCCGCTTCTTCCCCCCACCCCCTTCCCCCCCTCTTCGGCGCACCAATGTCCAGCAGGAGCCGCGGAGTGCCGTCATCGGGAAGCGCGAGTAGCTCGACTGCTCGCTCCGTGAGTTTCGCCTGTCACATTCGCGCGCGGAATTCGTGGGGAACGGCGAAACAGGGTGCATGGGGTGAATGGGGGTTACGGGCTTTGGAGAGGGTTTTGTTACCATCGTCATGGGACTGTCCGTGACTAGCGCGAGGCTTTATGTGAGGGGTGTAAGTTGTGAGTGTAACGAAAATGATGCGATCTAAAGCGCAGCAAAGGCGGCTGCTGACTCTTCCCAAAAACTAACGTTATAACGCGTATACGACGCGACTTCGACGGAGCAGGCCAATCGAGAGATCTATGCAACAAAAAACGCGACAGGCTGTCTGTCTACGTGGCTAAACGTTATTCGCCTGCCCTGTCCCATGCCGTAACTCGGACCCCAACGAGTCATGACGTGGATTCCCGCCGATGCAAAAGACGCTAGATAGGGACCGCACATGCCTGAATCTCGATCATGCGCGACGACGTGGTGTACTTGCGCGCCTCGGCGTCATTGTAGAACACCTCGGGGGGAGCTAGCTGTTCCGGTCGACTCGCCATCTTGCAAATGTGCAAAACTGTGACGAAGATGGCTTGGGACAGATTATGTTAAAGGTATCAATATAATTTATTATGTCACCTTTCAACGGGGGTGTAGCTCACATGGTAGAGCGATCGCTTCGCATGCGAGGGTCCGGTCCTCTTAGCGCGGCTCTTTATTGTTCAGAGCTAGCTGATAAGTTGGACAAGATGGGCGTGTGTCATCGGGGTCGACTACAAAGTTCGACCTTTGAGAGGTTGTACACGGTAAAATACAGTTGAGAGACGTGTCGCCCCGGTGCAAAGCGGTTGAAGGACTATTTTCACCAAAGGACGCACACTCCAAGGGCGCGGAAAATTGCTGGATCTTCCAATTTTGCCACATGGCCGCTACGAGTCGCGACCTAATGTTCACCGCATTCGCCAGTTTCGGCCATGGAAGATGTGTCTGGGGGCCGAATGGCACGAACGACACCAGAGGCTATGAAGCAAGTCTATTTAGGATGAACCAACTTAGACCAACCAGTTTTCCTTAGTGACCTGGCTCGGGATGGAATCCTGGTAGTAGAAGGTACGCACAGCGGGTCGCGTATCGCTTTTACTTCCCTCATCCCCATCATGCCTCGATATCGTCCCGTCCTCTTCTCCCTCGCACTGCTGCTCATCTCCGTCTCTGTCACCCTCCCCTTCCTCACCTTCCGCCTGCCGCCTCTCCATCTCCCCGCCCTCGCTCGCCGCGACCTTCGCCGCTTCTTCCGCTCGCCTTTTATTTCCCACCAGCAGCAGCAGCAGCAGCCTTTCGATTCTCGTTCACCTGAGCGTGTCGAACTTGAGAAGCCGTTTGAGGCTCGGCAAACCGAGCCTGTTAGAACCGAGCCGCCTTCGCACAAAGCCGTCGATCTGGTGAGCGATTCCGGACCAGGAAACGGCCGGCTCACGGTTAGCTCCGACCCTGGCGGGGATCGCGGCGATCTTTACGGGAACGCGCAACTGCTGGGAGAGCCGGGATGTGCGAAGCTTCGGAGAAGGTTCCAGGAATTGCAACAGGCGATGAGCAACCTTCAGGTCCGAGCGTTACTGCCAAAGGGCTTGGTCTCCTAGCAACATTCTGTGCATTAAAACTTTTCCGTTTTTCGCGGCTCGTAGCATTGCTCGTCTCGTGTCGTGTCGTCGGTCAACAGAGCATGGAGCGTTCGCTCGTCCCTTTCCGTTCGCTCGTCCCTTTCCGTTCGCTCGTCCCTTTCCGTTCGCTCGTCCCTTTCCGTTCGCTCGTCCCTTTCCGTTCGCTCGTCCCTTTCCGTTCGCTCGTCCCTTTCCGTTCGCTCGTCCCTTTCCGTTCGCTCGTCCCTTTCCGTTCGCTCGTCCCTTTCCGTTCGCTCGTCCCTTTCCGTTCGCTCGTCCCTTTCCGTTCGCTCGTCCCTTTCCGTTCGCTCGTCCCTTTCCGTTCGCTCGTCCCTTTCCGTTCGCTCGTCCCTTTCCGTTCGTTCGAACAGTGTTCGGTTCGGCGAACACTTAAAGCAAAAACACGTGTTCGCCGTTCGCCTGTGAAGGCATGTTTGGGCGAACATCGAACACGTTCGTGTTCGTCGCGGGGCAAATTGCAGCAGCGGCCCGAACACGAACGTGTTCGGGCGAACATCGAACACTGTTCGGCGAACAATTTAAGCAAAAAAAACAAACATGTTCGGTTCGCCTCGAACACGTTCGAGGCGAACCGAACAGGTGTTCGCCCTTGTGCTCATGTCTAGTCCACATGGAGAACTTTTGTTGAGTCCACATGGAGAACTATTGTTGAGTCCAGATGGAGAACTATTGTTGAGTCCACATGGACAACTATTGTTGAGTCCACATGGAGAACTATTGTTGAGTCCACATGGAGAACTATTGTTGAGTCCACATGGAGAACTATTGTTGAGTCCACATGGAGAACTATTGTTGAGTCCACATGGAGAACTTTTGTTGAGTCCACATGGAGAACTATTGTTGAGTCCACATGGAGAACTATTGTTGAGTCCACATGGAGAACTTTTGTTGAGTCCACATGGAGAACTATTGTTGAGTCCACATGGAGAACTATTGTTGAGTCCACATGGAGAACTATTGTTGAGTCCACATGGAGAACTATTGTTGAGTCCACATGGAGAACTATTGTTGAGTCCACATGGAGAACTATTGTTGAGTCCACATGGAGAACTATTGTTGAGTCCACATGGAGAACTATTGTTGAGTCCACATGGAGAACTATTGTTGAGTCCACATGGAGAACTATTGTTGAGTCCACATGGAGAACTATTGTTGAGTCCACATGGAGAACTTTTGTTGAGTCCACATGGAGAACTATTGTTGAGTCCACATGGAGAACTATTGTTGAGTCCACATGGAGAACTTTTGTTGAGTCCACATGGAGAACTATTGTTGAGTCCACATGGAGAACTATTGTCGAGTCCACATGGAGAACTTTTGTTGAGTCCACATGGAGAACTATTGTTGAGTCCACATGGAGAACTATTGTTGAGTCCACATGGAGAACTTTTGTTGAGTCCACATGGAGAACTACTGTTGAGTCCACATGGAGAACTATTGTTGAGTCCACATGGAGAACTTTTGTTGAGTCCACATGGAGAACTATTGTTGAGTCCACATGGAGAACTTTTGTTGAGTCCACATGTAGAACTATTGTTGAGTCCACATGGAGAACTATTGTTGAGTCCACATGGAGAACTATTGTTGAGTCCACATGGAGAACTATTGTTGAGTCCACATGGAGAACTATTGTTGAGTCCAGATGGAGAACTATTGTTGAGTCCACATGGACAACTATTGTTGAGTCCACATGGAGAACTATTGTTGAGTCCACATGGAGAACTATTGTTGAGTCCACATGGAGAACTATTGTTGAGTCCACATGGAGAACTATTGTTGAGTCCACATGGAGAACTATTGTTGAGTCCACATGGAGAACTTTTGTTGAGTCCACATGGAGAACTATTGTTGAGTCCACATGGAGAATTATTGTTGAGTCCACATGGAGAACTTTTGTTGAGTCCACATGGAGAACTATTGTTGAGTCCACATGGAGAACTATTGTTGAGTCCACATGGAGAACTATTGTTGAGTCCACATGGAGAACTATTGTTGAGTCCACATGGAGAACTATTGTTGAGTCCACATGGAGAACTATTGTTGAGTCCACATGGAGAACTATTGTTGAGTCCACATGGAGAACTATTGTTGAGTCCACATGGAGAACTATTGTTGAGTCCACATGGAGAACTTTTGTTGAGTCCACATGGAGAACTATTGTTGAGTCCACATGGAGAACTATTGTTGAGTCCACATGGAGAACTTTTGTTGAGTCCACATGGAGAACTATTGTTGAGTCCACATGGAGAACTTTTGTTGAGTCCACATGGAGAACTATTGTTGAGTCCACATGGAGAACTATTGTTGAGTCCACATGGAGAACTATTGTTGAGTCCACATGGAGAACTATTGTTGAGTCCACATGGAGAACTTTTGTTGAGTCCACATGGAGAACTACTGTTGAGTCCACATGGAGAACTATTGTTGAGTCCACATGGAGAACTTTTGTTGAGTCCACATGGAGAACTATTGTTGAGTCCACATGGAGAACTTTTGTTGAGTCCACATGTAGAACTATTGTTGAGTCCACATGGAGAACTATTGTTGAGTCCACATGGAGAACTATTGTTGAGTCCACATGGAGAACTATTGTTGAGTCCACATGGAGAACTTTTGTTGAGTCCACATGGAGAACTATTGTTGAGTCCACATGGAGAACTTTTGTTGAGTCCACATGGAGAACTATTGTTGGGTCCACATGGAGAACTATTGTTGAGTCCACATGGAGAACTATTGTTGAGTCCACATGGAGAACCGCTCACCCTCTTTTTGCATCTCTCTGTGCTGTGATGTTGTCACCTTCGTTCGCGCATCTGTGTGCGTGTAAGCTCAGGTGATTATATGTGTGTGCGCTCATGTGAATGTATGCATGTGAATGAACAGTGGAAGGAGGAGCATTGTCAGGCCAATCAGAGCGCGCTGAGGTGGACCAATCAGATGCTCCGGCATGATGTCACGCACCTGAAGGCACAGCTGGCTGCGTGTGACAAGAGTGGGTGTTTGCACCTGAAGAAACACCTGAGAAAGCACCTGGAGCAGCAGTCAGGCGTTATTGTAAACAATTCTGAAGCGCTAGACAGGAGAGGGGTGATGGGAAGCAGTGAGGAAGAGGAGGGAGGAAGCAGTAACACAGGCAGGGGGACAAGGCAGGATGAGAGAAGGGACAAAAGTAGGATTGCGGGCGAGAGAGGGGGAGAGGATGGCAGGCAGAGTAAGGGGCTGGAGGGGGAGGAAAGGGCGGATGGCGTGAGTGAGGATGCGTATGGGGGCAGGAGAGGCGGTAAGGACGCGGGGTGGGGAGGTGGTGAAGGTGAAGAGGGGAGTGGCGTTGAGGATGATGAGGAGAGGCGTGGTGGCATGGGTGAGAGTGCGCGTGCGCTGATGGCGCTGTGGGAGGCCGCTCCCTCCCTGGGGCTGCGGGATGTGCGCAGTGCTGCTGTGCAGCATGCTCTCACACAGCTCAGATGCGCTGTGGTGGCACAGGGGGGAGAACCGGTGGGGGAAGTGGGGACTGCACAAGGGGAGGAGGGGGAGGGTAAGGAGATGAACGTGGGAGTGCAGCAAGCAAAGAGACAAGCAGATGCTTTGGGTGGGGCAGGAGAGAGTGTGGGAGGGGCAGGGGAGGAGGCGTGGTTGAGGGAGGAGGAGGAGCAGCGGCTGGTGCCGGCCGCACCCCATGTGGACGACTGTGCCTCTCTCGCCACTGATATCAGGTCCGTTCTTGTGTGCATGGACGCATGTGATTACATGCGTGTGGGTGTGTGAATGTGTGAAAGTGCATGTATCGATGGGTGGGTGTGCACATGGCTTCATGACATGCTTGGGGAGAGCCGTCATTCCCCACCTGCCGCCTTTTTCGTTTTCTTTGCATTTCTTGTTGTGCAAGGGCTTGGAAGGCACTACGCTCAGCAGATTGAGCCATGGCACCTCACCTCGCCCGCTTCACCTCCCTTCTCTCTCTGCCTCCACCACTTGTTTCACTTTCACCGACGGGTCGCCATTCGTCTCTCTCCCTTCTTTTCAGCCGCCTCACAACTTGAGAACTGAAGCTCGCTCCATTCTCTCTTCTCCTCCAACTCCCCTTTGCAGCCTTCTGGATTCGCGGTCTGCTGACGGGGAGCTTCCGGATTGGTCGCTTTGGGGCGGCAGGTTGGGACTGGTGGCACGGCGGTTGGAGGAGCGGGAGAGGGAGAAGGTGAGGAGGGAGAGAGAAAGGGAAGGAGAGGGGCGTGCAGGCAAGGAAACAGAGGAAGCGGGAGGCGGAGAGAGGATGGGAGAAGTAAAGGGAGAGGAAGAGGAAGAGGGAAGGAAGGCGGAAGGTGCGGCGGTTGTGGCGGAGGCAGAGGGGCAGTTGGAGGCGGAGGAGCAGGCGCGGGCAGTGCAGCATGAGGCGATGCGGTTACAGGCACAGGAGAGGATGCAGGAGAGGCAAGGGGCGCGCGAGGAGCAGGCGGAGGTGGCGGCGTGGATGGCGACAGCACGGGACGAGCAGCTCATGGGGGACCACAGGGGGGCTGTCCTCGGGCCCTACCCCCCCTGGGTGAGTGCTGTGGCACGTGCCATGTGTAGGTGAGGTTTTTGTGTAGCTGATATTGGTGAATAGAATTCTCAAGCACCAGCTACAGCAAAGTCGACTCAGAGTGCAGCACAGGCTTGGAAGAGAGAATGCTTCGTGCAAGGCAAGGTCGCCCTGCCATTCCAAGAGAATGCTAGCTGCACCTGCACAGCAACCCAAGGACACGAGATCTAGCCCTCATCCTTTTCCATGCTCGCCCCCTCCCTCCCTCCCTCCACCCCCCAGGAATCAGGTGGGGGCGAATAAAATCTGCCCATGTTACGCGGCGAGCGCAGAGGGACATGTGGTTGCGCTAGCACCCCAAGAAACGCCTCGATTCCTCTCCCTCTGCTATGCACGGCACGCCCCTCTACAACCCAGGTATCAGGAGCAGACGAGGACAATCTTCCCATGACATGGTGAGCTCACAGGAACATCTGGGTGCGGCAGCACCCCCGTGACTGCAGCAGCTCGATTCCTCTCCATCTGCTATGCATGCCGCACTCCCTCCACCCCCCTACCCACCATCCTTCAGGTATCAGGTGCGGACGAGGACAATCTGCCCATGACGCGGCGGGCCCAGAGGGACCTCTGGGTGCACCAGCACCCGCGGGACTGCTCGCACCCGTCTGTCAAGTTCCTGGTCGTGGACGTGCTCAGGAAGGTCCGCGGAAGCTTCCTGGGCGTGGGGGCGCAGGTGAACTGGCTGGCGGGCGTGCTGGGGACGGCTGTGGTGGAGGGGCGCGTGCTGGTGATAAGGCATTATCACAGGGCTGCGCACGATGGGTGTCATGGTGGGTGATTTACTGAGATGGAAGTGAGGGTGAGAGTGGTGAACTGGTTGGCGGGCGTGCTGGGGACGGCTGTGGTGGAGGGGCGCGTGCTGGTGGTGCGCCACTACCATAGGGCGGCGCACGATGGGTGCCATGGTGGGTTGCGTTGCAGTAACCAAGGGAGGGAGGAGATTGTAAGGGAAGGTGGGTGGTGTTGGGGCGCGTGCTGGTGGTCCGACAGTACCATAGGGCGGCACACGACGGGTAACAGTGGTGGAAGAGAGGGTGAGAGTGGTGACGTGAGAGGTGAGAGAGGTGGGGGTGAGGGTTGTGTGGTAGAGGTCAGGGTGCTGGTGGTGTAGCATGGTTACACGGGGGAGGCAGAGATGTGTCAAGGTGGGTGCAGATAGGGAATGAAGTTCACTAGCCCATACTAGGGTGACATGCCTGTAGAGGGGATGATAGTAGGGAAGGGAGGATGACATTATCAAGAGATGCCATGCACATACACGCTCTCATGGAGATACACGCTCTCATGTGACAATATCAGAGGGAGGGTTTCTGTTTGTTTCCATCCTCTCTTCAACACCCCATGTGGCTCCATCCCTCACATTCTCACTGTGCTTCGTCCCCCATCCGTGCACCCCGCCTTCTCCCCCATCCCCATCGCCCAATAGCGTGTCGACAGGTGTGCATCGAGGCCGCTGGTCATGCTACTTTGTCCCTGAGACCTCCTCTGAGTGCCGCCGCCACGCCCTGCAGCTGCTGCACGCATCCCGGCCCACCCTCTCCTCCCCCAGCAATGCCTCTCCCACCAATAACACTGGCGATGCTGCTGCCGGTTGGGATGGTGGGGCTGACAACAGGGGGGATGAGAGCAGCGGGGAGGAGCGGAGCAGGAGGAGGGTGACAGTATGGGAGGAGTATCTGGATCGCAACATCACCAACTTCTTCACCATTCAATATCCCACGTAAGTGCCCTCCAGCTGCTGTGCTTCTTGTGGCGTCTGAAAATCTGTATCTGGACCGCAATGGCACCGACCTTTTCACCATTGACTGTCCCACTTGAGCACCGTCAAGCTGGTCATGTGGTGACTCGAGTGCGACTCACCATACACCCGTCCTGCCTCTGACTGCCCATGCATGCAACCGTCGTGCGCTTTTCTTTTATGTCTTTCTGCGGTCCTACGGCGCTTCTTCTACAGCTTGAGCAGGAGTGTGTTTCATGCACTGGGTACGAATGCAGTTTGTGTTGGCAGCCAATCTTCTTAAACACCAAGTTAATCCTTCTGGCTGAATCTGCAGTATATGGGGTAGGCCGTGGAAGCACATGCATCCGACGGTGGACGTGCATGGAAGGCTCATCCGATGGACAGCATTCAACCGCCACCGCTGGTGGTTCGCCCAGGTGTGATTTCTGCCTGATGTGATTTCTGCTTTCTCGGTTTCCACGTAGTGCACATCCTATGTGCAGAAACTGACCTTGATCATCCACATTTTTTCGCATGTCGTGAAGCTGTCCAAGTGTTCACAGCACATGCATGCGTTCTCTTTCTGTGCCTGCATGTGCCGATGTCTGTCTGTAATTGCCATCTCTTTCCTTCCGCTCTTCTTTCCTTTTTGAAGACTTGTGGTTTTCGCCCACATTTTCCCCACCTCCATAACCACAGGCCTCCACTTACTCAAAGTGCCACTTCCCTTTTTTCCCTCTCTCTTCTCCCGCTCTCCTCCTCTCCTCCTCTCCTCCTCTCCTCCTCTCCTCTTCTCTCCTCTCTCCTCTCTTCTTCGCCTCTCCTCCTTTCCTACCTCACCTCTCTACTCCCCATTGGGCTCCTCACCCCACCAGGCTGCCACCTACCTCATGCGCTACCCCTCCCCTTGTCTCTGCCGCCTCCTCAATCGCGCTCGCCACCGCTCCTTTGGCCCTGCCCTCGCCACCCGGGCAGCCCGCTTCCTGCCCTCCAATTGGCCGAAAACCGTCGAGCAGCTGCCCGATCTCACCTCTCGAAACGCCCTGGGCAGCGAGGGGAAAATCGAGGAGATATGGCAGGCAGCGAGTGGCGGCGCTATAGGCGGCACAGGGGCACTGTCAGGAACGGGAGCGTACCGAGCGGGGGGGTATGTGCCAGAGGGGCTGGTGGCGGTGCATGTGCGGCAGGGCGACAAGGCGGGCGAAATGGCGATGGCGGGGGTGGACGTGTATGTGGCATTGCTGGGCCGCGTGAGACGCCAGTTTCCCTACGCGGACGCGGTGTGGCTCAGCACTGAGATGCAGGTGATTGAATGAGTGGGTGATTGAATGAGTGGGTGATTGAATGAGTGGGTGATTGAATGAGTGGGTGATTGAATGAGTGGGTGATTGAATTAGTGACTGAGTGTGAGAGTGGGTGAGGCAGGGCGACAAGACAGGCGAGATGGCGATGGCGGGGGTGGACGTGTATCTGGCGCTGCTGGGCCGCGTGAGACGCCAGTTCCCCCATGCCGACTTTGTGTGGCTCAGCACTGAGATGCAGGTGCGTGTGTGAGAGGGAGAGGAACGTGTGAGTGGGTGATTGTGAGTGGGTGAGTGCAAGGGGAGAGTGGATGCGTGGGTGAATGTGTGTGTGATTGGGCGAGTGGGTGTGTGTGTGCAAGCATATGAGCACGGGTGAGCACAGTGATGCACATAATCGAAGAATCGCCACCCCCCAACCCGACCCCCCCTCACCCCACCCTAATGCACCTCTCTCCCTCCCCTGTGCACTTCATGCTCTCATGCCGGCGCACAAATCACTCCCCCAATCACTCCACTATACATTCGTCCTGCTGCTGGCTTACCAGTCAGCACTCTATCCCACAAACTCACTCTCCACTCTAAGAGTCCCTTCCCTCGTTCCCATCTGCACTGCCGATCAAAAAGTCGACCCCAAAACCCATCCCCTGTTCCATCTCCATGACCCCCCTGCCTTCCTCCTTCCCGGCCTCCTCCTCCGCCCCACACAGGCGGTGGTGGACGCCACCAGGCACTACACGCGGTGGCGCTTCCACACCACTGACTTCCCCCGCCAGGCTCTATCTCCCCCTCCTCCTCCCCTCCCCCCTGCCTTCCTCCTCCGCCCCACACAGGCGGTGGTGGACGCCACCAGGCACTACACGCGTTGGCGCTTCCACACCACTGACTTCCCCCGCCAGGCTCTATCTCCCCCTCCTCATCCCCTCCCCCCTGCCTTCCTCCTCCGCCCCACACAGGCGGTGGTGGACGCCACCAGGCACTACACGCGTTGGCGCTTCCACACCACTGACTTCCCCCGCCAGGCTCTATCTCCCCCTCCTCATCCCCTCCCCCCTGCCTTCCTCCTCCGCCCCACACAGGCGGTGGTGGACGCCACCAGGCACTACACGCGTTGGCGCTTCCACACCACTGACTTCCCCCGCCAGGCTCTATCTCCCCCTCCTCGTCCCCTCCCCCCTGCCTTCCTCCTCCGCCCCACACAGGCGGTGGTGGACGCCACCAGGCACTACACGCGTTGGCGCTTCCACGCCACCGACTTCCCCCGCCAGGCGGCAGGCGAGAGCATGGACGCATACGACGCGCGCGTGGGGGAGCAGCGCGCCACGGACAACGCCTACGTGAACCTCCTGATCTCCGCCGATGCGCCCTTCTTCGTGGGCACCATGGGGTCCACTTGGTCCGTGCTCATTGATAACCTCTGAAAGAGTTGGCCGACGACCTGGAGTGTAAGGAGGAGAGACTGCTGGTGCGCAATTTCGTGCGCGGATTGGACGAGGAGCTGAAGGGGGTGGTGCGCAACAACGTGTACGGAATTGGAGCTGACATTACACTGAAGGAGGTGTATGGGTTGGCGAAGAGGACAGAACATGCGCAACGCCTGCTTGACCTCGAGGACGGAGAGACGCGGACGAAGCCCAAAACGACCTGGGCGGCAGCTGCGATGCTGGAGCTAGAGCAAGCCGCGGTGAGCCGCCCAGACAGCAGGAGATGCCACGAATGCGGAGACGCGGGACACCTGAAGCGGGATTGCCCGAAAGCTCCCACCTGCGAGAATTGCGGAAAGCGGGGGCACAAAAGGGCGGAGTGCTACAGCAGGAAGAGAGAAGAGGGGCCGGAGACAAGGGAAGGGCTGCAAGCAGAGATCAAGCGGTTGCAGCTGAAGCTGGAAGGAAGGGGGACCTCCACGCACAAGGAGAGAGCCATGCTGGCATACGAGGAAGTGGAGGGAGTAGAGGAGGAAGAGGAAGAATACATCAAGGAGTACTCCTGCATGGCTTACCCACGCGAAAGAGACGAGATAGACCTGAGGCCCCGAAACCCAACGACGCAAGAGAGTGGCACGACGGCAGAGAGAAGCCGGCGATACGAGCGGGCGGGGGGAGGCAGCGGAACGGGGATGCGCAGGCACCCAAACGAGCGGCTGGTCTGCCAAGCCTCCGTCCTCATAGCCGACAAGGGCAGCCTGACGGTAGGAGGCCTGCCCGTGGGGCAGGCCATCATAGATACCGGAGCCCACCACGTTCTGATCGGCAAGGGCCTGGCGAAGCACCTGAAGCTGGATCTACCAGGACGCCTGGTAGAGAGAGGTATTCTTCTGATGACCGCCGAAGGGGGGGAGCCGAAATGGATGCCACGCACCCGCAGGCCCATTGAGGTGGTACTGCTGCCAGGGACAGAGAAGGAGTGTTGCATCAGGCTCAACTGCGGGGTCTCGGAGTCAGAGGACTATGACATACTGGTGGGCATGGAGCTCCTCTACAGGGTGGGGGCCACCATATGCACGTGGCAGGAAAAGGTTCTATACAGAGTGCATTACTGGGACCCAGAGAGCTCGGTCGGCACTCTACCGGTGAAATTCGTAAGGCAGGAGCCGAGGGAGGCGTACCAGGCGCAGAGGAAGGACCTGTCGGAGGAGCTAGACGACTGGAGCTGGGAGCAGTACGCAGAGGAGTACGAGGGCAGGACCGAAAGGAGAGCGAGAGGGGAAGATCCGCCCTCCCTGAAGGAAAGGGTGAGCAGAGTGTGGGCACTGGAGAGTGCCCTCTGTGTACTGGAGCTGTATGGAGGCATCGGGACGGGCTTGGCGGCGGCACTGAAGGCGGGCTGCTACGTCCGGAAGTGGGTACATGTGGAGAAAGACCCAGTGGTCCGGAGGATGGCCAGGCATCACGCCTTGAAGCTGCTAGAAGACTACCCCCAGCAGATGTTAAGTACAGCCATCCCCGCAGAAGATGAAGCCTCCGTGGATGACGTGAGGGATATCACCGAGGAGCAGCTGGAGAGATGGGGGCAAGTGGATCTAGTGGTGGCCGGATGGGAGTGCCAGGGGTACTCCCGTGCGGGGGAAGGAAGAGGGATGGAGGACCCACGGGGTGCTTCCTTCAGGGATCTGCAGAAGGTGCTGGAGATGATACAAAGGAAGCAAGGAGAGGTAATCTACATCCTGGAGAATGTAGACCTGGCGGAGGACAGGAGGGAGCCCGTGAAGCTAGCCTTTGCAGAGATAGAGGCGGCAGTGGGAAGAGGGGTGGCAGTGGACGCCGCCCAGCTAGGATCCAGGGCGCATCGGCCCAGGAGATACTGGCAGAACGGGGTGTCAGAAGCTAGCCTGAGACACTCCCTGGCCCAGATGCAGCGCCCGGAACCAAGGCTGGTGAGCGATATCCTGGGGCCTAACAGACTGCCGGCGCCCGTCAAGATCCCAGACCATCCTTCACAGTACCAATGCAATGAGCCCGGAAAGCCACGGCAGGCGCTGCCCACCCTGGTCGCGTACGAAGGATCCTGGGGTTTCCGCATGGAGGGAGATCTCCCAGGGCCAGGAATGATCTACGACGTCAGAGCCGGGAAATGGGAAGAGCCGACTGCACGGGAAAGGGAAGCAGCCATGGGGCACAGGTGGGACGCCACGGCACATCCGAGAGTGACAGAGAAGCAGAGAAGAGCGGCGATAGGGAGGGCGATGGACCTCAACGTCATGAGCTGGCTGATTGAGACGATTCGCATGCACCTCAAGACGAAAGACATTCAAAGGGAGATAGAGATAAGCGTGAGATACCAGGAGGACTTGGAAGTGGAGAGGGTAAAAAGGCAGCTGCAAGCCATGGAGGAGCAGCAGGAAGAAAGAATCAGAGAAGGCTGGGCATGCATGGCCATGGAATGCGAAGGAGGAGAGAAGAGAGAGGAAGAGGCTGAGGAGGAGACGAAGGCAGGAGCAGTGAAAGAAAGGGAGAGGATACCAGAAGAGGAATGGCCCATAGGCTCAGGAATGGGGGCAGCAGCAGCCAGGGAACTACAGGAGGTGTTAAGGCAACACCGACAGTGCTTCGCCTACACGCTGCAGGAGCTAGGAGAATGCAAGTCACACGTCATGGAAATCAAGCTCACCACGGAGATACCGATCTACCAGAGGAAGAGACGGATGAGCCCAGGAGACATCGACATATGCATGGAAAAGTGCGCGGAGCTGCTAGAGGCAGGGCTGATCCAGCGCTCAGAAAGTGACTACGCAGCAGCGACAGTAGTGGCCTCGAGGAAGGACCTCATAGGGGAGGTGTCGGCGAGGAGAATGTGCGGGGATTACAGGGGCCTGAACAAGGTCACCGTGGCAGACCGATACCCCATGCAATCCGCCGAAGAAATCTTTGACAAGCTACAGGGGGCAGCTGTGTTCTCGACGCTAGATCTCAGACAAGGCTTCAACCAGATACCCATCAGAGCAGAGGACCGAAAGAAGACAGCATTCCATGGGCCAGACGGACTGTACGAGTGGAGGTGCATGCCGTTTGGCATGAGGAATGCCTCGGCGCTGTTCCAGCGAGTGATGGACGCAGTCTTGAGGAACGTGCCAGCCGCTGCCTGCTACATAGACGATGTCATCGTCTTCAGTCCCAGCCCCGAGCAACACGTGAAGGACGTGCAGGCCACCCTGGAGGCCATCCAGGGAGCTGGATTAACCTGCCACCCGAAGAAGTGTGAGTTCGGCAGCAGGGCAGTGAAGTACCTGGGATTTGAGGTGCAGGGAGGGAAGATGACATCCAGCAGGCCAAGGTTGAGGTGCTGGATCGAGTACCCGCCCCCAAGGACCGGACAACACTAATGGCGGTGTTGGGCTTCTTGAACTACTACCGCAAGTTCGTGCCCAACTTCAGCCGGACGGCAGCAGTACTGAATCGATTACTGCGGGAAGAGCAAGCATGGCAGTGGGGAGAGGCCGAGCAAGGGGCGCTGGAGGCTCTACTCACCGCTGTGAAGACGGCTTCGGTACTAACCCTGCCCAGTAAGGAGGATCCCTTTGTGCTCTACACCGACTGGAGCAGTGCAGGCATGGGAGCCATACTGTGTCAGGAGAAAGAGGGGCAGGAGATGGTAGTGGCCTTCGCCAGCAGGAGCTGCAACCTGGCAGAGGCCAACTACTGCTCCTACGAGGGAGAAGGGTTGGCAGCCGTGTGGGGGGTCACCCACTTCCGTGTGTACCTGCAGGGCCGGCCCTTCACCCTAGTGACAGACCATCAACCCTTGACTTGGCTCATGACCAACCAAGCTCTCACCGGTCGGAACGCCAGGTGGGCGATGCGGTTGCAAGAGTACGAGTTCACCATCCGGCACCGACCGGGGAAGACGCTGCAGCATGTAGACGGCCTCTCCAGGAACCCTCCGCCGGACAGCCCCACAGCCTGCCTGGTCGCACTAGCCCGAGAGATTGACGGAGAAGGGGCCAGGAAGAAGCAGGAGCGAGGGCCCGATGATGTGTGGGAGGATGAAGAGGTGCTGAATTGGATACAAGGCAAAACGACAGAGGCCGGGCCAGCCAGCGAGCGAGCCCGGGCAAGAGGGGTGCACTACAGATGGTACCAGGACCAGATGCAGAAAAACACTAAGGACGGGTGGAAGCTGGTGCCAAGGAGAGAAGAAAGAGAGCAGATAATAGCCAAGGTGCATCGGACGCTGGGGCACTATGGAAGTCTGAGGACCAGCCAGCTGGTAGAGACCGGGTGGTGGTGGGCGGGAATGCGGAGAGAGATAAAAGAGTGGGTAGATTCATGCGAGCTGTGTAGCAGGAACAAGGCAGAGCTGGAGAGAGGAAGAGAGGAGTTGCAGTCACTTCCCATACGAGGACTAGGATTTCGATGGTCGCTAGATTTGGCAGGAGAGATGCCGCTAAGCCGCAGAGGGAAGCGGTACATACTCATCATGATAGAACACGGGAGCAAGTGGGTGGAGGTCAAGGCGTTACCCAGTAAGAACTCGGCGAAGATAGCAGAGGCGTTTGAGGAGCAAGTCCTCACCAGATTCGGCGCATGCGGAGAAGTCCTGACCGACCAAGGGACCGAATTCCTAGGAGAGTTCGAGAAGCTACTACAGGCGACTGGAATCACGCACCGAAGGACATCCCGCTACCACCCCCAGAGCGATGGGCTGACAGAGAGGTTTGTCAGGACTATGAAGAGGGGACTGCGGGCCTACGGAGAGAAATTCAAGCGAGACTGGGATGCACGACTGCCCTGGGTAGCGGCAGGATACCGGTTCAGTAAACAGGCAGCTCTGAAGGACGTGTCCCCATACTACCTACTGCTGGGGAGAGAGCCCATACTGCCAGTAGACGCACCGAAGCTGCTGACAGGAACCGTGACAGTGGCATCAGCGGAGAGTTGGGTGGGGCTGGCAGAGGCACGGGCCAGGTACCTAAGAGAACTGCTACCTGCAGCGCTAGAGAACTTGCACGTGGCTCAGCTCAGAGACGCGCAGCGATACAAGAAGAGGAGGGAGGGACAGGGAGCCGCTAAGGAAAAGCAGCTGGGAGTAGGGGAGGAGGTATATCTGAAGCAAGCGAGGCACGACATGATGGACATAGGCCTCAGCAACGAGCGCTGGAAGGTCAAGGAAGTGAAAGAGTCAGGAGTGGTAGTGCTGGTGAGCGAGGGAGGCAGGGAGAAGAAAGACCATCAGACCAACGTGGCACGAGCCCGACCAAGGCGGGGAGCTAAGGAAGACGGTGCAGGAACGGCAGAAGAAAGAATCCAGCAGCCAGGAGTAGAAGGAGTCCATCGGCTTGCAGCAGGAGCTAGGCAGCCGAGGAGGGGGCAAGTGCAGGATGCAGGTGGCAAGGCAAGGCAGGTACCCAGAGAGCTGAGGGCACTAATGCAGTGACGAGGAAGGTTGCAGAAGAGAGACAACACCCCAGCATCAGGAGCACAGGAGGCAGGGCCAACAGGAGGCAAGGCCGGGCAACCTGAAGCAAGACAGAGAGAGATTCCGACAGCTGTCATGCTTTTATACTTAGTATAGATATAATAAGATAGGTGCATGACATTGTGAAGGAGCGTAATAGACTGTAGAGAAGTAAGGGGGAAAAGGGGAATGCTCGAGCGGGAACACAAAGCGAGCTGTGGGAAAGCACCGTTGCTCGGCAACGGTAACCACCGCTCACAATTACTTAAGCAGTAGCGCAAGTAGGGGATCTTTTCTTGCGAGTTTGTTTTCACACTAAGCTACAATTCAGGCTGGCGAAACCCCTAGCACCTAGCACGAGTGGAGCCAATCCTAGCAAGCACGATCTGAGCCAAGGAAGAGCAGTGAGTCTGCCGAGCTCAGCCCCCAGTGGAAGCAATCTCCTCTCAGAGAGTAGAGGAGCTTTTAAGTGCAGGATGCAGGTGGCAAGGCAAGGCAGGTACCCAGAGAGCTGAGGGCACTAATGCAGTGACGAGGAAGGTTGCAGAAGAGAGACAACACCCCAGCATCAGGAGCACAGGAGGCAGGGCCAACAGGAGGCAAGGCCGGGCAACCTGAAGCAAGACAGAGAGAGATTCCGACACCTTGCCTCTGTCCATTCCACTCCCCTCTCCCCCCAACCCCCTTTCTTGTGACGCCCCCTGTTTACCCTGTACCACCTGGTAATGCATCGTCAACAGCTCCACCAATACTACCATTATCATACTCATACTATCCCTTAGAACCACCACCACCACCATCACCACCACCACCATACTCATATGCACCACCACCACCACCACCATCGGATGTTACAGCACCACCACCACCACCACCACCACCACCATCACCACCATCACCTCCATCATCATCATCACCAGCACCAGCGCCGCCTGCTCCACCCGCCACTGGCACCAGTCCAGCAGTGATAGTAGGGGCCACAGTAGGAGTCATCGCATCGCTGCTTCTGCTGGCTCTTCTCTTCTTCTTCTTCTTCTTCTTCTTCTTCTTCTTCTTCTTCTTCTTCTTCTTCTTCTTCTTCCTCCTCCTCCTCCTCCTCCTCCTCCTCCTCCTCCTCCTCCTCCTCCTCCTCCTCCTCCTCCTCCTCCTCCTCCTCCTCCTCCTCCTCCTCCTCCTCCTCCTCCTCCTCCTCCTCCTCCCTCCTCCTCCTCCTCCTCCTCCTCCTCCTCCTCCTCCTCCTCCTCCTCCTCCTCCTCCTCCTCCTCCTCCTCCTCCTCCTCCTCCTCCTCCTCCTCCTCCTCCTCCTCCTCCTCCTCCTCCTCCTCCTCCTCCTCCTCCTCCTCCTCCTCCTCCTCCTCCTCCTCCTCCTCCTCCTCCTCCTCCTCCTCCTCCTCCTCCTCCTCCTCCTTCTTCTTCTTCTTCTTCTTCTTCTCCTCCTTTTGGTTCTGCCGGTGGTGGCGCCGGCAGAAGTAGAAGAAGAAGAAGAAGGAGGAGGAGGAGGAGGAGGAGGAGGAGGAGGAGGAGGAGGAGGAGGAGGAGGAGGAGGAGGAGGAGGAGGAGGAGGAGGAGGAGGAGGAGGTGGAGGAGGAGGAGGAGGAGGAGGAGGAGGAGGAGGAGGGCGCCTGAGCTTGAGCCTGAGAACGAGCAAGGGAAGCAAGGGGACCGGCGTGTGCCAGGAGTTTTCTTTGAAGCAGCTGGAGCGAGCAACGGCCGGCTGGGTAGAATCAAACCTGGTGGGCAGCGGGGCGTTTGGCGATGTGTACAGGGGAGTGGATCCTCAAACCGGGGAGGTGTGGGCGGTGAAGCGCGCCAAGTTTCTGTCGAATAACTTTTAGACGGAGGTGGAGGCGAGGCGATGGCATCCAAGCACCACGAGCACCTGGTGCGCCTGCTGGGGTACGGCGTGTGCTATGGCTCGGCCAGGCAGCGCATGGAGCAGATCCACGTGTATGAGGTCATGGCTGGCAAGGACCTTGATTACTGGATCGGCAAAGGTGCGTGTGGTTTGGGCTTGTTGTGGCGTGGGGCTTGTGGGTGTTGATGCGCCTCAAAGGGATAGGTCAGCCAGGCAGTGCATGGAGCAGATTCTCGTGTACGAGTTCGTGGCTGGAAACGACCTTGACCACTGGATCGGGAAAGGTGCGTGCGTGCACTTGGGGTGTGTGGCTTGTGTCGTGGCTGTGGTGTGGGGCATGGGGCATATGGAGGTTGAGGCGCCTCAAAAGACGGCTCGGCCACGCGGCGCATGGAGCAGAGCAGATCCTCGTGTATGAGTTCATGGCTGGGAAGGACCTTGATTGCTGGATCGACAAAGGTGCGTGTGGTTGTGGCTTGGGGCATGGGGCATATGGCGTGTGGCGCGGGGCATGAGCTATTTGACAGATAACCATCTCAATATTCACATTCACCCATTGAAAACTCTCCCCTCGTTTTTTCACTAAAACTTATTATTTCTCTCCCTCACGCTCTTCTCCTCCCTCCAGCCGCCCCGTGTCCACTGAGCATGCGGGAGCGCATGAACATCCGACTAGGAGTAGGCGCAGGTCTCCAGTACCTCCACTCATTCAACATGGGCTCCCTCCCAGACCCTGCACTTGGACGTCTGGGGCCCCTCCCTGGTCCTTGGCCCACGTCAGGAGCGCTACTTCCTGATTGTGGTGGATGACTACTCCCGCTACACCACGGTTTTCCCCTTGTGACGGAAGGCCGACGTGCCTACCGTCCTCGAGCCGTGGCTACTAGCGTGGGGTGGCGCCCAGGGCCTATGTGGGCTTCACCTACACTCGGACCGTGGTGGTGAGTTTTCTTCCACTCGCCTGGAGACGTTCTGTTAGGGTCGGGGGATCATCCAGTCTTACACGCTACCAGCCTCGCTGCAGCAGAACGGGGTAGCCGAGCGACACACATCGGCTTGGTCATGGAAGTTGCCCGAACCTCCATGTGCCATGCTGGTGCCCCTCAGTTCTTGTGGCCTCAGGCAGTCCGCTACGCCGCGCACCAGCTGAACTTGTGGCCCATTGACGCACGGCCACGGGTGACGCTGGTCTCCCTTTGGACAGGTTCTCCGGGTGTAGCAGCTGACTTCCGTGTCTGGGGTTCTCTGGCTCGCGTTCGCACCCCTGGCGCGAACAAGTTGTCTCCGCTCACTCGTGCCTGCGTCTTTCTTGGCTTCCCTTTAGACGCCTCCGGCTGGGTGTTCTATGACTTGGTCACCTACCAGTTCTTCGCTTCTCATGACGTCACGTTCGACGAGTCTGTCTGTTACTACAGGAGTCGCCCCTACCGTGGTACGGAGGCCTTTTCTCCCCCGCTTTTCCTCACCCTTGAGCCCCCCCCCAGTCGCCCCAGTAGCCCCCCCCCCTTCGCGTCCTGCCCCGTTAGGTGGGTCGCACGTCACTCCGCAGTCGTCCCCCCTGCAGAGTCCAATCTCTGTCGTATCTGGGGGTGCGGGAGGTGCAGTTGCGGAGGGTGAGGGTACTGGGGCTGCAGGAGCTGGTGGTGTCGGCTCTGGGGGTGCTGTTACATTACTAAGTTAACTAGGAACCGGGTTTAGGGCCTAGGCTTAGTAGCCTAGGCCAAGCGGGTGTCGAGGTGGTTGTCACCAAGGAGAATTGAAGAATGTGTGTTGTTCACTATAGCACACAAGGTACATATAGCAAACTAGCAAAGGTGCACCACCAACAACAAGGAAACATAACTACACTAGAGCTAAAGCTACAGGCAGTTATAAACATATATAAATATATATCGCGACACACCCCCTTAACTGCCTGCAGCACATAGCTAGAGTAAGTCACACCCCCTGAAGGGGTATTGCAGGCATTGTGAAAGACTGTAGAGGTAAGTGAGGAGGAGGAGGCGAGAGAGAGAGAGAGGAGAGGAGAGGAGATAAGAACAAAGGAGGAGGTGAGTGAGGGATGAGGAGAGGAGGTGGGGGGGTGGCCGCGGCGTCCCCTCTTACTAACCCCCTTTTACATAGGGGGGGTTGAGTGGGGGATGAGGAGAGGAGGTGGGGGGGTGGCCGCAGCGTCCCCTCTTACTAACCCCCACATCTCCACCCCCAATCAACCAACCCCCTGTAACCTCATCCCCGCCCCCCCGGAACCGCACTCCCTCCCCCCCTTTTCTTCCTCCAGACCCCTCCCCACCCACGACGGTCCCTGTCCAGTTCTTCACAGGTGGGGCTGCTGGTCACAGGTGGGGCTGCTGGTCACAGGTGGGGCTGCTGGTCACAGGTGGGGCTGCTGATCACGGGTGGGGCTGCTGGTCACGGGTTGGGCTGCTGGTCACAGGTGGGGCTGCTGGTCACAGGTGGGGCTGCTGGTCACAGGAGGGGCTGCTGGTCACAGGTGGGGCTGCTGGTCACAGGTGGGGCTCCTGGTCACAGGTGGGGCTGCTGGTCACAGGTGGGGCTGCTGGTCACAGGTGGGGCTGCTGGTCACAGGTGCCTGGTGCCTGGTGGCTGGCGCTGGTGCTGGTGCCTGGTGCTGGCGGCTGGCGCTGGTGCTGGTGCCTGGTGCTGGCGGCTGGCGCTGGTGCTGGTGCCTGGTGCTGGCGGCTGGCGCTGGTGCTGGTGCCTGGTGCTGGCTGCTGGCGCTGGTGCTGGTGCCTGGTGCTGGCGGCTGGCGCAAGTGCTGGTGCCTGGTGCTGGCGGCTGGCGCTGGTGCTGGTGCCTGGTGCTGGCGGCTGGCGCTGGTGCTGGTTCCTGGTGCTAGCGGCTGGCGCTGGTGCTGGTTCCTGGTGCTGGCGGCTGGCGCTGGTGCTGGTTCCTGGTGCTGGCGGCTGGCGCTGGTGCTGGTGCCTGGTGCTGGCGGCTGGCGCTGGTGCTGGTGCCTGATGCTGGCGGCTGGCGCTGGTGCTGGTGCCTGGTGCTGGCGGCTGGCGCTGGTGCTGGTGCCTGGTGCTGGCGGCTGGCGCTGGTGCTGGTGCCTGGTGCTGGCGGCTGGCGCTGGTGCTGGTTCCTGGTGCTGGCGGCTGGCGCTGGTGCTGGTGCCTGGTGCTGGCGGCTGGCGCTGGTGCTGGTGCCTGGTGCTGGCGGCTGGCGCTGGAGCTGGTGCTGGTGCTGGCGGCTGGCGCTGGAGCTGGTGCTGGTGCTGGCGGCTGGCGCTGGTGCTGGTGCCTGGTGTTGGCGTCTGGCGCTGGTGCTGGTGCCTGGTGCTGGCGGCTGGCGCTTGTGCTGGTGCCTAGTGCTGGCGGCTGGCGCTGGCGCTGGTACCTGGTGCTGGCGGCTGGCGCTGGTGCTGGTGCCTGGTGCTGGCGGATGGCGCTTGTGCTGGTGCCTGGTGCTGGCGGCTGGCGCTGGTGCTGGTGCCTGGTGCTGGCGGCTGGCGCTGGTGCTGGTGCCTGGTACTGGCGGCTGGCGCTGGTGCTGGTGCCTGGTGCTGGCGGCTGGCGCTGGTGCTGGTGCCTGGTGCTGGCGGCTGGCGCTGGTGCTGGTGCCTGGTACTGGCGGCTGGCGCTGGTGCTGGTGCCTGGTGCTGGTTCTTGGTGCTGGTGGCTGGCGCTGGTGCTGGTGCCTGGTGCTGTTCCGCCGCCACTCCCTTCCCCCTTTTCCTCTCTCCCCCACAGCATTCCGCCGCCACTCCCTTCCCCTTTCCCTCTCCCACCCGCAGCGTTCCGCCGCCAATCCCTTCCCCTCCTCCCTCTCCCACCCACAGCGACCACTGCTGCACACGTGAACAGACGCGACGGGGGGGTGGGGGTGACGAGCAGGGGGCCGGGAGAATGCGACGGGCGGAGCGAGGCGAAGGGAAGGAAGAAAACGGGACGGGGGGGAAAGGGCCGCGACGACCGCCACCGTCACCGTCCCCTTCATTCCCGATGCTGTCCCCCCCCCTTCCCCACTCTCGCGCAAACTCGACAGCAGGCGTAGGCGCGGGCAGAGGTGGTGAGGGTGGGGAAATGCGACGGGCTGACGACGGGGGAAACGAGACGCGCTGGCGACGGGGGCAATGCGATGGGCTGGCGACGGGGGAAACGCGATGGGCTGGCGATGGGGTGAAAACGCGACGGGCTGGCGACGGGCAGGCGACGAGGGAAAAAAAACGACGGGCTGGCGACGAGGGAAACGCGGCCGGCTCGCCGCCGCGCCCGTCGCAGCGAGCGCCGTGCCATGAATAGGTGGGCCCATTAACTTAGGTCAGGAACTTAATCGCTCTATACCATGTTACATTACTAAGTTAACTAGGAACCGGGTTTAGGGCCTAGGCTTAGTAGCCTAGGCCAAGCGGGTGTCGAGGTGGTTGTCACCAAGGAGAATTGAAGAATGTGCTTCACGACCCGTTGTCCGACTACATCCGTGCCTCCCGTCCTGTGGTCTTCCGTGTTTTGTCCGCATTGGTCACTCAGCCGACTGCACCCCTGTCGTCTGTCTCAGCAATTGTTACCACTGTCGCTGGCTTCGCCTCTTCCCACCGCCTTGACTACGCCGTTCACTTGGTGAGTGGCGTTGCTCGTTCTCCGTCCTCTGGGGGTGCTCCTGTCTTTCCCCTGGAGGTCCTAGAGGACAGGCAGTTTGAGCTTGGTTTCCTTGCGGCCGCTATTCCTCATCTCTGCGCCATGCTGCTAACCCAGACCCATGTTCCTCACCTCTGCTTACCCTTGAGGGGGATCCAGACGCTCTTGACATCCCGATCCCTCGCAATCATGCTGAGGCGGTCTCGGGACCTTGGGCCTCGTATTGGATAGCAGCTGAGGAGGCAGAGATGGCATCTTATAGGTCCACAGGCACTTACGTCGACGCAGTCCCACCACCTGGGACGAACGTCGTCAGTGGTCGATGGCTCTACAAGGTGAAGCGGCCGCCTGGATCACCACCAGTGTTCAAGGTGCGCTACGTGGCGAGAGGCTTCAGTCACCAATTGGGGGCGGACTTCTTCCAGACCTTTACTCACACCCCGAAGATGAGTACTCTTTGGGTGTTGCTGCATATTGCAGCCCTGCGCGACTACAAGTTGCACTCCTTGGACTTTTCCACCACGTTCCTTCAGGGGAGCCTGCACGAGCAGATCTGGCTGCGTCGCCCGTCTGGCTTCACTGGCTCTTTCCCACCTGGGACCCAGTGGCAGCTGCATCGACTAGTCTACGGCCTGCGCCAGGCTCCACGTGAGTGGCATGACACACTTCGCTCAACCCTTGCAGTGCTTGACTTCTTTCCGTCGTCTGCTGACCCGTCACTGTTCGTCCGCCGTGGCTCGACCCCGTTCTTTGTCCTGGTCTACGTCGATGACCTGGTGTTAGCCACTCCCGAACGACACGCGCTGGCCTCCGTGAAGGAGGAACTTCAGAGGAGACACACTTGCACTGACCTTGGTGAGCTGCAGCACTACCTTGGCCTGCAGATCACCAGGGACAGGGCAGCTCGCACCATTACGCTGACTCAGTCGCATATGGTCGAGCAGATCCTCACGCGGTTTCGCTTCCCGTTCTCCAACGTACAGCTCACCCCTCTTGCTGTGCATCATGGGCTCAAGGCTCCACCTTCGGACGAGTCATTTGAGTCTAGTGGTCCATATCCTGGGCTGGTGGGTTGTCTCATGTACCTGATGACCTGTACTCACCCAGACCTAGCTTACCCTCTTAGCGTCCTTGCGCGCTTTGTTGCGCCTGGGAGACACCGACCGTCCCACTGGTACACTGCTAAGAGGGTGGCAAAGTATGTGGCGAGTACATTAGGCATGGGACTTGTTCTTGGAGGGAAGCAGCCAGTTACACTCACAGGTTACTCAGACTCGTCGTGGGTTGACGACGCGGAGATGCGTCGGTCTACACAGGGGTACTCCTTTATCCTCGGGACAGGTGTTGTTTCGTGGCGGTCGACTCGTGCGTCGTCCGTCGTCGGTTCCAGCTGTGAGGCAGAGGTGTACGCTGCAGCCATGGTCGCTTAGGAGGTTCGCTTGCTGTCTTTCCTTCTCACCGACCTTGGTGAGCGGCCTCGCTCTCCCCCGGTCTTGTTCTCCGACAACAGGTCTGCTGTCCTGTTGTGTGATGAGCCCCGACTAGTTGGGAAGGTGAAGCACATCCAGCTTTGTTACTTCCTTCTCCCTGCGTTGCAGCAGCGTGGCCAGGCACTCGTTCGATGTGTTGTCTCTGAGGCCAACACGGCAGATATCTTCACCAAGGCGTTGCCGCCTTGTGACCATCAGCGTTTCTGCACCCAACTTGGCCTTGTGCCTGCCCGTCCTGCATGTCTTGTACTCTTGCATCTCTTTATATTTGCTATATACCTGCATGTGGACTGGCCTTGTGGCCCCTTGCTTGCTCTCGGATTGTGTGGTGACTTTGAGCTCCACCCGAAGATTTGTCTTGTTCTTGTGGACTGGTCTCGTGACCGTTGCTTGCTCTTGTTTCTAAAGGACTACCGTCACCTAGACTATGGGGGTGTGTCAAACAATAATTATATAGTTTGTGTATTTCTAGTCTAGGTGTTCTCCCTTGTGTTATTTTGTACTTGCACTAGGGTTAGGTTTTGCATATATCTTGTTTGTACTTTCTGTTTTAGTCAATTTTACATTGAGACACGCAGAGGTGTCGCGGACAAGCGCAAGGCAGCCCCAGACACGAAAAGCTGACCCAACACTAGGGGACCTGATCCAAAGATTGGTCGCTGAAGCCATCTGCGAGACGCGCTGCTGGATGTTCAGCTGTGAGCGGTGTAGCGAACCGCGTAGGGCCACAGAAAATGGGGCGCACGCGCATGAATCATGGACGTGCGGGCGATGTCCATGACCAAGCCAATGCGGCGCTCAGCAACCCCATTTTGCTGTGGGGACTCCGGCAGCGTCTAGGACTATACGATGCCCTGCTCGCCGCAGAATCCGGTAAGAATGCTTGAGCGAAACTCACCCCCACGGTCAGAGTGGAGACAGTAGACACGACGGCCACGAGTGCCCTCAGTGGCTAGAAGCCACCGGGTCAGCGTAGAAGTCACCTCAGACTTCTTCGCGAGAGGAAACACCGTGGTGTACCTAGAGAAGTTGTCGACGACCACCAGAAATTAGCGCTCCCTCTCAGGTCCCTACGTAGGTGCAGGGCCCCAGACATCCAAGTGCAGTGTCTGGAAGGGAGCAGTGGCCGGAAAAAGGGAGGAGGAGAGCAGAGTGGCACGAAGACGGTCGGCGGCGCAGGCGAGGGAGGGAGCGACGGGAAGACGCTAGGGAGACCTGAAACAAGATGGTGACTAGCCATAGTGCGGAGGCGGGGGATCGGCGGGTGGCCAAGACGGTGGTGCCACAAGACGGTCCGGTGGGTGAAAGACCAACACGAGCAAGACGCAGCAACTAGACCAGAAAAAGCAACCTGACCGGATACAGAAACCTAACTGGACACCGCAACCGGTGGGGACGCGGTAACCGGACTGGACTCTGCTACTGAGTGGGACGAAGCAACCTGACCAGACGCAGCAACCTGCGGGGGCGGACTGTGCAGGACGAAGAGATCTGAGTGGGGCTCTCTGGTGAACGTGGCAAGAACTGCCTTGTGGAAGAGTCCGTACAGATCGCAGCCCTCCCGTGCGCGGGAAAAAGTGACTCTGATCCCCCGGTCCTGAAAGTATCCAACACCCACCAAGTTCCGAGAGAACGAGGGGATGTAGAGACCAGTAAGGAAATCAGAGGGGACAGCTGGGCACAGGAGAGTGGTCGAGCTACGAGCAGTTGCTGGTCCTGAAGTAGGATCAGCCAGGGCAACTGGGACTGGAGCCGAAAGAGGTGTGACAGTGGTGTGGTCGCGGAAGAAGCACTGTGACGCGCCGGAGTCCAGCGGGAACGAGAGCGACGCAACAGCAGTCGTCACAGCTGGGCTAGTGACTACACAAGCACCTACACTAAAAGCACAAGTACCAACACTAGCAACAGGCGAAGGTCCAAAGCTAGGTACGCGTGAGCCAAGGGATTCAAACGTGACAAAATAAACAGCATCCATAGACATATCAAACAAAGGATAACCACTACGAAACAGACCGGGCCAGATCGGGGGAGCCGACCCAGGCCCAAAACACTCACGGTAGAGGTCGTCGAGGCGACTGTAGTAGCGCTGTGCAGAGTGGTCAAGACGCCAGCAGGTAGTGCCAGCACCAGGGCCAATCAGAATTCGGTACTGGCAGGGGCCGACGTCGCGGCCACCGCGACGAGCCCCCAAGCTGGCTGGGCCGCTGCTGCAGCCAACACTACCCGAACCACTAGGCCCCCACGGCTGCTGAGGGCGCCACAGCTGCTGAGGGCAGAGCTGCTGCTGAGGGCGCCACTGCTACTGTGGGTGCCACTGCTGAAACTGCCGTTGCTGCTGTCCCTGCTGCTGGAGAACCCTAGTGGACGCCATAATATAGGCTATGAGTGTCAGGAGCTAGGGACGGCTCCAGTGAAACAACGAGAACAACTAGGAGCACCTGGTGAAACTAGGCGAGGAACTGCTGGAGCACGGAGCAATCTGAGCTAGGAGCGAGGAGCGAAAAGGACTGGAGCTAGAACGGCTGGAGCTGAAACGGCTAGAGCTAGAATGGCTCGAGTGAGAACGGCTGGAGCTATAGTAGACACAGCTGGAGCTAGGAGTGGCTGGAGCTAGAACGGCTAGAGCTAGAGACTGTAAGTGCGGCTCGGCTGCCGCTAGTAGAGCCACTGGCTGTGGAGAATACGTGCGACAGTAGGGGCTGCAGTACTGATGGCTTCGGTGTGTAGGGAATTGTGTAGGCCGTCCGGCAAGCGGGAACGTGGGCGACAGTTGCAGCCCAACACCCTGAACCCCCCCTCCCCCCCCCCCTTTTTTTAGGGTTTAATAAATTTGTTTATTTTCTGGCGCTAAAGCGCTGCGGGGCTCGCTGCCTGCAGGGTGTGCTGCCTGCGGGGCGCGCTACCCGCGCGGCGCGCTGCCTGCGGGGCACGCTGCCTGCGAAGCGCGCTACCTGCGGGGCACAATACCTGCGGGGGCGCGCAGCCTAGGGGCAGGGCGACGCGCGGGCTAGGGGCAGGGCGCACAGGCGCGCACCATGGGCTGGGGCAGGGGCCACGGGCCATGCGACAGGCTGGGGCAGGGCGCACGGGCTACGCGACGGGCTAGGGTAGGGCGCACTGGCGACGCGACGGGCTGGGGCAGGGGCCACGGGCCACGCGACAGGTTGGGGCAGGGCGCACGGGCTACGCGACGGGCTGGGGCGACGGCCTAGGACGCGGGCTGGGGTGACGGGCTAGGGCGCGGGCCAGAGGCGACGGGCTAGGACGCGGGCCTGGGCGACGGGCTAGGGCGTGGGCTGGGGCGACGGGCTAGGGCGTGGGCCTGGGCGACGGGCTAGGGGCGCAGGCTAGGGGCGCGGAGGGCGCTAGGCGCGGAGGTCCGCGACGGCATGGGCTAGGGGCGCGGGGGTCGCTGACGCACGGAGGAGGAGGGCGCTAAGGCGCGGAGAGGGCGCGGAGGGCGCGGAAGCTAAGGCGCGGAGGGCGCGGAGGGCACGGAGGCTAAGGCGCGGAGGGCGCGGAAGCTAAGGCGCGGAAGGCACGGAGGCTAAGGCGCAGAGGGCGCGGAGGTGCGCTAGAGAGGGTGCGAGCTAGGAAGTAACGAGGAACTAACCTACTCGTTATACCATCTCAAAGTAAGAATGCAACGGAATGATGATATTAGGAATGTGGGTGATACAAAATAGCAAACCCTAACTGAGTTGTACTCATTCAGGGCATATTCCTATCCTCGTATCAGGAGAACCTCATATCAACCTCCCACTGAAAATTCCCCTAACCCTTAAACCTCTCGTTAGTTTTACCAGGCAAAAAGTACAATCTTGTGTTACGATATGAAGCTTTATGAGAAGGCATTCCTGTATGCTGCAGGAGCCGACTCTACTGAGCACGAAGTCGAGGAGTCAGAAGAGTCGAAGCGACGCAGCAACCGTCTGACCAAGACCGATGCAGGCAGAAACATTTGAAGTGAAAAGAGCGGGAACAGGTTCAAAACAGGTTCCCCCGCCGCATGGTTTGAATTTGCTGTAATAAGGGAATGTACCCCTTAGAGTACATGGCTAGTCTAGGTCTTTTCGTATTTCCCTGTATTCTTATATAAACTCAATGTATGCATGCTTTTATCAACTCAGTCATTTACATTCTCTCTGACCTGAGATTCAAACTTCCGCTGCAATACTACATTGCGATCAACCCTGAGCGATCCTTCGCCAAGTCCCACTTGGGATTGTAACATGGTATGAGAGCTACTCAGGGATTCTTCGCAACTTCACTTCCGTGAAACTTGCCGAACCCAGATCTTGCGAGCGGCACACGCTCCAAGACCAAGATGGGCGGAGGATCCGGAGGCCAAGCAAATCTGACGGCTGAAGGACAAACCAACTCGGTTGCGACAAATGAGGCGACAACCACGATCGGCACTGCCGCACTCGAGCAGCTATTCGCTCGACTTTCAACTATGGAGAAAGAACTCCAAGACCTGCGCAAAGGCGATGCGGGAACTTCTTCCCAACCAGTTCAACCTGGACAACCGGCTACGAAAAGCCGTGATACCGCCGCGCACACCTTCTCCCTCGACACAGACAAATCAACAACAACTGCCCCCCATCCAAGTGATGAAGTCATTAAATCTGCGCAAGCACGCTTCTTAGCATTTCAAAAATCAAAACTACTGCCGCATTCGACGGCAAGGATTTCTACCCATGGAGTTTTGAGCTTGAGCTCCTCCTACAGACAGCGCATATCTACCACTACTTCGACGGCTCCTATTCTAAACCGGTGGAAGACACCGACGACGCCAGGGCTCAGTACTACAGCGAGTCCCTCATGGCATACAGCGTGCTGCTGCGAAACATGACGCCTGCGGAACAACTTAGCATCCGCTCCTACAAAGAGAGCGCCGCTCCAGCCTTGGAAGCCTGGAAGCACCTCATTGAGGTTTATCAGCCGAAGTACTCGGTCACCGCCAGCAGGCTCCTGCAGCAGCTTATGGAGACAAAGATGGGGCACGGGGAGAAAGCGAAGTCTTACATTAACCGTTGTCGCAACATCCGTGACCAGATCACGAAGCATGGGAGCGCAATCTCGGAAGAGATCTTCGTTAACATAGTCCTTCAAGGACTCGGGCCAGAGTGGAAGCCCTGTAAAGCGCTACTCCAACAGCGAGGGATTATCTCAGAAGCCGCGCTATACGCTGCACTCCTGACTGAACAGCAGGACATGGATTCGAGCAGAACAAGCTCCGCGCCGCGCCGAGAGCGCCTCGCCTTCTACGCAGACAACCGCGAAGAGCGACGACAACCAAGGCGCCACTACTGCAAAATATGCAAGGTCTTCGGACATGCAACGGATCGATGCAAATCCCGATCCAACTATCGCCACCCAAATTCCACTCACCACAACAACTTGGTCGGCCGACAAGACGCTCGTCACTCTAAGCCTCAGCACCAGACACCTCGTCCTCCTGCACAACATCAACATCAGCAAACTCAAGGACCTCAATCAGGAGCTCCTAGGAACATCATCGCAAATATGGCGACGCGCCGACGTCGCACTGCTGAACCTCACGAAGAGAACGAGATCCAAGGAAGACTCCTTGAGCCAGAAGAGGGTTGGAATAATCCCCTCACTGAAGATCAATACTATCTGTATGACGAAGACGAGCAGGATTGGAATCAGCCAATCACATTGCGGGAAAGCCCGCCACACGACATCCAGCGCTACGTACCGGTGGGATGGAAGGAAGAAGAAGACCCCTTCTTCCACAGGCCCTACAAGGCAACTCTGGTGACTCCGCGACTGGCGCTACTTCTGCGCAGAAACAACACCGACAATTACAACACCTGGTACCTGGACAGCTGCTGCGGACAGCACATGGTGGGATCCACGCGATACGTCTCAAACTTGAGCCGCGCTCTCGCAACGTACGTCACCGTCGCCAACAACGAGCAACTACGCGCTAATGCGCAAGGCATCGTGGTCCTGCAAGCACGAGACAGCAACACACACATCTTGTTCAACGGCGTACTCTACGTCCCAAACCTTTGCTTTAATCTCCTCTCGGCTGGACAACTTCGCGACTGTGGCGTCATCCTCACCACGGACCTTGCCACACGTGATCTCATTCTCACTTACGCTCCCTCGGACACCCCTCCCAAGTCATTCAAATATCTCGGACGAGCCCGCTCAATCAACGGGATCTACGTCCTAGACTTCGACGTACCTTCCTACCAAGCATCATCCGACGAGCTCGTGGACCTCGTCCCTCTTGAATTCGCCTACATGGACAAGAAAGCATGGGAGCACCCAGACGGACGACCGTGGGTGTCGCCGCAGCCCTCATCCCCGCGAGATCAACCTGCACGAGCCAGACATCAATGGTCTCTGCACCACCTGTCACACACCTGCTGCGAGCCGCATAGAGCAAGTCGAAAAAGAGTACGCGGCAATTCAGGAAGCGGAGAGCGCCGAGACAGAACCCACAGGCATGGCCGAACAAGAACTCGCTGTGTCATCTTACCGCATCTTCGGCGAACCATCCAATGACCCGGGACGTCAGCAAGCGGAGCGAACATACTCCGACAACCTCCGGTTCGTCCTAGAAGCTAACACCACCACCTTCGACGCAGACAGACGACCGCGCCCATACACCCGCGAAGTTTTCCGCCATGAAATTGATCCAGCTTGGAAGGATCCTGACGCAAAAGGGGAGCTGAGCGTTAAGGAAGAACAAGTTAAGGCCCGAGCGGAAAAGAAGCAGAAACTGTATGAGCAATGTGTCGCGTGTGAGGATCTAGGATCGAGCTCAGAAAAGAGAATGTGAATTGAATGATCACCTGGGTACAACGCGAGGCTATATATAGGCTCGACACAAGGCCCCGTAACCAGGTGTTACGCGAAGGTTCCGCGGGTCGCGAAGCGTCCCGAACAGATCCTTCCCGAATTCGGTAGAAGGCAATTCGGTGGCAACCGAAAAGCCAGAATTCGGTGCACGCAACCTAGCTCGGTGCTATAACTATAATAAAATATAGGAAAGCACCTAGCCTAGGAAATCAAGCAATTCATGCATGCATATAATTTTCCTATGCTAGAAATAGCATAATAAAGTAAAGGCAAGCAAGCATAGCTGGCATAAGCCGTCGTACTCTCACACGTCCCCCCCTCAAAGCTGGGTGGCGTGAGATACACCCTGCTTGACAAGATAGTCCTTGAGAGCACGGCGTGCGTTGCCCATATCAGCTTCTGCAACCCAACTGTCCTCAGTGGGGTCGTATCCCTTCCAGCGTATCAGGAACTCGAGGGTCCTGCCGCCGCGGCGCCGATGAGAGAGGACGCGCTCAATCTCGTACTCGGTTTCGTCCTGCACAAGAACAGGTGGAGGTGGCGGTAGCTGCCGTCCCTGGAACTGTTGGTTGGGGTCCTTGTAGGGTTTCAGTAGCTGCACATGGAAAGCATTGTGAAGCTTCCACATATCTGGTAAGCGCAAGCGGAATGTAACTGGTGTCACCTGTGCCTCAACGAGAAAAGGACCACAGAAGCGAGGCCGGAGTTTGGATGGGAGGTGAGACAGGTTCAAGTTGCGCGTGTCAAGAAGCACCTGATCTCCGACTGCTACTGAGTGATCACATCGCTGACGATCGGCATACTGCTTCTGGGAGGTCTGCATCGTGGTGAGTCGTCGCTGAGTCTTCTCCCATAGCTGCTGCATGGTGGTGACGAAGTCATGTGCGGCTTGGACGTGTGCCGGTGTGGTAGGTTGCTGTGGTGTGAGTGGTTCCCGTCCGTAACACAGGAAGAAAGGAGTTTTCCCTGTGGCCGCATGTGACGCGTTGTTGTAAGCGAACTCTAGGGTCGGCAACTGTGTGTCCCAGTGGCTGACGTCGTCCTTGCAAGCTGTGCGCAGTAACTGTTCAACCACTTGATTGAGTCGCTCTGTCTGTCCGTCAGTCTGTGGGTGGTATGCTGAGGACATCGCAAGTTTAGTCCCCAATAATCCCATGAGCTCCTTCCAAAACTTACTGGTGAATTTTGGGTCTCTGTCTGAGATGAGTGTAGCAGGGATGCCGTGGATGGTGATGATGCGGTCGAAGAAGAGGCGAGCAGTTGCTTCAGCTGTAGCTGTGGCGTTGGTCGGTATGAAGTGCCCCATTTTGGAGAACTTATCGATGACTACGAGGATGGAATCATGTCCCCGTGAGGTCGAGGGAAGTCCTGTGATGAAGTCGAGACTAACGACCTGCCATGGCTGCTCCGGTACGGGTAGAGGCTGAAGTAACCCTGCTTTCTTCTGCTTGCTGCTCTTCATCCGCTGGCACGTGTCGCAGGAGGTGACGAACTGCTGCACATCTGCTGCCATCCGGGGCCAGTAGTAATACTTCGCTATTCCCGCTAACGTCTTGTTGCTCCCGAAATGTCCCGCGTATGGTACGTCGTGGAACTCCTCCAATAGGATCTGCCGTAGCGGGGCGTAATTCGGTACCCAAATCTTTCCTGAACCCTTCCTTACCGCTAGGTCTTTCTCCCACTGTAACAGTTTTTGTTTCTCTGCCGTTGCTATCTCGCCGTCCACGGAGTACCCATGTTGGAATAGACCTTTGAGCAGAGGGTTCATCCCGTCGAGTTGAATGCCTGCTACATGACCTGGGCGGCTCAACGCGTCTGCTTTGTTGTGTAGCCCGGGCTTGTAGATGATGTCGTAGTGGAAGTGGGTCTCCAAGAAATCCACCCACCGTACCTGTCGTCGTGAGAGCGTAGGCTGCGACTTCAGGTATTTGAGGCTGCAGTGGTCAGTATAGACTGTGGTCTTGGCTCCCTCGAGGTAACACCTCCACGCCTTGAAGGCTACGACTATAGCTAGGGCTTCCTTGTCGTGGATGGGGTAGTTTAGTTCTGCTCCGTGCAGTTTCTTACTGAGGTAGGCGATAGGCTGTAAACCGTTCCCGTGATCCTGCATCAGTACTGCTCCGACTGTCTGGTCACTAGCGTCTGCTTCAACTACGTAGTCCTTCTCGGGGTCTGGTAGGATGAGTACTGGGGCTGTGGTCAGTGCTGTCTGTAGCTGTTCCATGGCTTGCTGATGCGGAGTATCCCATTTGAAGGGCGTATCCTTTTTCAGTAGGTCGGTCAGTGGCGCTGCAATCTTAGCGTACTGTGGCACGAACCTGTTGTAGTAGTTGGCGAATCCTAGGAACTGCTGCAACTCCTTCACGTTCTCCGGAACTTTCCACTTCTTGACGGCTTCGATCTTCCGCGGGTCCACGTGTACGCCCTCGGCACTCACCATGTGCCCGAGAAACTGCACCTTCTTCAGGGCGAAGTCGCTCTTCGACAGCTTCACGTAGAACTTGTTTTTCGCAGGATCTCGAACACCTTCCGCAGATGCTCCACGTGCTCCTTCATGTTCTTGGAGTAGATGAGGATATCGTCCAGGTACACCACTACGCACTCGTCCAGCAGGGACCGTAGAATATGGGTCATTTCCGCCTGGAACGTTGCTGGTGCGTTGCAGAGTCCGAACGGCATCACCAAGTATTCGTAGGAGCCGTATCGAGTACGGAACGCCGTCTTGTGGATCGAGTTGTCCGCCATCTTGATCTGCCAGTAACCCGACCGTAGGTCCAGCTTCGAGAAGACTGTTGCACCACGCAGTTGGTCCAGTAAGTCGTCGATGCGCGGTATGGGGTATTTGTTTTTAACTGTCTGTTTGTTCAGTGCGCGGTAGTCGATGCACATCCGTAAGCTGCCGTCTGGTTTTGGAGTGAAGAGAACTGGTGCACCGTAGGGAGAGGTGGATGGGCGGATCAGTTGTCTGTCCAGTAGATACTCTATCTGTTTCTTCATGTCTGTTAGTTCGGTCGGACTCAGTCGGTATGGTGCACGTGAGACGGGTTTCGCACCTGGTTCCTCCACGATCTCATGCTCGTGGGTGCGTGCTGGAGGTACGCCTGCAGGTAGGTCGTCGGGCATTATATCTTTGTACTGCTCCAAGACCTCCTTCACTGCTGCAGGGAGCTTGGAACTCGGCTTCTCCTCCTCTGCTGCTGCCATGACCAGTGCTAGGTAACCCGTGTTACTCTCGTTCACTGTCTGTTCAAACCGTGCCAGTGTCGTCTCAGGTACGTCCCCTGTATCCGTCCAGCTTCGTAGTGCTATCCGCTTCCCGTTGTTGTAGATGCACACCTTGCTGTTGATCCAATCGATCTCGGGGTTGAACCGCTTCAGAAAATCTCGCCCCAAGATAAAATCTAACCCTTTGATGTTGGTGACTGGTAGCTTCGGCTTCCACCCCAACGCACCTATATGCAGCTGCAGTGATGCTTCGCCGTGGATAGGAAGTTTCGTACCGTCCACCATGGTTGCTGAAAACTGGGTCTCCTCCGCCTTCTCTCCAATTTTCTCCAATGCTCCGCGGTCACACACCGAGTGAGATGCACCGCTGTCCACCAGTGCCTGGAGGCGTCGTCCATTGCATAACACCTCGAGGAGTAGTGGTTTCTGCTGCGCTGAGTAGCCAAAGAGCGTCTCATTAATAGGATCATAGGGTACATCAAACTTAATACCTTCCCTTTTTCCTATACCCGACTCAGCACTTTCCAACTTCACCTGGGGGGTGGGAGGATTTTTCCGAGGCTTGTATATTTTCTCCTGAGCCTGGATGCCTCCTCTAAGCCTTGGCAGCTGTGTAGGCTTCACCTGTGGGCAACGGGGAGCCTTAATACTGTGCTGCGGGGAGAGAATATTAACTCCACGGAACGCACGACCTTTTTCTACGCTCCGTAGTACTTTGCCCAAATTCTCAGGTACCTGAATGATTTCTAAAGGCTTTTTCTTAGCCTCTAAACCTCCCCTGATTTTTTCAAAGGCTTGAAAACCACGAGAAGCAATATTCTTCGTTAGAGTATCTTTATAGGATACTTTTAACGAATTCTTACTTTCGTGGGTGTTCGGCTGGAGTTTCCCGGTCGGTGCAGAGTCTTTTTTCGCGGAGCCTCCATTCGCCTCGGCGATTTCCCCTGATGCCGGCCAGTCGTGACGTTTTTTATTCGCGCCATCATTTTCTCCTTTTTTCGCCCGCTCCGAAGTCGCCACGTCGTCGCCTTTTCCTGCTTTTCGGATCTTTACGCGATCGCCAGGTCGATCCGCGGCTACTTGCGATTCCCGTTTTTTTTCTTCGGGGGTGCTCCACTGTTTCCGTCCCGGAGTGCCGCACGTGCTTTCTTCATTTTGTAGCACGACAAAAACTGATGCCCTGCTGCGCCGCAAAATTCGCATTTTGTCGGTTGCTGCTTCGCGTCGTATTTGTCGATATCCATCGGTTCGGCGAACGTGGGGGGTGCCGAGCGCTCCGTGCCGAATGTACGGTTCGGCGTGAAGCGTCGTGTTTCGGGTTGACCTCGAGTCAGCGCGTCGTATCGCTCGGCAGCACGTACGATGTCCCTGTAGCTATTGTAATTCGCCGCAATCACCTGCCGCCGAATCTCCATTTTTAACCCTTCGGTGTACGCCTGGATTTTTTCGCCTTCGGTCAGGTCGGTGATGCGGTTGAACAGTAACTCCATCTGCTGCGTGTACTGTGCTACACTACTGTATTGCTTGTGTCGGTGTATCTGCTGCCGCGCCATGTAGGTCGTATTAATCGGTTCGAAACGCTCGATTAAATCTGCCCGAAACTGCTGCCACGTTTTCTCCCCGCGGGCTACGTCGGTGTAGTAAATCCATTCGAGAGCCGGTCCACGTAACAGTGTTGCTGCGAGCCGAATCCTTGCTGCGTCGTGTTGCGGGGTCAAACAGCCAATGACCACGAAGTAAATTTCGAGGGTGGCCACAAATCGCCGGACGTCGGATCCCTTCGCGCTTGGATCGAACGCCTCAGGGAGCCTCGGTCGTGCTGCTTCGAGGTTCGGCGACAGTGGTGCCATCGGTCCGTGAAATGTCGGTGTCGCCACTGCTGCTGGAGTTGTCGGTGCTGCAGTCGCTGCGGTCGCTGCTGCTGCGGTGGCGAACCCTGGTTGGCTTGTCAGAAAAGCCTCGAGTCGACGAAGCGTCGCCTGCGTCTGCTCCATGTCGGTGCGGAGGCTCGCGATGTCGCTCGTGGTCGCGTAGTTGTCGCCTTGGCCTTCCATGCCTGACATCAACGCGTCCGAAAAAACGAATCGTGGGGGAGCGAAAAACACGGAACCGGTTTTACGTACCCGAAATCGATGTTTAACTGCGTCGCCCCCGCGGTTTTTTGAAGACTGGTTTGTAGCGGTCGAAAGAACTTCGCGTGTAAACGGGCTCTGATTACCAAGTGTGAGGATCTAGGATCGAGCTCAGAAAAGAGAATGTGAATTGAATGATCACCTGGGTACAACACGAGGCTATATATAGGCTCGACACAAGGCCCCGTAACCAGGTGTTACGCGAAGGTTCCGCGGGTCGCGAAGCGTCCCGAACAGATCCTTCCCGAATTCGGTAGAAGGCAATTCGGTGGCAACCGAAAAGCCAGAATTCGGTGCACGCAACCTAGCTCGGTGCTATAACTATAATAAAATATAGGAAAGCACCTAGCCTAGGAAATCAAGCAATTCATGCATGCATATAATTTTCCTATGCTAGAAATAGCATAATAAAGTAAAGGCAAGCAAGCATAGCTGGCATAAGCCGTCGTACTCTCACATCGCGGCTGGATGGGACGATGAGTTAGCACGAAGAGGCGCATGGGGAGAAGAAGATTACGAACCAGAAGGAGGCGCAAGCTGGGCATCTGCCACTGGAGCATGGGGAGCGAGCGCTAGCGGCGCGGTCACCACGGGAGGGTGGGGATCAGCCGAACCTGGCGAAGGGGAGCTCACGCAAGAAGAGTTGGAGGAAGCTGAACGGGAGATGAAGGATGAGCGCGGAGAAAAATCACCCCGCGTAGCCATTCCCCTCGGACGACCTCCACGCACTCGTGAACTCCCTCGCTCACCTCATGGTTGGAGCGATCCCTGGTTGGAGATTGAGGAGGGGAATATACCACCAACTCCTCCGCGGGACTCACTTGGTCCAATCTCCCGCCCAGATCCGTTTGCTCGTTTCATTTAAGGCACCACGACCCCACTCACCATCATCCCCGACCGTGAATTTCTCGCTCTCTATCTCACAGCGGCACCTGCAGAAGGAGAGACAACGGCAGGAGCAGAAGCAGAGGAGCCGGACAACGAAGCGGAACCAGGAGAAGAGGAAGAACCCCCACTCCAGATCCCGCAACTTACGGAAGAAGAAGTAGCAGAACATTACGCTCGTTACAAGCGCACCTCCGGCATTCGCGCCGAAGATGACCTCTGGCATCAGCGACTGGGGCACCCCTCGCGCCAAACCCTCACTAACTGCCTCCGCGCTAAGGTTTTCCCGCCAGGAGCATTGCTACGCCCCGACGGAACAGAACCACACAACACTCCTCACCCGATCTCTTGCACTATCTGCCCCACAGCTGCGCTCTCCCACAGCACCTACCCCTCTGTGGAGCCAAGCACCAACTACTACAAGAAGCTGGAGAAAGTATACAGCGACTTCATAGTGCTCACCTTCGACGGCATCAACTGCGAGAGGTATACTCTCACCTTCATCGACGCCTACTCACGCCACATGTGGGTCGCCAACGTCGACGCTCGCTCCAAAGCTCCGGAAGTGTTCCGCATCTTCCTCGCGCACGCGCAGCGGCAGTCAAGAAGGAAGCTGAAGATCTAGCAGGGTGATGGGGCCAAGGAATTCCGCAGCAACGAACTGGAGAGCGTTCTTATCGAGAAAGGAATCAAGCATGAGATTTCTCTCCCCTACGCTCATCAGCAGCAAGGCGTCGCAGAGAGGGTCAATCACACCCTCATGACAAAAGTCCGCGCCCTCATGAACTAGTCCGGCCTGCCAAAGAAGTTTTGGCCCTACGCCATGAACCACGCGGTGCGCCTGCACAAGCTCCTCTCCACCACCGCCAACAGGGACAACCTATCCCCTCACATGAAGTGGATCGGCTCAAGGGGAGACCCCTCCATGCTGAGGGTTTGGGGGTGCATGGTGCAGTTTCGGCCGACTTCGGCCACAATCGGCAAGTTCGTTCATCGTGCACGCTGGGGAATCCACCTGGGGCTCAGTCACGAGCACAAAAGGTGGCTCATTCTTCATATTGACAGTAAGGAAAATGTTCCCGCGCGTGACATTCTCTTCTACGAGCGGCTCACCTTGAAGCAGTAGATCGAGGATGAGCGACGCAACGAGGCACAAGGCTACGTCAACAGCGGTCGCAGCTTCGCGACTCCAGAAGACGAAGCAGCAGCAGCAGCACTGGACCGCGACGACACCGACGAACATCCCAGCATCCCGCCTTGCCCGCGCGATGAGGACGACGACGATGACAGTGATGATGACCCTGCGCCAGGACCATCACGGCACCAAACAGAACCAAGCACCACAGCACCCGGCTACGAAAGCGGAGACGACGACGTGGTGGAAGTCACCACCAACACAGACACCACCAATGTGTCCGGTCTTCAACTCCTCGGCCTGCACACGTCCGTCACCACCCTTGCACGGGCCATGGAGCCCAAGAACCCTCGCCAGGCCCTAACCGGCCCTCACGCCAAGGAGTGGCGCGCTGCGATGGATGCAGAACTAAAGGCGCTGGAGTCTCAAGACACATGGGTCCTAGTCGATCGTGCAGCAGTGAAGGGGAGGAGGGTACTCAGCGGAAAATGGGTTTTTCGCCTCAAAACTAATGCTGACGGCACTATCGAGCGATTCAAGGCACGCTGGGTCGTACGTGGGTACGATCAGCGCCACGGCATCGACTTCGACCAAACATTCGCTCCCGTCAGTCGCCACACCTCCGTCCGGATTCTACTCGCCATTGCCGCCGCTAAGCACTTGCCACTGCGACAGATCGACGTGAAGAACGCATTCTTATACGCGTTGGTGGACGCTACCATCTTCGTGGAGCAACCTCACACCTACGGAGAAGGGGATCCTAGGGTCTGTCAACTGAAGAAGTCCCTCTACGGGATCAAGCAGGCGCCTCGTCTCTGGCAGCAGCATCTGCACAAAATCCTCCTCGAGATCGGTTTCAAGCAGCTTCCACACGACCCGGGGATGTATCGCCTTCACTTCTGCGGCAATTACATCCTCCTGACAGTCTATGTCGACGACCTGCTGTACACGGGCACCTGCAACAAACTCCTTGACTGGTTCGAGGAGAACCTGGCGCAGCGCGTTGACATCACCATCAATCACAACGTGAAGCAGATTTTGGGGCTGAACATCACCTACATGTCAGATATATATGACATAGTGTTTGTAGGCTCTAGTGGGGTAGACACTAAGGGGTACAAGTTTGTAGGGTTTCATATTTGTATCACACACTTTCCTAGTTCATTCATTCCTCATTATTTCACATGGTATCAGAGCAGGTTCCCTAGTGGGAACGTTTCCTAGGGCCCACCACTAAAACGAAAAAAATTTTACCTGCCCGGAGCGCGCTTCGCGCCTGCCCTAGTCGCGCCCCGTGCGCCTGCCCTCCCGTCGCGTCCCCTGCCCTTAGCGGCCCGTCGCGCCCTCTTAAGGCCCCTTCGTGGCCCCTCTCACGGCCCTTCGCGGCCCCTTCGCGGCTCCCTCGCGACCTCTCCGCGGCCCTTCGTGGCCCCTCTCACGGCCCCTCGCGGCCCCTTCGCCGCTCTTCGCGGCCCCTCGCGGCCCCTTCGCGGCCCCTCGTGGCCCCTTCTCGGCCCCGTCGCCGCCCTTCGCGGCCCCTTCACGGCCCCTCGTGGCCCCTTCTCGGCCCCTTCGCGGCCCCTCGCGGCCCCTCACGGCCCCTCACGGCCCCTTCACCGCCCTTAGCGGACCCTTCGCGGCCCCTCCGCGGCCCTTCGCGGCCCCTCGCGGCTCCTTCACGGCCCCTCCGCGGCTCCTTCACGGCTCGTCGCGGCCCCTCCCCGGCTCTTCACGGCCCTGCCGCCCCACCGTCGCCGCCCCAGCAGCAGCTGCCGTCGTGCCTGCTGCCGCTGCTGCTTCTTCTACGACCGGTCACCGCCGCCGCTGCTGCTGTGACAGCCGCCGCCGCTCCTGCTGGGACAACCGCCGCTGCCGCTGCCGTGACAGCCGCCGCTGCCGTCCCGGCCCTGCCCTGCAGCCGAGGCGCGGCACTCCTCTGCCGCCCTGTCGCGGCCCTGTCCCTGCCGGCGCGCCTCGGCCCTGCCCCACCGCTTGCGGCCCTCTACCCACCCGGCCCTGGTAAGAGCACCGCCGAGCCGTGCCCCTCCTGCTGAGCTGCTCCTAGCCTGCTGCTGCCAGTGCTAGCTTGCTGCTGCTGCTGCTAGCCTGCTGGTGCTGCTGTCATGGCCACCCCTAGTGTTCTCACCTTTAATGCTGAGGGTCGGGCTGTCGACTTTGAGGTCTGGGTCGATGATCTGCAGCTTTTCCTGCAGTGCGATAGAAAAGATGGTCTCTCACTGTTAGATCTCACGTCTGGCGCCTCTGCTGCCCCTGCTGCCGATGCTGACAGTACTGTTCGCTCACAGTGGGCCACACGCGATGCTGCTGCCCGTCTTGATGTGCGTAGTCACTTGCCGTCCACTGAGCGCGCGCACTTTAGTCAGTACAAGAGTGCTAAGACCTTGTACGACGCTGTAGTTGCACGCTACTCTTCCCCTGCCACTTCTGCCATTAGTCGCCTCATGCTGCCGTACCTGTTCCCTGACCTCGCCGCCTTCCCCACAGTCGCTGACCTCATTACGCACCTTCGCACTAGTGACACCCGCTACCGCGTTGCGCTTCCTGCTGAGTTCTGCGCCAAGAACCCCCCCCCCCATGTACATCACCCTCTACTACCTAGTCACCCGGCTCCCTGACTCCCTTCGCTCGGTCAGGGACCACTTCCTCTCTGTTTGCCCCACCACACTCACTGTTGACCTCCTCGAGGAGCGCCTCCTGGCAGCTGAGAAGAGTATAGTCGCTGTAGGAGCCTCTCGTGGTGACCCTCGTGCCCCCTTCTTTGAGGGGTGCTCCCCCTCCCCCCTTTTGCCCTCTGTTGCCTCTGCTGCTGCGGTCGACCTCGTTGGCACCGAGTCGGTCGGCGCTGCGTCTGCCCCTAGCGGGAGACGCCGCAACGGCAAGGGCAAGGGGGGCAAGGGCGTTGGAGGAGCTGGCGGGGGCGGTGGAGGTGGCGGTGGAGGCGGCGGAGGGGGTGGGGGTGGCGGTGGGAGTGGTGGCGGGGGTGGGGGCTTCGGTGGCGGCGGTGGAGGCGGAGGCGGCGGCGGCGGTGGCGGTGGGAGCGGAGGTGGCGGCGGTGGCGGTGGTGGCGGCGGCGGCGGTGGAGCTGGTCGGGGTGGCTCTGTGCAGCGGGGCGGCTTCGGTGGTGGTCAGCGCCAGCAGCAGCAGCGCACTCGTGAGACCCCGCCCCCCCAGCAGCTTCGTGAGTGGTACGCTGCGCGTCAGCGGGGTGGGGGTGCTGGTCCCTGTGCCTACGTCCTGCGTACCGGCGACCGCACTTGTGAGAGTACGACGGCTTATGCCAGCTATGCTTGCTTGCCTTTACTTTATCATGCTATTTCTAGCATAGGATAATTATATGCATGCATGAATTGCTTGATTTCCTAGGCTAGGTGCTTTCCTATATTTTATTATAGTTATAGCACCGAGCTAGGTTGCGTGCACCGAATTCTGGCTTTTCGGTTGCCACCGAATTGCCTTCTACCGAATTCGGGAAGGATCTGTTCGGGACGCTTCGCGACCCGCGGAACCTTCGCGTAACACCTGGTTACGGAACTTGTGTCGAGCCTATATATAGCCTCGTGTTGTACCCAGGTGAGCATTCAATTCACATTCTCTTTTCTGAGCTCGATCCTAGATCCTCACAGCACTGGTGAGCCGTGCGGTGGCCCGCACACCACCCAGCACTGCTTCGGCCGCCTGACGGACGCCTGGCAGTTCCCTGACGCCACTGAGAACCCTCGCTGGGGCGAGCTGCTTAGGTCGGGGGTTGCTATCTTTGATCTTGATTATGATGCTATTCTTGCTGCCATGTATGTTGTGTCTACTAGTGATGAGGGTGACTGTTACCTGTGTGTTCCGCCTGACCCGGGCATTGAGGCTGCTGCTCTAGGTGCTGGTGAGGCTGCTGCTCTAGGTGCTAGTGCGTCTGCTGCTCCAGGTGCTGGTGAGTTTGCTGCCCCAGGTGCTGGTGAGTCTGCTCTCTCGGGTACCACGTCGGCTCAGGCTTTGCACACCTTCACCCTTGACTCGGGTGCTTCCCGCTCCTTCTTTCGAGACCGCACCACACTCACGCAGCTTAGTCGGCCGGTTGCAGTCTCCCTGGCAGACCCCTCTGGGGGTCCTGTCCTTGCCCACTTCTCCACTGTCTTACCGTGTCCGGCGGCCCCTTCTGGCACCCTGTCAGGTCTTTACCTCCCCTCGTTCTCTACGAACTTGGTGAGTGGTGCTGATCTACAGGATGGGGGGGTTGACCAGTTCACTCCTGCGAGTCAGCAAGTGACCCACTGCACGTGTGCTCGGACGGGCCGACACTTGGCCACGTTTACCCATCAGCCGGGGTCGAGCCTGTACACACTGAGTACTGAGTCTCCTCCGGTTTCTGCGTCTGGTCAGGTAGCTGCGTCGGGTCAGGTGTTTGCTGCAGCGTCCAGGTCTGGTCCTGAGTCTGCCCCCTGCTCGTGTCGTCTCCTGTCTCACCAGACTCTCCTCTGGCACCACCGCCTTGGTCACCCCTCCCTGCCTCGTCTCCGAGGCATGGCCTCCCGTGTCCTTGTCTCTGGTCTCCCCCGGTCCCTCCCTCCTCTTCCTCCGGGGCCTGCCCCTACCTGCATTCCCTGCGTCGAGGGGCGGCAGCGCGCCGCTCCTCACTCCTCCGAGTTTCCTCCGACAGAGGCTCCGCTGCAGACACTTCACCTGGACGTGTGGGGCCCCGCCCGCGTCCGTGGACAGGGTCACGAGCGTTACTTCCTGCTGGTAGTTGACGACTACTCGCGTTACACCACAGTCTTCCCCTTGCGCAGCAAGGGTGAGGTCACTGAGGTGTTGATCGACTGGATCCGCGCAGCTCGTCTCCAGCTCAGAGAGAGTTTCGGCTCGGACTTTCCTGTTCTGCGCCTGCACTCCGACAGAAGCGGAGAGTTTTCCTCTGACCTTCTGTCGTGCACGGGGCATCTGCCAGACGTTCACGCTTCCGGCCTCTCCACAGCAAAATGGGATTGCTGAGCGCCGCATTGGCATGGTCATGGACGTCGCTCGTACGTCCATGATCCATGCGGCTGCTCCCCATTTTCTGTGGCCGTTCGCGGTTCAGTACGCGGCGCATCAGATCAACCTTCAGCCCCGGGTCTCCTTGCCGGAGACCTCCCCTAATCTGCGGTGGACGGGGAAGGTTGGTGATGCGTCTGCGTTTCGTGTCTGGGGATCTCGGGCTTTTGTCCGTGACTTGTCTGCGGACAAGCTGTCCCCCCGTGCTGTTCCCTACGTCTTCCTTGGCTTCCCCCCTGACGCGCCTGGTTGGCAGTTTTACCACCCCACCTCGCGCCGTGTTCTGTCCTCCCAGGACGTCACGTTTGACGAGTCGGTTCCTTACTACCGTCTCTTCCCCTACCGCACTGCACCCCTTCCCCCGCCGCCGCTCTTCCTTGCTCCAGGTCCCCCCCCGGTAGACCCCCTTCCCCCTCAGGGTCCTGCCCCCTCAGGTGTGTCTCAGGTAGACGCAGTCGAGCCTGTCGAGGTAGCTGTTGACTCTGGTGCTGCTAGGGGTGCTGAGCCTGTGGGTGTGGGGTCTGGGGGTGCTGAGCCTAGGGGTGCTGAGCCTGAGCGTGTGGAGCCTGGAGGTGCTGAGCCTGGGGGTGCTGCGTCTGGGGGTGCTGAGCCTGGGGGTGCTGCGACTGGAGGTGTGGAGCCTGAGGGTGCTGGGCCTGCTCGTGTGGAGTCTGGCGGTACTGGGTCTGGAGGTCCTTTGGGTGCTTCATCCCGGCGGGAGCTACCCTCTCCACAGGAGCTGCGCGAGTGGTTTGCTCGCCGCTTGAGCCGTGCTGCTGGAGCTGGAGGTGCTGCTGGAGCTGGAGGCTCTACTGCTGCTGAGGGTACTGGTGCCACGGGTCCCGGAGGTGCTCGTACTGGAGGTACTGGAGCTACTGGGCCTGGGGGTGCTCCTTGTGCTGGAGCTGCTGGCGGTGCTGGAGCTGGTGGTGCTGCTGGGGTAGGTGCTGCTGGAGCTGCTGGAGCTGGAGCTGTTGAGTCTTCTGGTGGTTCACCTGGCGCTGGAGCTGCTGGGGGTGTTGGCGCTGGAGGTGCTGCTGGCGCTGGTGCTTCTGAGAGTGCTGGAGTTGGCGCTGCTGGAGCTGGGGGTGCTACTGGCGCTGGTGCTGCCGCTGGGGGTGCTGGTGCTGTACCTGCTGGTTCTTGAGGCGCTGCACGGCCGCGGCCGTACTTTGTTCCGCTCCTTGAGCAGGTTCTTGGTCTCCCGCCTTCTGCTGGTCCTGCTCCTTCCTTAGAGTGTCCACCGCCTGTCCAGTCTGAGTCACTGTTATAGCCCGCCTCCCCACTGCCTACTCCTTCTCCCTACACTGGTCCTACTGGAGGTCTTGCTGAGCGTCGTGAGCCTGCGTCTCGTCCTGTGTCGCCTGTTCGTGCTGCTCGCACTAGTCGTCGTGTTCCGCGTCAGCGTCCTCCTGCGGTCCCAGGCACGCACCAGATGGCACTGCGTCCTTCCACTGCTCCGCTGCGTGTCCCTTTGCCGTCTCCTCAAGAGTCCTCTCTTCCTGCTCTTGCTGACCCGGAGTCTGACTCTCTTCGTGCTGGCAGTCCTACTGTCACGCGTCTTCTGGCTACTGTTGTCACTGACCCTTCCTTTGAGTCCACTGTTGCGTCTGCCCTAGTTGCTGAGCTTGTCGACTTTGCTGCTCGCTGTCGACTAGACTACGCTGCTAGTCTTGTTGCTGAGTCTGAGTCTGTCTGTCCTCCGTCCGTCGGGGGTGAGTGTGCTCTTAGCACGGACGTCCTTGAGGACAGGCAGGAGGAGTTCCAGTGTTTTGCTGCTGCTTTACCTCATCTCGTGTCCATGCTAATTGCTCCTGAGGGAGACCCGGATACACCAGACATCCCGACTCCGCGCTCTTACGCAGAGGCGATAGAGGGTCCCTACTCCTCTCAGTGGCAGTCAGCCATGGACGCAGAGATGGCTTCCTAGAAGTCCACAGGCACCTACGTCGACGAGTTTCCCCCACCTGGGGCGAACATCGTTAGTGGCATGTGGATTTTCAGGGTGAAGCGGCTGCCGGGTTCTCCGCCTGTCTTCAAGGCGCGTTACGTGGCTCGAGGCTTCAGTCAGCGGCAGGGAGTTGACTACTTTCAGACCTTCTCTCCCACCCCGAAGATGACCACTCTTCGGGTGCTGCTGCACATAGCCGCTCAGCGCGACTACGAGCTTCACTCTCTTGACTTCATCACTGCTTTCCTACAGGGCAGCCTGCACGAGGAGATCTGGCTGCGCCGCCCACCTGGCTTTACTGGGTCGTTTCCTCCTGGTACCCAGTGGAGCCTCCGGCGGCCAGTCTACGGTCTCCGCCAGGCGCCCCGTGAGTGGCACGACACAGTGAGGACTACACTTGCGGCTCTTGGGTTTGCTCCTTCTACTGCCGACCCGTCGCTGTTTCTACGCACCGACACCTCTTTGCCGCCGTTCTACATCCTCGTGTACATCGATGACTTGGTCTTTGCTACTGCTGACACTGCTGGACTCGCCCACATGAAGTCCGAGCTGGTGAACGGCGCAGCTACCTTGGCTTGCTGATCACCCGGGACAGAGCACAGCGCACCATTACCCTGACTCAGTCACACATGGTGCAGCAGGTCCTTCAGCGCTTCGACTTCACGTACTCCTCGCCTCAGGCCACTCCTCTGTCTACTCGCCACTCGCTCTCAGCTCTGCCTTCGGATGAGTCCGTAGAGCCGAGTGGCCCGTACCCAGAGCTTGTTGGCTGCCTCATGTACCTGATGACCTGCACTCGACCTGACCTGGCATACCCTCTTAGCATCTTGGCACGCTATGTTGCTCCTGGGAGACACAGACCAGAGCACATGGCTGCAGCGAAGAGGGTGTTGCACTACTTGTGCAGTACGTCGGGCATGGGGCGTGTGCTTGGAGGGCGGAGTCCAGTGGTCCTCACTGGTCACGCAGACGCTTCTTGGGCGGACGACCAGGCTACGCAGCGGTCGTCACAGGGTTACACCTTCAGCCTTGGTTCCGGCTCTGTTTCGTGGCGGTCTACCCGCTCGTCTTCTGTTCTCGGCTCCAGCTGTGAGGCTGAGATCTACGCGGGGGCCATGGCTGCACAGGAGTTACGCTGGCTCACCTACCTGCTGACCGACCTAGGAGAGCCGACTCGTTCTCCTCCAGTTCTGTACGTAGACAACAAGGCCATGCTGGCCTTGTGTCGGGAGCACAGACTGGAGCACAGAACGAAGCACATTGCTCTTCGCTACTTCCTTGCTCGTGAGCTACAGCAGCGTGGTCAGCTGCGCCTTGCTTACGTGGCCTCTCGGGCCAACACTGCTGATATCTTTACCAAGGCACTTCAGTCTTGTGATCATCAGCGCTTTTGTACGATGCTAGGTCTTGTGCCTACTTGGCCTCACTTGCTCACTTCTTGACCTTGCTTGTACTGTGATCTATCTATACCTGCACTTGCTTGTTTACCTTTATATAAAATCCTGCATGTGAACTGGCCTTGTGGCCTTGAACTGGTGCTCGGAATGTGTGGTGACGTTGTGATCCACCCTGAGCTTGCTTTGCTTGACTGGTCTTGTGACCCCTAGTTCTCCCCCACTTTGCCTATGGGGGTGTGTCAGATATATATGACATAGTGTTTGTAGGCTCTAGTGGGGTAGACACTAAGGGGTACAAGTTTCTAGGGTTTCATATTTGTATCACACACTTTCCTAGTTCATTCATTCCTCATTTTTTCACACTACATGCCATAAGCAATTCACCTGTCAGCCTCCAAGTACGCAGAGCAGCTGGGAGAAAGTTTCAACATCTCTCTTGCACCACTCTCAACTCCCTACCGCAACCCCAGCACCAACTACAAACCGGACAACAAACCACTATCACCCGCAGGACTCCAACTGTACCAGCAGCAACTGGGTTGCCTGCTGTTCGCCTCTGTCACCTGCCGACCCGACCTTTCGTACATCGCTAGCCAACTGGCGCAGTATTCTCGCAAGCCAGTTGCTGAAAACCAACTAGACCTGGAGCGCGCCCTACAGTACTTCATCTCCACACCTGGCATCGGGTTCTCCTACTCCACGCTGACGACAACCTCCTTCAACCTCAACGGCTACGTGGACGCAGATCATGCAGCTAACCCTGAAAATCGACGATCCCGAACCGGCTTCGTTTTTCGCCTGGAACCCACTGGGCCAAACCTCCTGGAACTCACAGAAGTAGGAGTTGGTTGCCCTGTCATCGGCTGAAGCAGAATACATCGCCGCAACAGCAGCAGTTCGCGAAGGGTTGTACCTGCAGGAGCTGCTACAGGAGGCGAAAATTCCAACCTCGCCCACCTTTCGCCATCACTGCGAGATTCAAACTTCTGCTGCAATACTACTCTGCGATCAACCCTGAGCGATCCTTCGCCAAGTCCCACTTGGGATTGTAACATCTTGATATGAGGATCTCTTGATACGAGGATAGGAATACGCTCTAAGGAGCACCTCACTACAACCTATCACAAATATCAACATTTGGCACATCTCCACGTGCGAATGAATTGTCACTTCGACTCAAATTCACTTCACATCACGCTCTGTTACACCTTTGTGGGTAGTGCATTGGTCGTACCCTCCCGGTGATCACTATGCGAATAGTCCACAACCAGCCCCCCTAAGAAGCCAACCTGCATGGTGGTCGTTATTTTGTACATATACTATGTGTTTTGCGTGCTTATTGTTTCCCATTTTTTTTCCCTGCGTTAGTGGGGCTGATTATTTCGCTTAATGTTAAACGATACGTGTTCGTAGGCCCCTTGTCTCCCATTTACGTTTCACGTCGCGTTTTGTAAGGGATTTTCTCGGCATTCCTTACGGAGCCCGACTACATCGCGTACAGCAACAGCCGTTGTTCGCCCGTTACTGCTAACGGGACTTCGCCAACTTCGCGCGCACTGTTTTGCCAAACCTCGCACTGCTGGCCCGGCCGTGTCGGCCTACGCTTCGGGACTAGCCCGAGCCTCGCTGCCAGCGTAGCACTAGCTAGCTTGCACACACCGCGTTACCGTTTGCATGTTTCGCGTATAAATGTTCGCTCAAGTCTTCGCTCACATCTTTGTACTCGTTTGACACCTTAGTGCAATTCTCGCTACTTCGATTCATTGCACCTGTAACACTTGGTATTCAGAGCCCCTTTCTTTCGGACCGCGCATCTCCGCACCCCAGGAAATCAACTTTTGATTTTTCAGCGAAGGGACTTACGCACCTTAGCACCTAGGAGCCGCTGTCCTCGCGTTCTCTGGTAAACGCGTGCAGCCACGACTGCGCCTAGACTAAGACGAGCCGACACCCTTCAAAATGGCTGAGCACATCGATATCACGACTCTCACGCAGGAACACTTGAACAATCTGCTGCGACAAATCCGCGAGAGCGCCGAGGAAATCGCGACGCTGACGGCAGAACGCTCGTCCCTGCAAAATGACCTCACACGAGCACAACAGGCACAATCTCAAGCACCTGGCACTACGGAACAGCCCACACCACAGGCATCACAACACGGAAGCGTGGGGCAACCCGCGAGCGCGGCCAGTGATGGCGTCGTCCGCCCCGATGGAGACGACGACCACGGCACGACACACCCCGAAGCGACGAATGCGGCCCGAAGCCAGCCACGCGTCACAATTTCGGCACCAACCGACGGTTCGGCACTGCCGTCACCGATGCCGCTGAAGCCGCAGCGTCCGCCATGCTTCGATCCCACCGTTCAGGCGTGGTCCTACCGTTCAGGCGTGGTTGTTCACGATGAACGCGTTTTTCGACGCCAACTACGTCTCGGAGGATACGGCGAAAATCCGCTACGCCGTGTCGTTGCTGCGAGGACCCGCCATGGATTGGTGGCGCGTCATCGTCACGAAGCCGTTAGACTACGCGACTCTACCGACACGGGAAGGACAAACCGGACCCTGGGCGCCGTCGTATTTCGTGGAGGTGCCCCAGTATCGCACGTGGGACGCGTGGTGCGCAGGTCTGCGCGCTCGTTTCGAGCCAATTGCGGCTTCGATCGCGGCGCGACAGAAGCTCCGCACTTGGCGCCAACTCGGTTCCGTCCAAGACTATACGAGCGGATTTCTGGCGCTATGCGAGCAGGTGGGATATATGCACGAGAGCGAACGCATCGACCGCTACATCGGCGGCCTGAAGCAGGACATCGCTCAGGAAATCCAGCTTCGCGGCGTCACCGACTTTCAAGAAATTCTCGCTATGGCGGAGAAACTTGATTTCTTCCACCGACCGAGACCGGGGTCCTACGGAAGCAGCCATTGGGGACATCGGCCTCGTGGGACGAACGAGGGCGCCACGATACGTGCCGTCGCCGCAAATGCCGCTGCCGCACCGTTCAAAGGGCGCTGCTTCGCGTGTAATCGGCCGGGACACCGCAAGAGCGAATGCCCGAAAAACGCTAAGGGAAAGGGGGAAGCTGAGCAGCAGAAACAGACCAAGCAGCAGGGAAACGCTGGGAGTCAGTAGCAGACGGGCCCTCTACTGACAGGTCACGCCGCTCGCCCGACCCAAACGACCCTCACCGAGTGATTGTGCCGGTTCACGCAATCGACCACACCCGGCCGAATAAGGAGGGTACTACGGTAGACAGCCCTATACTGCTTAGTGGGAAAATCGGGACGGACTTAGTTAAAATCTTCGTAGACGGGGGAGCCAGCCACAGCCTCATCAACACCGCTACAGCACGAAAACTGCGACTGCCACTGGACAGATGTTTACCTGAGATCGACGCACGACTGGTAGACGGCACGCCGCTGGCGATACGGGAACGCGTAGACCGGGTTCGGATTCGATGCGGGGGTAACTTCACATTTAGCCAAGAAATGCTCGCAACGACCCTCGACGGAACCGATACTTTACCCTCATTCGGCTTCGTGACGAAATACGAAGGCGCCCCGTGAGTGGCACGACACAGTGAGGACTACACTTGCGGCTCTTGGGTTTGCTCCTTCTACTGCCGACCCGTCGCTGTTTCTACGCACCGACACCTCTTTGCCGCCGTTCTACATCCTCGTGTACATCGATGACTTGGTCTTTGCTACTGCTGACACTGCTGGACTCGCCCACATGAAGTCCGAGCTGGTGAACGGCGCAGCTACCTTGGCTTGCTGATCACCCGGGACAGAGCACAGCGCACCATTACCCTGACTCAGTCACACATGGTGCAGCAGGTCCTTCAGCGCTTCGACTTCACGTACTCCTCGCCTCAGGCCACTCCTCTGTCTACTCGCCACTCGCTCTCAGCTCTGCCTTCGGATGAGTCCGTAGAGCCGAGTGGCCCGTACCCAGAGCTTGTTGGCTGCCTCATGTACCTGATGACCTGCACTCGACCTGACCTGGCATACCCTCTTAGCATCTTGGCACGCTATGTTGCTCCTGGGAGACACAGACCAGAGCACATGGCTGCAGCGAAGAGGGTGTTGCACTACTTGTGCAGTACGTCGGGCATGGGGCGTGTGCTTGGAGGGCGGAGTCCAGTGGTCCTCACTGGTCACGCAGACGCTTCTTGGGCGGACGACCAGGCTACGCAGCGGTCGTCACAGGGTTACACCTTCAGCCTTGGTTCCGGCTCTGTTTCGTGGCGGTCTACCCGCTCGTCTTCTGTTCTCGGCTCCAGCTGTGAGGCTGAGATCTACGCGGGGGCCATGGCTGCACAGGAGTTACGCTGGCTCACCTACCTGCTGACCGACCTAGGAGAGCCGACTCGTTCTCCTCCAGTTCTGTACGTAGACAACAAGGCCATGCTGGCCTTGTGTCGGGAGCACAGACTGGAGCACAGAACGAAGCACATTGCTCTTCGCTACTTCCTTGCTCGTGAGCTACAGCAGCGTGGTCAGCTGCGCCTTGCTTACGTGGCCTCTCGGGCCAACACTGCTGATATCTTTACCAAGGCACTTCAGTCTTGTGATCATCAGCGCTTTTGTACGATGCTAGGTCTTGTGCCTACTTGGCCTCACTTGCTCACTTCTTGACCTTGCTTGTACTGTGATCTATCTATACCTGCACTTGCTTGTTTACCTTTATATAAAATCCTGCATGTGAACTGGCCTTGTGGCCTTGAACTGGTGCTCGGAATGTGTGGTGACGTTGTGATCCACCCTGAGCTTGCTTTGCTTGACTGGTCTTGTGACCCCTAGTTCTCCCCCACTTTGCCTATGGGGGTGTGTCAGATATATATGACATAGTGTTTGTAGGCTCTAGTGGGGTAGACACTAAGGGGTACAAGTTTCTAGGGTTTCATATTTGTATCACACACTTTCCTAGTTCATTCATTCCTCATTTTTTCACACTACATGCCATAAGCAATTCACCTGTCAGCCTCCAAGTACGCAGAGCAGCTGGGAGAAAGTTTCAACATCTCTCTTGCACCACTCTCAACTCCCTACCGCAACCCCAGCACCAACTACAAACCGGACAACAAACCACTATCACCCGCAGGACTCCAACTGTACCAGCAGCAACTGGGTTGCCTGCTGTTCGCCTCTGTCACCTGCCGACCCGACCTTTCGTACATCGCTAGCCAACTGGCGCAGTATTCTCGCAAGCCAGTTGCTGAAAACCAACTAGACCTGGAGCGCGCCCTACAGTACTTCATCTCCACACCTGGCATCGGGTTCTCCTACTCCACGCTGACGACAACCTCCTTCAACCTCAACGGCTACGTGGACGCAGATCATGCAGCTAACCCTGAAAATCGACGATCCCGAACCGGCTTCGTTTTTCGCCTGGAACCCACTGGGCCAAACCTCCTGGAACTCACAGAAGTAGGAGTTGGTTGCCCTGTCATCGGCTGAAGCAGAATACATCGCCGCAACAGCAGCAGTTCGCGAAGGGTTGTACCTGCAGGAGCTGCTACAGGAGGCGAAAATTCCAACCTCGCCCACCTTTCGCCATCACTGCGAGATTCAAACTTCTGCTGCAATACTACTCTGCGATCAACCCTGAGCGATCCTTCGCCAAGTCCCACTTGGGATTGTAACATCTTGATATGAGGATCTCTTGATACGAGGATAGGAATACGCTCTAAGGAGCACCTCACTACAACCTATCACAAATATCAACATTTGGCACATCTCCACGTGCGAATGAATTGTCACTTCGACTCAAATTCACTTCACATCACGCTCTGTTACACCTTTGTGGGTAGTGCATTGGTCGTACCCTCCCGGTGATCACTATGCGAATAGTCCACAACCAGCCCCCCTAAGAAGCCAACCTGCATGGTGGTCGTTATTTTGTACATATACTATGTGTTTTGCGTGCTTATTGTTTCCCATTTTTTTTCCCTGCGTTAGTGGGGCTGATTATTTCGCTTAATGTTAAACGATACGTGTTCGTAGGCCCCTTGTCTCCCATTTACGTTTCACGTCGCGTTTTGTAAGGGATTTTCTCGGCATTCCTTACGGAGCCCGACTACATCGCGTACAGCAACAGCCGTTGTTCGCCCGTTACTGCTAACGGGACTTCGCCAACTTCGCGCGCACTGTTTTGCCAAACCTCGCACTGCTGGCCCGGCCGTGTCGGCCTACGCTTCGGGACTAGCCCGAGCCTCGCTGCCAGCGTAGCACTAGCTAGCTTGCACACACCGCGTTACCGTTTGCATGTTTCGCGTATAAATGTTCGCTCAAGTCTTCGCTCACATCTTTGTACTCGTTTGACACCTTAGTGCAATTCTCGCTACTTCGATTCATTGCACCTGTAACACTTGGTATTCAGAGCCCCTTTCTTTCGGACCGCGCATCTCCGCACCCCAGGAAATCAACTTTTGATTTTTCAGCGAAGGGACTTACGCACCTTAGCACCTAGGAGCCGCTGTCCTCGCGTTCTCTGGTAAACGCGTGCAGCCACGACTGCGCCTAGACTAAGACGAGCCGACACCCTTCAAAATGGCTGAGCACATCGATATCACGACTCTCACGCAGGAACACTTGAACAATCTGCTGCGACAAATCCGCGAGAGCGCCGAGGAAATCGCGACGCTGACGGCAGAACGCTCGTCCCTGCAAAATGACCTCACACGAGCACAACAGGCACAATCTCAAGCACCTGGCACTACGGAACAGCCCACACCACAGGCATCACAACACGGAAGCGTGGGGCAACCCGCGAGCGCGGCCAGTGATGGCGTCGTCCGCCCCGATGGAGACGACGACCACGGCACGACACACCCCGAAGCGACGAATGCGGCCCGAAGCCAGCCACGCGTCACAATTTCGGCACCAACCGACGGTTCGGCACTGCCGTCACCGATGCCGCTGAAGCCGCAGCGTCCGCCATGCTTCGATCCCACCGTTCAGGCGTGGTCCTACCGTTCAGGCGTGGTTGTTCACGATGAACGCGTTTTTCGACGCCAACTACGTCTCGGAGGATACGGCGAAAATCCGCTACGCCGTGTCGTTGCTGCGAGGACCCGCCATGGATTGGTGGCGCGTCATCGTCACGAAGCCGTTAGACTACGCGACTCTACCGACACGGGAAGGACAAACCGGACCCTGGGCGCCGTCGTATTTCGTGGAGGTGCCCCAGTATCGCACGTGGGACGCGTGGTGCGCAGGTCTGCGCGCTCGTTTCGAGCCAATTGCGGCTTCGATCGCGGCGCGACAGAAGCTCCGCACTTGGCGCCAACTCGGTTCCGTCCAAGACTATACGAGCGGATTTCTGGCGCTATGCGAGCAGGTGGGATATATGCACGAGAGCGAACGCATCGACCGCTACATCGGCGGCCTGAAGCAGGACATCGCTCAGGAAATCCAGCTTCGCGGCGTCACCGACTTTCAAGAAATTCTCGCTATGGCGGAGAAACTTGATTTCTTCCACCGACCGAGACCGGGGTCCTACGGAAGCAGCCATTGGGGACATCGGCCTCGTGGGACGAACGAGGGCGCCACGATACGTGCCGTCGCCGCAAATGCCGCTGCCGCACCGTTCAAAGGGCGCTGCTTTGCGTGCAATCGGCCGGAAAACGCTAAGCTAAGGGAAAGGGGGAAGCTGAGCAGCAGAAACAGACCAAGCAGCAGGGAAACGCTGGGAGTCAGTAGCAGACGGGCCCTCTACTGACAGGTCACGCCGCTCGCCCGACCCAACCGACCCTCACCGAGTGATTGTGCCGGTTCACGCAATCAACCACACCCGGCCGAATAAGGAGGGTACTACGGTAGACAGCCCCATACTGCTTAGTGGGAAAATTGGGACGGACTTAGTAAAAATCTTCGTAGACGGGGGAGCCAGCCACAGCCTCATCAACACTGCCACAGCACGAAAACTGCGACTGTCACGGGACAGATGTTTACCTGAGATCGACGCAAGACTGGTAGACGGCACGCCACTGGCGATACGGGAACGCGTAGACCGAGTTCGGGTTCGATGTGGGGGTAACTTCACGTTTAGCCAGGGAATGCTCGCAACGACCCTCGACGGAACCGATATTTTACTTGGGTGTGATTGGCTGCAACGACACAATCCGCGAATCGACTGGACGACGGGTGACTGCACCGTGCGAGTGAACGGTAACAACATCGCCTTACCTCGCTGGGGCTCGCCTGAGTCTTCGTCGGTGCGTGTCAACGCGATCACGATGAAACGCGCCGTAGCGGCAGGAGCTGACGTGTACGCGGTCGACATTCGGGAAGCCGAGGCAGCAGACAAAGGAGGGGATTTACAAAAATTGTTGGCCGACGTACCGAGTGACCTGGCAGCACTGTTGAAGCAGTACAGCGACATTTTCCCGGACGATTTACCGACGGGACTGCCACCTCAGCGACCGCACGACCACAGGATAGAGTTAGAACCGGGGGCACAGCCAACAGTACCGCGACAGTTCCGACTGACCCAACCCGAACTGGACGAATTGAGGAAGCAGCTCGATTACCTGCTCGAGAAGGAATTCATTCGCCCTAGTTCGTCGCCCTTCGCAGCACCGATACTGTTCACACCGAAAAAAGACGGGGGATTTCGCATGTGCATAGATTACAGAGCACTAAACAGGGCTACCATCAAATCCCGTTACCCCATCCCGCGAGCCGACGAACTGATCGACCAACTGCGCACAGCCCGGGTTTTCTCGAAAATCGACCTCCGAGGGGGTTACCACCAGATTCGCATCAATCCGCTCGACTGCCCTAAGACCGCATTTCGCACACGCTACGGATCCTTCGAATACACCGTCATGCCTTTCGGACTGACCAACGCCCCCGCCACTTTTCAAATGACCATGAACGAAGCTTTCCGCCCGCTCTTAGATAAGTGCGTCATAGTATATCTGGACGACATACTGATTTACAGCCCTGAAAGAGCACGGCACTTACAGGACATCGAAGCAGTTTTTAAAATACTGAGTGAGAACCGCCTACTGACGAAAGGATCTAAGTGTGAGTTTTTACAGGACCGCCTGGAGTTTTTGGGACACGTTATTTCAGCTGCAGGAGTGGAAATAGACCCGAAGAAAATTGCGACGATTCAAGCATTGCACGCGCCGACCAACTTGACCGAGTTGCAGAGTTTTTTGGGGTTCGTCAACTACGTGCGCCGGTTCGTCCCCGACATGGCGAAGCTGACTGCCCCGCTGACAGACCTGCTGAGTAAGGGGGTTGAGTACACATGGGGGGAGAAAGAGCAAGCTGCCTTCTCGGCCCTCAAAAACATTTTGTGCTCACCGCGCGTGCTTCACATCGCAGATCCACACCGTCCGTTCGAGCTCATCACTGACGCAAGTGACATCGCTGTGGGAGCAGTACTGTTGCAGGATTTCGGGAACGGCCTCCAGCCAATCGCGTACGAGTCCCGCAAGCTGCACCCGCCCGAACGCAACTACCCGATACACGACCGTGAAATGTTGGCGATCGTGCACGCGTTCAAGGTTTGGCGGTGTTACCTGACCGGCGCCGACGTGACAGTACGGACAGACCACCGATCACTACAGTACCTACGCGCCCAACCAAATCTCAACCCGCGACAGATTCGCTGGTTGGACTACCTCGAGTCCAACTTCCACTACATGGTTACGTACAAGAAAGGCGCATCCAACATCGCCGACGCACTCACCCGCCCTACCGCCCAACTCCATGCCATCCTACTCGCTCAAACCAACCCGCTTTTAACAGGCCTATTCACCCACGGATACCGCACCGACCCATTTTTCACGACCGGAAATTCACAGCAACTGGCAGAAGCTAAAGGAGTTTATTACGTAAGAACAGGCACCAACCGCATCTGGGTACCCGCGTACTCACTACTGAAAGAGCTGCTACTGCAGGAGGCACACGACGGAATTACCTCGGGACATTTTGGGGTAGAAAAAACGCGACAGCAACTGCAGCGGTATTACTACTGGCCGGGGCTGTTGACCGACGTGCAGCAGCACGTGGGCTCGTGTCCCATGTGTCAGGTGATGAAGAGCTCGAGGAAGCGGAAGGCGGGTCAATTGCAGCCCATACCACCGCCCGAGCGCGCCTGGCAGCAGGTTACCATGGACTTCGTCACAGGGTTACCTTCGAACCTTGGGGGTAACGACGCGGTGATGGTCGTCGTTGACAGGTTGACGAAGATGGCACACTTCGCTGCGTGCAAAAAGTCGATCTCAGCCGAGGAGACCGCTCGCCTGTTCATCGCAACCGTGGTTCGCCTGCACGGGATACCAGCAGCGATAATCAGCGACAGGTACATAAAGTTCACCAGCAACTTCTGGAAGAACCTCTGGGAGCAGTTCGGGACATGGCTACAGTTCAGCTCGTCGTACCACCCCGAGACCGACGGTCAAACGGAGCGGACGAATCAGACGATGGAGCAGTTGATTCGTGCCACGTGCGACGACCCCACGACTTGGGAGCAGCAGCTGCCGCTGATCGAGTTCGCGTATAACAACGCCACGTCAGCGACGACACAGTAGTCCCCCTTCTACCTGAACTACGGGCAAAATCCTACAGTGCCCATGACGCCGAGTCCGGACAACCCAACACCACGTGCACAGCAATTCGCCGAAATTCTGCAAGCTGCCCGCACCAGAGCCGCTGAAGCAATTAAAAAAGCAAACGTCATCGCTAAGCGCAACGCTGACCGCCACCGCCGCCCAGTCACATACCAGTCAGGGGATTACGTCCTGCTCGACACGCAAAATCTGCGACTGCCCGACGTACCGAAACTTCGACCGCGCTACTGTGGCCCATTCCAAATCAGCCACATGATGACGCCGGTAACCGCGCACCTACTGTTACCGACCGACTGGTACATCAGCCCATCGTTCCACGTCAGCCTACTTCGCCCATACATCCCAACCACCAGCCAACTGCCTCGTCACCGCCCGCATTCCATGATTCGCCCTGCATCGGAGCCGATCATCGAGCCCAAAAAACTCCTGAGCCATCGGATTCGCCACCCCACGGGAATCAGGAGGATTGAATTCCTCGTTCGCTGGAAGGACCGCACGCCAACTGAAGATAGATGAGTGCCCCTGGCCAACATTGAAAACCACCCTGCCCTGCAAGTGTACCTGAGGAGCCGGGGATTCCGCGATATACACGCACTCGCGTAGCGGAGGGGGCTTCTTGAGGGGGGGGGTGGGGGGTAGTGTAAGGAATTTTCTCGGCATTCCTTACGGAGCCCGACTACATCGCGTACAGCAACAGCCGTTGTTCGCCCGTTACTACTAACGGGACTTCGCCAACTTCGCGCGCACTGTTTTGCCAAACCTCGCACTGCTGGCCCGGCCGTGTCGGCCTACGCTTCGGGACTAGCCCGAGCCTCGCTGCCAGCGTAGCACTAGCTAGCTCGCACACACCGCGTTACCGTTTGCATGTTTCGCGTATAAATGTTCGCTCATGTCTTCGCTCACATCTTTGTGCTCGTTTGACACCGTAGTGCAATTCTCGCTACTTCGATTCATTGCACCCGTAACACGTTTCCATGAACATCCATGGCGAAAATTATGCGGGAGCCAGTTCCAACCAATTAGAGAAGATTCTGGTCATCTCATCTGACATGAGAAACTTGTGCAACTGCCATCTCAGTTACGGGAGATTCACTTCGACTACAGTACTTCCATTCAATCATATGGAGGTGGGGATGTCGATCTGTGACAGTGGCGAGGTTGTGCCGTGTTCCTGCCCTGCCCACCAAGCCGATCTGTGACAGTAGCGAGGTTGTGCCCTGCAGTTGTTGTTCCTGCCCACCAAGCCTTTCACGGCCAGCCTAGTCGAGGGGGCTCGTAAATTGAGGGGTGGTCTGATGGTGAAACCGATCTTGGGATTTGTCGCTCTCGATCCCTATCGTATTGTTGACAGTAGACTCGAATATTCTAATTACGGGTAGGGAAAAATAGATTGGTTGTATTCACCAACCACCTGTTCAGGGGCGTGTGCAGCTGTCGGCATCAAAGTACTGTTTCAAGGGAACCCTCACTCGAAGTCTTGTTTCAGGCGACCCACGAGAGTTCACCACCAATCACCAACCATCTTGCGGCTCTTTCTGCGGGGTCATTGAGCTCGCGAAACCCCGAGATTGTCAGTCAGTGGTGCATTGACTCGACCCAGTTCTGTGCAATTCATCAGCGTTTCACAAATTGGTGATGGTGAAACTGACACCCCCTGTGGGTGCTTGTTGGCCTGGCTGGTCCTTCCCTTCCCCGTTCTCTGCGTACAGTATCTCCATTTGCTCTGCACTTCAGCATTCATGGCAGCTTCGCTTCCAGTCTCGCTTTCGCCTACACCTCCATCTCAGCTCTGCTGCTCTTCCTAGAACAGCCCCGTCAACCTGTGCAGTTCCGAGCGTCGGGTGAACGGGAATGGGTGTGCTAGATTGGACCCTAAACCAGAATCTAGGAAACACGCGTCCGCAAAACCATTAGGCCTTGTCGCTCTGATATTTTCCCAGCTGGTTAACATATCTGACGTCAGCTGACTAACTTATTCCAAGCTAGCGAGTCACCGCCGGAAGTTCCTGGTTGGCTGGAAATTGGCCTCGGGAGCAGGATGGCGGACACTCGTTTGCAGACGCTGTTGAGCACTTTGTGCGACAAAGGCGGGTGGACGTACGCCGTCTTTTGGCGCGCTCCCGAACTGCACTGCACGTCACAAGTGTAATGCCCCATCTCTTTAGTGTGTGTCCCTCCTTCGCCGACGCTGCTCCTCACAGGCGTTCCGGTCCTGGCAAGATAGCTTTTTTGCCCCTTGCTTCGACATTCGTTGTAGAAAGTAGTTCATTCGTCGCTCGGTCTTCTTCTCTCAGTGTCGTTCTGATGTAAAGGTTTCGCTGAATCTGTGAGACTCTCTGTCGCGGTAGCCAGGTCTCAGTCACCGACGGCAGCTGACGCGGGAACATTGCTTTCCAACGGATCCGTGCTTAGCAAAAAGGTGTTCTTAGACAGTGCCATAGTTAGGGTCTTCGATATCGAGCCGCGGTCCCCTTCCGAGGCGTTGTCACACCTGGCACTGTAGAAATTAATGGAGATATCTAGCTATAGTTGGTTGACTCGTGGTAATGCTCAGCGTTAACTTGTGAGACAGGCTTCTCTCTAGGGATGCTCCCGAATTCCGTCAACTCCATTGCAGATTCTTAACGACATGAGCGTACCGCTGGCCCTGGAGATAGTTTTCTTGCTATATTCCCTCTCTTTCGCGTCCGCCGTCTTCTGCTATAATGACAAAGGTCGACCCGAGTGGATGGATTTGAGTGACCCGACATTAGCTTCCTTCTCGCCATGGCGGCTTCCGCTACTCGTTAGTTACTTTCAGAACCGCTCCTGCGCGAGTTCACGAACGTGCTCGTTCCGCGAAATCTCCGCGAATCGGCTTTCTCCCCTATTTCCGTGCAAAAGCCATCGCCATCTAATGTTTTTCGTGCGATCATCCCCTTTCCGCCTCCATTCCCCATCATCGTCAATGCATATTCCTTGTCCTAGTTCAATCGTCCCCTTGCAATCTTCACTTTTCCTCCTTCCCCCACTCCCCCCTCCTCCTGCCCTCCTCTCCCCCCTTTCCCCATCTCCCCCTTCCCCCCATTCTGGTCTCCCCCACGCAGAGCGGCGCTGACTTGGAGGCGGCTGTTCGTGTGTGCATTCAGTTGCCTCCCACTACCGCCATCACGACTCCCCCCTATTCCTCCTCCCCTCTCTCCTCTCCCCCTTCTCCGCTCTCTTCTCCCCCTTCCCCCCTCTCCCCTCCCCACTCCCCCTGCCCCCCCCCACTCCCCCGTCGCCTCTCCCCTTTCCCACTCCCCCCTCCCCCCCTCATGCAGAGCTGCACTAGCGTGGGAGGGCGGCTACTTTCTGCTCACGAACGTGTTCGACCAGAAGCAGACGAGCGGCGCGTCGTTGACGGAGGCTGACGTGGCCCGCATGCTGGCGCTGCAGGAGGAATTCACCGCCATGCGCTCTCACCGCTACCCCTGCCACACCGGGTGAGTGAAAGAGGAAGCACCGCTATCCGTGCCATAGCGGGTGAGTGAGTGAGTGAGGGAGGGAGGGAGGGAGGGAGGGAGGGAGGGAGGGAGGGAGGGAGGGAGGGAGGGAGGGAGGGAGGGAGGGAGGGAGGGAGGGAGCACTGCTACCCATGTCCACTCCCGATGCCCTGTCCCGCTTCCCCCTCTCTGATCCCTCCCGAACACCCTTCTGCCTGCAGGCTGCTGGGCAGGGTGGCGATTACAGGGGGATACCGGCTGCTGTGTGAGCCGGTCAAGTCACGCGCCATCAGAGGCATGGGGCGCCTGCACCTGGTGAGACTGGCCGCGTGCTGTGATCATTAGATTTTTCTGGCAAGATTTATAAGGAGTGGGCGCCTATCTCGTAAGCATGTGTTTTTAATAAACCTTCGAATATGTTAAGGTGTTATGGCTTATGCGTTGCCTTTTATTATCTCGTAACCGTAACACGCACTCAGTCCTGTGTTACCATGCTATGCTGTGCCATGCCACACCATACCATACGGTGCCACACTATGCCATACCATGCCACACCATGCCATACCTCGTCATACAATGCCATTCCACGGTGGAGCAGGATGGCAGCAAGGACGAGGAGCAGCCCGAGGAGTGGGACAGGCAGTTCGCTGCAGGGGTCAAGGTGAGGGCCATCCTCACACACCATCCTCTCCCCTCTCCGTTTCTTTTCCCTTGATTTCATCAGTTGAAACTTCAATCCTCTCTTCAGATCCATCGCTGCTTCTTCCTTCCGCATCGCCTCATTCATCCTATGTAAACATCGTCTCCTTGTGGAAATGCCACCGCTCATTTCCACTCCACTCCATCCCACTCCTCTCCACGCCACCCCACTCCACTCCACTCCACTCCTCTCCACGCCATGCAGGTCATAGCGTTGATAGGGGTGCCACAGGGCGTGCTTCAGATAGCCGCCTGCACGCCGGTATGTCTCCAGTGCCCCACTGTGTGGTATCTTGCCAATCATACGCCTCCCATTCAGTCACGTCCCCACATCACACTCCTCCCCTCTGGTTTCGTTCCTGGTTCATTCTCATTCACCTCCCTCATTCCCTCCCCCATCCCCTCCCCCACTCTCTCCCCCAATCTTACCCCCACTCCCTCCCCCAATCTTACCCCCACTCCCTCCCCCAATCTTACCCCCACTCCCTCCCCCAATCTTACCCCTTTCCCCTTGGCACTTCATTTTTCGTGCTGCAGATCAAGCCCACCAATGAGATGATTGCAAATCTCCGAACCAAATTTGATGAGTTTCGGAAGCCCCCCCGAGTCACTCCCTTGTTAAACCTGCAAGCTGCCCTTCCAAACCAATCCATCCATCCAAACCAATCCATTCTTCCAAACCAATCCACACTTCCCCCAAATACCACCTCTGCTAACCCCGGCCGCCCAACTGCTCCTGGCCAATCACAGCCGAGCGCAGCCAAGTCGGCAAACATTTCACCAGAAGACCTTATACTCTTGAAAAAGCTCTTGGGCAGCTCTGGAGAAAATCTTACAGCTGCCCAGGCGTCTCAGCTCCTGGCCCAGCTTGCGCTGCTATCTGGAAAAACACCTGACGCACAGGAAACCCTAAGAGGGGGGCAAGACGGCATGAGAGTAGAGAGGCGAGAGTGTATACCTGGCTTGCAGCCTTCGCATCAACAGCAACAGCACCTTCTGCAGCAGCAGCAGCAGCAGCAGCAGCAGCAGCAGCAGCAGCAGCAGCAGCTGAAGCAGAAGCAGGAGCAGGAGCAGCAGCTGCTGCTGCAGCAGCAACAGCAGAAGCAGCAGCGCCTTCAGCAGCTACAGCAGCACTTTCAGCAGCAGGGACGGACGGCAAAGTGGGGTGAGGGGCGTAGGCAGGATGCCGCCAATGGTTCTGCTGCTGCTCCCGCTGCTGCTACAAATGGGCCGGAGCAGGGAAGGCCAAGGGAGGGCGGAACTGGGGCAGGCTTAGCAGGGGGAGGCGGATTCGGTTCCTTGGCAGGTGCTTTGCAGAGGGAGAATTGGGAAGCGGGGAACGGGATAGGGACCAGTGGGCCAAATGGGCCAAATGGGTCAAGTGGGCCAAGTAAGGCGGGGCTAGGGTTTGCAGGTAAGGCCATGGGGGAGAGAGGGAAGGATGTGTGCGGTGGTGGTGGTGATGACGAGGCTGCTGAGGAGGGCACAGGGGAGTGGCGGCCGGGGGAGAATGTGGGGTATAGTAATGATGGAGGGGGGGGTGTGTGGGGTATGGAGGGAGGGAGGGGGGCGTGTGAGGGAGGGGCAGGGCAGGACGTGTATGAGTTGTCGTCGGGGCCAGGAGGGACGGATATGTCGGTGTGTGGAGGGGAAGGTGACGCCGGGGAAGGAGGTGCTGCCAGTGGTGACACTGGTGGTGGTGGTTCTACCAACGGTGGTGCTATTGGTTATGGCTCTGGAGGGGCAGATGGGGCAGGGCCAGGAGCAGATGCAGGAGCAGGTGCAACAAGAGGGGCAGCAAGAGGGACAGCAGCGGCGCCAACACGTGTACTGACAGGGCTTGTAGCAGGGGCACTAGCTGGGGCACCTGCAGTTTCACCTGAAATGAGTCCCAAGCCTTGCTCCCCTGTCACTCTTCCCCCCCTTGCTCCCACCCGCCCTCGCATGTCCCCACCTGACGTGCCTTCTGCTCAGCATCTCAATGACTCTGCTCTCACTGCTACTGCTGCTGGTAATGCCGCTGCTGCCAGTGCTGCCAATGCTGTTGCTACTGCTAATGGCGCTGCAGCAGCCGCAACCCCTCCTCTCCACCCCACAGCCTCACCTGCAGACCTGGCTGAATTCGACGCTCTCTGTGTCACCCTAGACCACTCCCGCACCTTTCCCACAACAGGACAACTGCTGCCGCCCGGACTCACCCTCATCGCCACGTCCCCACCTCATGCCGCTTCCCCAGGCTCCCCGTCCGTGGCAGCACCCAACGCTCACACCCCTCCATTCAGTGCCAGTAACCACATCAGTAACACCAACCACTTAAGCAACGGTCAGCAGCAGCATCAGCACCAGCAGCACACGGGCGTGCACGCGACGGTGTCAGCAGACAAGCCCCCCTCCCACCGCCGGTCAAGGTCGCTCGCCCAGCAGCGCCGCCACACCTTCTCCAGCGCCGACCGCGCCGCCCTCGCCCGCCAGCTCTCCCCCTCCCGCGCCCTTCTAGGGGGCGGATTCCGCCTGGGGGGGGCGCTGGGAGGAGGCGGAGTAGGGGATGGGGGAGTGGGCGGGGGAGGCGGGGTAGGAGTGGGAGGCGGAACGGGGGCAGGAGGTGGAGTGGGAGGGGGTATGGGTGCATCTGGTCACAGCCATCCGTCTGCTGCTCTGAGCAGAATGGTATCAAGTCCTCTATTCAAACGGAGCCTCAGTTGCACGAGTCCCATCCAGGGCATGACCCGAGCAGCAGCCGCCCATGCTGCTGCCCACATGCGCCGCCACTCCTTCTCCACCTCGCCCTCCTCCTCCCCCTCCTCTTCCGCCAACACCACCTCTGCTGCCAGGGCGCTGCATAGAGTGGCGTCTCCCACTACTAGCTCTGGCGGGGGGGCCATGGGGGGAAGCATGGGGGGAAACATGGGGGGAGGGAGGCATGGGGGTTTCTCAAGCCGGCATGTGTCGAGTCTCTCGAATCCAGAGTTTCTGTCTGAGTTTCTGAATCTGTGCCCGTTTGGTGGGTCGCCGAGGGGGGTGGGCGCGGGGCGAGGGAGGGAGATGGCAGGAGGGGGAATAGGAGGGGGTATGGGAGGGGGAATGGGAGTGGGTATGGGAGGGGGGATAGGGGGGACAAGGTTGGGAGCAGGGATGGAAGGAGGGGGGGCATCTGCAGGGGCAGGGGGGACGCTAACAGGCGATGCAGCAATGCAAGCGAACCAGGGAGGGGTTGAAGGAGAGAGGGGAGGAGAGGGACGAGGAGATGGGTGGGGAGATGGAGGGGGCACGGAAGGGGGTGTGGGAGTGGGAGGGGAGGTGGGAGGGGTGGATGAGATGGAATGGCTACTGCAGGAGATGATAATGATGCATGGGAGTGCTAGTGGTGCTGCCGCCATCCTTGACGGCAATCCTGGCACAGATGCTGGTACCGCTGATGGCACTGGTATCGCAGCTAATGCATATGCTGCTGCTCTTGACGCGTGTGGCTTGGCTGAGGGGGATGCTTGCCTAGACGTTGACATGGGGATGGGGATGAGTGAGGGAGAGATGGGCATGGGTATGGGAGGAAGAGGGGATGGGGAGGAGCAGGGTGTATTGATGGGTGGAGAGAGGTGGGGAGGTATGGATGTCATGGATGGTGCAGGTGGAATTGATGGGATTGGTGGGATGGGGGGGATGGATATGGCGGAAGAAATGGGTGGTAGTGCAGACGGGATGGGGGAACGAGGAAGGGGTGCTGCTGCTGCTGGTGGTGCCAGCGGTGGTGCTGCTGCAGCTTCTACTGCGGATGGTGCTGCTGGTGCTGGTGGTGCCAGCGGTGGTGGTGGTGCTGCTGTGAGTAATGCGTTGAGGTTGGCAGAGAACGCCACTCTCCAGATGCTGCTGCAGCGCTGCAACGGAGACCCTGCTGCTGCTGCTCTGCTGCTCGAGAACCTGCTGCTGCAGAAACAGAAGGAGCATCATAATCATCATCATCATCAGCAGCAGCAGCAGCAGCAGCAGAGGGGAGGCATGGGTGGGAGCTCACGGCCAGGCATAGTCAAGTCAACCTCACACTCCCAGCCCTCCCGCACACTCCACGCCCTGCACTCTTCCTCCTCCCCTCCTTCCGCATCCCCCTCCTCTGCCTCCCCCCCACATGCACTCCCCCATGCACCCCCACATGCATCCGCGCATGCCCCCCCCCTTCCCCCCATCCATGGATCCGTGCACCCCCTGCCCCCCTCACACTCCCGCGCCCTCCCAGCAGTTCCCCTCCCCCGCCCCGCCTCCCGTTTCTTCCCCAAATCCGCCTCTCTGCCTGGAAACCTCCCCCGTCCCCCCCCACCTGCTGCTGCTGCTGGTAGCGGCGGTGGTGGTGGTGGTGGGGTTGGGGGGGAACGGATTGCTGCTAGTCCACTAGGTAGGCAACTGGTGCAGCCGGTGCTGCAGCAGCAGCAGCAACGGCAGTTATTACAGCAACAACAGCAACAACGTCAACAGTTGCTGGATCAGCAGCAGCAGCAGATGGTGCAGCAGCTGAGACAGAAACAGGCCGCACTGCAGATTCAGCAGGTGCAACAGCAGCAGATGCAACAACAGGTGCAACAGCATCAGCAACAGCAACAGCAACAGCAGCAGCAACAGCAACAGCAGCATCAAGAGCATGAATGTCTATCTATGGAAGAGCAGCAGCAGCAGGATCTTGTACTAAGTTATTTGGTATCCCGCAAGCAAACTCCCGATGCTACTGCTCAGTCCCTGGTCGCAAGCCTTACCCCTGCAGCCCGTGCTGACCTGCTGTCCCAACTGCTGCTGGAGCAGAATAGACCGGCAAACACGCCGTTAGGAGCACACGCACATGCACAAGCACAGGCACAGGCACAGGCACAGGTCGAAACACAGGTACACGTGGCAGAAGCACGTGTGGCAGGGGCACAGGAACTTAAAGCACGGAACGGTGGGAGTATGGATCGAGGAACCTTCCACCAACCGTGTGAGGAAGCTTCCTTATCTGAGCGACTGGATTGTGATGGTCAAAGTTCCGCTGAAACACTGGGCGTCGGGTTTGGCTATCCCGATCCTAAGGGGCGCAGTGCTTCCGAACCTGGATCTGCAGGTTGGGACAAGAGAGGGGGAGTCGGTGCCGAGCTCGACGGTGCGGGTTGGAGAATCGGAGAGGGCTTGATGCAGCATCAGAATATTTATGAAGCAGGAGGAGGTGTTGCAGCAGCAGCAGCAGCAGCAGCAGCAGGAGGAGGAGCAGGAGGAGGAAGAGGAGGAGGAGGAGCGGCAGCAGCAGCAGCAGCAGAAGCAGAAGCAGCAGCAGGTGCCGGAATGGCAACAGCAGCAGCAATAGGAGAACTAGAAGCGGAACTAGCAGCAACAGCAGTAGCAGGAGCAGTAGGAACAGAAGCAGGGCCTGTGTTTTCTCCTGGACCAATAATCGCAGGAGACTTTTCAGGTGTACAGGGCGGACTAGACGTGCTTATAGAGGGCGGTGCAGCCAGCGATTTTCAAATGGCTGCTCCTGACGGCGTGGGAGGGTTGATGGGGACAGGGATTGGGATGGGAGGAGAGGAGGAGTTGGGAGAGGAGTGGGCCATGTTCCTAGATGTGATGGATGCACCACCAATACTGGATGATTTGGATGAGGTGAGTCGGAGGGGTGGGGAGGGCGGGTGAGGAGGAGCTCGGAGATGAGCCATGTTCTTAGATGTGATGGATGCACCGCCGATGCTGGATGTTCTGATCAGTTGAGAACTTTTGAAGCATGCATGACCTTCTGAAAGGTGGTTCTTGGATTTCATGTGTGCATTGTCAGTGTTTTAACTATGTGGATGAGATGAGGTGAGTGAGCGGGGTCAGGAGGGGTGTGGAGGAGTTAGGCGAGGAGTGGGCAATGTTAATAGATGTGATGGATGCACCACCAATACTGGATGATTTGGATGAGGTGAATAGGAGGGGTGGGGAGAGGGGTGAGGAGGAGTGAAGAGGAGTGAGGATGAGGGGTGAGGACGGGTGGGAGAAGTGAGAGGTAGGGGTGAGGTAGAGGAGGGGTAATCGGAGGGAGAGGCTGTTAGGGATGAGAAGGTGCTTGGTAGCCTGGTGCCATTTGGGTGCTTGCTTTCATGGGTGCTTGCTTTCATGGGTGCTTGCTTTCATGGGTGCTTGCTTTCATGGGTGCTTGCTTTCATGGGTGCTTGCTTTCATGGGTGCTTGCTTTCATTGGTGCTTGCTTTCATTGGTGCTTGGCGTGTGAGTGGCCTGCTGAGCGGGTCAGCCATCAACCATCCCTGTCTCTCTACCGGTCATTTCATCAACTCATCAACCCAGCTTCTTGTTCTGGGGGTGTGTCTCTTGCTGATCTGTTGATTGCCGTGCCACTCTCCATGTTCGCTGTCCCATGTGTTCAAAGGCGATTTGTTTCCTAAAGATAACAGTAAGAGGTTCGACTTACTGCACTGCACCTGCACTCGTTCCTTTCAGGTGATGGGCTCCACTATTGCATGACTCGCTACACTTTCGCTGCATATTTGAAGCTGGTACAGGGACATGGTCTTCGCAGGTTACGCCATAGGCTGAGAGAAAAAACATGGTACAACATCGCAAGGGTATCGCGTTGCATGGCCTCTCGTGTCACACATGTCACCTTCCCCTAAAAAGTGCTAAGCGTGTACATTGGGGAGGAGTAGGCATATGTTTGTCATAATATTGAATGGACCTTTTTAGTCCTCGACTTTCCAGTATCTATTAGTGATTGGCTCTAGACTCGAACAGGGTGTTCCACAAAAAATATGCAAGTGTGATGCATGTGCTGATGTCGGAAAACAGATTTGTTCATTTGCTCACCCAACCAGGTTCCGCATATGCTTCCATCCACGTTTGTTTTTCTAGTTTTCTGGTGTCTGGGAGGGTCCGTCGTGTGCGGGCCCTCCCAGCCGTGCTGGTGGTTGTGTGTGTTTTCATAGAGAGCTCCCTGTTGGGCTGAGTGCCCCTTAGGATCTTTGGTAGGGTTAAACTCTGGGTAGAGTGATGTAGTAGCGGAAGCGTTTAAATGAAGTCCTTGAACCACCTTGCGCTAGTATGTGAGGGCAAAGTAAGTTGATTAAAACAAGCAAGTACAAAGGTTTATATAAGAGTACAAAGAATACGAAGAGATATAATTAAATTGTTTTACTGTTGCGGTTCGATACAGTGCGACTCGGGCAACTGCTCAATGTCGAGTCAGTTGTGTGTCCTTGCTGTCGCGCTGCATTTGTCAAGTCAAAGGTCGCTGACCTTTGACTTTCGCGTAACCTCCAGCGGTTACTTCAACCTCCGAGGGTTGACTCGCTGGTGCCTCGATATGCTCTGCTTCGCTTGTGCCTTGGTGTTTCGACACGACAGAGGCGCTTAAGATTGTTTGTTCCCAACACTCCCCTTCGCTTCAGGAGTGTCGCTGCTGGTGACGTGGCTTTGTCCAGTCAGCAGCATGCAGAACTCGAACTTCTGTTTTCCGAGCTTCTTGGTCAAGTAGTCAGCTGCCATCTCGGACGTGGGACAGTAGGATAGTTCAAGTCTCCCCTTCTCAATCTCGTCTTTCACGAAGAAATATCGCAGAGCGATATGCTTCGTTCTGTTCGCGAATCCATTTTTGTTGGCGATGCGAATTGCAGATTGGTTGTCGCAGAACAGAGTGAAGTTGGGTAACTCGGCTAACTTCGCTTCTTCCAGCAGCTCGCGAAGATAGTCCTTCCTTGGTGGCTGAGCAGAGTGCAATATATTCTGCTTCAGCTGACGAGAGAGCAATTAATTCCTGCTTGCTCGATTGCCAGGAGATCGGTCCGATAGGTTCGAGGCGGTAGATGTAGCCGGTGCGGGAGCGCCTGTTGTCGGAGTCGCCAGCGTGATCAGCGTCGACGTAGCCGATTAATTTAGTCGGTGTAGTTGTGTTCTTGTAGTAAGTTAGGCCGATCGTTGAGGTACTGACGAAGTAGTGGAGAGCGCGGTCGAGCTCCGCCAGGTGTTCTGCTTCAGGCTTCTTGAGGTAGGTGGCGAGCTGGCTTGCGGAGTATGAGAGGTCGGGGCGGCAGGTGACAGCTGCGAAGAGAAGGCATCCTAGCTTTCTCTGGTAGTCGCGTATCCCGGCGGATTTGAGTAGAGAGGATCCTTCCTTGTGGTTTCCTGTCGCGTAGCGGTAGGGCGTAGAGATGGTGGTAGGTGTGAGCGCGAAGCGTTTGGCGATGGTGTCGGCGTACTTAGCGGCGTTGAGGTAGATCGCGCCTTCTTCTTCCCGAATGTTCAAGCCGAGGTACTGTGTGACGGTAGAGGAGACCGTGAGTGTGAGGTCCCTCTGTAGCTCCCCTTCGAACCAGGTGGTGATGTCGTCAGTGGAGCCGATGTAGAGTAGGTCGTCTACGTAGACGATCAGCAGAATGTAGTCGGTGTCTTTAGTGAGTCGGTACATTCCTTGGTCGTGAGGTAGTTGGCGGAATCCGATGCGAATGAGGCGAGCGTGTAGGTACTGTTGCCATAGCCGCGGAGCTTGCTTGATCCCGTAAAGTGATTTCAGCAGTTGACAGACTTGGTTAGGCCGTTGGTACCGTGTGGGAGCTCGACGAAGATTTCCACGTCGACAGGTGCGTAGAGGAACGCGTTGGCGACATCGATTTGCCGTAGCTTCCTTTTCTTCATGGCGGCGATCGCGAGGAGGATTCGAAGTGAGGTATGTCGGCTAACCGGGGCGAATGTCTCGGTGAAGTCCCGTCCGTGCTCCTGATCGAATCCACGCACAACCCAGCGTGCTTTGAACTTCTCAATTGTGCCGTCTGCTTTTGTTTTAACGCGGAAGACCCATTTCCCGGTGAGAATGGTCTTGTTCCTTGCCACGCTGATGGGGACAACTTTCCAGGTGTTCCGTTCCTCCAGCGCCTTTAACTCTCTGTCCATGGCTTCACGCCATTTTTCCCTGTGTTCCCCCCCCAGAGCCTGCTGAACCGTCGCAGGCTCCTTAGGAAGAGTGTTGCCGTGGACTGCGGTGACGAGTCCGAGAATCTGCAGTCCAGTCTGTGAGTAGCGGGGAAGAGTTGCATCCTCGGGATAAGCTGCTTCATCTCCCGCTTCTGGATCAGGTATGAAATTCGGTCCTACTCGTTCTGCTTCGTTGGTGTTGACTGTCGCAGGTGTTACGTAACCGTTGTCGGCGAAGTAGTAGAAGGTTACGGCGTTGACACTTTCGCGAGGGTTATCTTCGTCCATGGGGACGTCGACGGAGCAGAACGGAAGGGGTCCAGCTTCTTCTGATGCGTTGGCCACATTCTGCTCGTCCCAGTCAGCTTCGTCTGCTGCCGAGGCGAAGGCTCGGTCACCACGAAAACCACCTGTGGGATCTTGGTCCTCTTGCAGGTTGGCAAGGTATGTCTGGAGCGTGAGTCGTTCGTAGAAAATGACGTCGCGTGCTGCTACTGTTTCCTTGGAGTGGACGTCAAAGATTTTCCACGCGTTGTAGTTCTTTTCGATGCCGAGGTGTAGTCCCCACTGTGCGCGTTGTGAAAATCGGCCCGCTCGTGCTGCTGGGGGTCGGTACTGTACCATGCATCCGAACACTCGTAACATTTTTGTGCTGCCCTGTTTTCCTGTCCACAGCAGATGCGGTGATGCGTTGTTCGGTAGTGATGAAGATGAGAGCAAGTTGTGCAGCATGACAGCGTGGTCCATCGCGTCAGGCCACTGGTGGTTGGGTAGCCGCATGCCACGCAACAGTTTGCGCATGCTGTTCTGCAGAGTCCTGTTCATTCTTTCTGCTACACCTTGCTGCTGATGGGCGTAGGGAAGAGAGAGGAGCTGCTTGATTCCCCTTTCCGCCAGGTACTGCTTGAATCGCTGAGAGGTGTATTCTCCTCCTCCGTCAGACTGGAAGCTTTTCAGCTTTACGCCCGACTCTCTTTCTGCTACTGGTAGCCAAGCAGCGAATGCTTCGAGGACCATGTCGCGGCTGGGTAGGTTTAGATGCCAGACGTAACGGGTGGCGGCGTCGATGAAGGTGATTGTGTAGTTGTATATTACTTGTCCTGGTTCCCGATTGTACAGGATGTCGCTATACACCTTTTCGAGTGGTGCGTACGCGGGTGTGCTCGGGTTGTGATGAGGAGTGAACGGCCGATGTGGTAAGTCGGCTTCGGGGCAGGTAAGACATTTTCCTCGTGCCCGTTGAAGTTCTCTGCCGTCGAGTAGTAGTAACGAGTCCTTGTCAAGGACTCCTGCTCTTATTGTGTTGTTTAACACAGTGTTGCTTGGGTGTCCCATGCGTGCGTGCCAGATGTCTTCGGAGGCGCGGTGTCCGGGTGAGCGTCGATACGCGTCGGAGTTGGAGTAGAAGCTGGCGGTGAAGTTTGCGCTTCTATGGACTTCCCGTTGAGCCGGATTCAGCTGCTGTGCGGGTGTTGGTGGTGCTTCGTCAACGAGGAGTGGTGTCGTTGTTGCTGCTACTGTTGTTGTTCCTGCTACTGCCGATGATGTCTCTGCTGCTGCCGATGATGTCTCTGCTGCTGCCGATGTTGTCTCTGCTGCTGCCGATGTTGTCTCTGCTGCTGCCGATGTTGTCTCTGCTGCTGCCGATGTTGTCTCTGCTGCTGCCGATGTTGTCTCTGTTGCTGCCGATGTTGTCTCTGCTGCTGCCGAATGTTGTATTGTTACTAACGCACGTGTTCGTTCTGCTTCAGGAATGGTATGTGAATACCAAAAGCCTTCCGGACTGAAGTCGGGGTCGAGATCCGGCGGGTGCGTCCAAGATGTGAAGGTGACGATCCCGTCACTGTCTGCGGTGCCCAGGTCTGGGACGAAATCGAGAACGAAGACATTGTTCTTCAGGACCGCCTTTCCGATGTAGAGGCCGCCCTTCCCGTGGTACAGCTTGAACTCCTGGGTGGTACTGTCGGCTTCCAGATGTATGCCTTTCGCCATCAACTGACTCACGCTCAGTAAGTTGTAGCCAAGTCCTTCTGCTATTAGGACTTTGGACATTTGCAGTATGACATTCGTCTCTCGTGACTGAAGTTGCACTACTCCTTGTCGTCGTGTGCGCATGTTCTGATTATTGGCGACAGTGATGACGACTTCTCGTTGAAGTTGGTGCTCGCGTTGAACGAAACGTCCTGAAGTGTGAAATAAGAACGAGAATGTTTGAACTATGAATGAAGTGAGTACATATGGGAAACCCTAATTGGGTTGTACCCCTTATGGGATACCCCACTATAGCCTACACAACAGCATAAGCTATATAATGTTCTGACACACCCCCATAGGCAAAGTGGGGGAGAACAAGGGGTCACAAGACCAGTCAAGCAAAGCAGAGCAAGCTCAGGGTGGATCACAAAGTCACCACACAGTCCGAGCACAACGACAAGGCCACAAGGCCAGTTCACATGCAGGAGTACACATATATATATAGAGCTAGACAAGCAAGAGCAGGTATATATATGTAACAGTACAAGCAAGGTCAAGAAGAGAGCAAGTGAGGCAAGACAGGTACAAGACCCAGCTGGGTGCAGAAGCGCTGATGGTCACAAGGCGCAAGTGCCTTGGTGAACACATCAGCAGTGTTGGCCGCAGAGGCCACGTAAGCAAGTCGCAACTGACCACGCTGCTGCAGCTCACGAGCAAGAAAGTAACGGAGAGCAATGTGCTTCGTTCTGTGCTCCAAGCGCTGCTCTCGACACAAGGCCAGCATGGCCTTGTTGTCTACGTACAGCACTGGAGGAGAACGAGGCGGCTCTCCAAGGTCAGTCAGCAGGTAGGTGAGCCAGCGAAGCTCTTGTGCAGCCATGGCCCCGGCGTAGATCTCAGCCTCACAACTGGAGCCGAGAACAGAGGACGAGCGAGTAGCCCGCCACGAGACAGAGCCTGAACCAAGACTGAAGGTGTAACCCTGCGACGACCGCTGCGTAGCCTGGTCGTCAGCCCAAGAAGCGTCCGCGTGCCCAGTGAGGACCACTGGACTCCGCCCTCCAAGCACTAGCCCCATGCCCGACGTACTGCACAAGTAGCGCAACACCCTCTTCGCTGCAGCCATGTGCTCTGGTCGGTGTCTCCCAGGAGCAACATAGCGTGCAAGAATGCTAAGAGGGTATGCAAGGTCAGGTCGTGTGCAGGTCATCAGGTACATGAGGCAGCCAACAAGCTCTGGGTACGGGCCACTCGACTCTACGGACTCATCCGAAGGCAGAGCTGAGAGCGAGTGGCGAGTAGACAGAGGAGTGGCCTGAGGCGAGGAGTACGTGAATCCGAAGCGCTGAAGGACCTGCTGCACCATGTGTGACTGAGTCAAGGTAATGGTGCGGTGTGCTCTGTCCCGAGTGATCTGCAAGCCAAGGTAGCTGCGCAGTTCACCCAGGTCTGTGCACGTGTGTCTCTTCTGCAGCTCGGACTTCACGTAGGCTAGTCCAGCCGTGTCAGCTGTGGCAAAGACCAAGTCGTCGACGTACACGAGGACGTAGAACGGCGGCAGAGAAGTGTCGGTGCGCAGAAACAACGACGGGTCAGCAGTAGAGGGAGCAAACCCAAGAGCCGCAAGCGTAGTCCTCAGTGTGTCGTGCCACTCACGCGGTGCCTGGCGGAGACCGTAGACTGGCCGTCGGAGGCTCCACTGGGTGCCAGGAGGGAAAGTCCCAGTGAAGCCAGGTGGACGGCGCAGCCAGATCTCCTCGTGCAGGCTACCCTGCAAGAAAGCAGTACTGAAGTCAAGAGAGTGGAGCTCGTAGTCGCGCTGAGCGGCTATGTGCAGCAGCACCCGAAGAGTGGTCATCTTCGGGGTGGGAGAGAAGGTCTGAAAGTAGTCAACTCCCTGCCGCTGACTGAAGCCACGAGCGACGTACCGCGCCTTGAAGACAGGTGGAGAGCCCGGCGGCCGCTTCACCCTGAAGATCCACATGCCACTGACGATGTTCGCCCCAGGAGGGGGAACCGCGTCAACGTAGGTGCCTGTGGACTTCCAGGACGCCATCTCTGCATCCATAGCTGCCTGCCACTGAGAGGAGTAGGGACCCTCTACGGCCTCCGCGTAAGAGCGCGGAGTCGGGATGTCTAGTGCATCCGGGTCTCCCTCAGGGGCAAGTAGTACGGACGCGAGATGAGGTGAAGCAGCAGCCAGACACCGGAACTCCTCCTGCCTGTCCTCAAGGACGTCCGTGCCAAGAGCACACTCACCCCCGACGGACGGAGGACAGACAGACGCAGACTCAGCAACAAGACCGGCAGCGTAGTCTAGACGACAGCGAGCAGCAAAGTCGACAAGCTCAGCAACAAGCGCAGACGCAGCAGTGGACTCAAAAGAGGGGTCAGTGACGACAGTAGCAAGGAGACGTGTGACAGCAGGACTGGCAGCACGAAGAGAGTCCGACTCCGGGTCAGGAAGAGCAGGAAGAGAGGACTCAGGAGGAGAAGGCAAAGGGGCACGCAGAGGAGCAGTGGACGGACGCAGAGACATCCGGTGCGTGCCAGGGACAGGAGGAGGACGCTGACGCGAACCACGACCACTAGTGCGAGCAGCACGGACAGGCGACGCAGGGCGAGACGCAGGCTCACGACGCTCAGCAAGACCTCCAGTAGGACCAGTGTAGGGAGAAGGAGCGGGCAGTGGGGAGGCCGGCTGTAACTGTAACTGTGACAGGACAGGCTGTGGACACTCTAAGGGAGGAGGAGGACCAGTAGAAGGCGGGAGACCAAGAACCTGCTGAAGGAGCGGAACGAAGTACGGCCTAGGCCGCGCGGCGACTCCAGACACAGCAGGGACAGCACCAGTACCCCCAGCGGGAGCACCAGCGCCAGTAGCACCTCCAGCTCCAGGACCTCCAGCAGCACCAGTAGCACCCCCAGCAGGACCGTCAGCAGTAGCCTCAGCTCCAACACCCTCAGCAGCTCCAGCTCCAGCACCTCCGGGACCCGCGGCACCAGCACCCTCAGCAGCCGAAGAACCTCCAGCCCCAGCAGCACGCCTCCAGCGCCTGGCAAACCACTCGCGCAGCTCCTGTGGAGAGAGGGGCTCCCGCCGAGGCGAAGCAACCGGAGAAACGCCAGGTCCCGCACCGCCAGACGGCACAAGGGGAGGTCCAATGGCCGCAGGCTCAGCAGCTCCAGGCTCAGCAGCTCCAGACGCAGCACCCCCTGGCTCAGCACCCCCAGACTCCGCACCCCCAGGCTCAGCACCCCCAGTCGCAGCACCCCCAGGCTCAGCACTCCCAGACTCCGCACCCCCAGGCTCAGCACCCCCAGTCGCAGTACCCCCAGGCTCAGCACCCCCAGACTCAGCACCCTCAGGCTCAGCACCCGCAGCAGGACCAGAGTCACCAGCAACCTCGACCGGCTCGACTGCGTCTACCTGGGACACACCTGAAGGGGCAGGACCCTGAGGGGGAAGGGGGTCTACCGGGGGGGGACCTGGCACAAGGAAGTGCGGTGGCGGGGGGAGGGAAGGAGTGCGGTAGGGGAAGAGGCGGTAGAAGGGGACTGACTCGTCGAACGTGACGTCCTGGGAGGACAGAACACGCCGAGAGGAGGGGTGGTAGAACTGCCACCCTGGAGCGTCAGGGGGGAAGCCGAGGAAGACACAGGGAGCAGCACGAGGGGACAGCTTGTCCGCAGACAAGTCGCGGACAAACGCCCGAGATCCCCAGACACGGAACGCAGACGCATCGCTGACCTTCCCCGTCCACAGCAGAGCTGGGGAGGTCTCCGGCCGGGAGACCCTGGGGTGAAGGTTGATCTGATGCGCCGCGTACCGAACCGCAAACGGCCACAGAAAATGGGGGGCAGCCGCATGCATCATGGACGTACGAGCGACGTCCATGACCATGCCAATGCGGCGCTCAGCAATCCCATTTTGCTGTGGAGAGTCCGGAAGCGTAAAGGTCTGGCGGATGCCTCGTGCACGACAGTAGGCTCGCAGAAGGCCAGAGGAGAACTCTCCACCTCGGTCAGAGTGCAGACGCAGAACCGGAAAGTCCGAGCCGAAGCTCCTCCTGAGCTGGAGACGAGCTGCGCGGATCCAGTCGATCAACACCTCAGTGACATCACCCTTGCTGCGCAAGGGGAAGACTGTGGTGTAACGCGAGTAGTCGTCAACCACCAGCAGGAAGTAGCGCTCGTGACCCAGCCCACGGACGCGGGCGGGGCCCCACACGTCCATGTGAAGCGTCTGCAGTGGAGCCTCTGTCGGGGGGAACTGGGAGGAGTGAGGGGCAGCCCGGAGCCGCCCCTCGACACAGGGGACACAAGAAGGTCCGGGTCCCGAAGGAAGGGGAGGGAGAGACCGGGGAAGACCAGAGACAAGGACACGGGAAGCCATGCCCCGAAGACGAAGCAAGGAGGGGTGGCCAAGACGGTGGTGCCACAGGAGAGTCTCGTGAGACAAGCGGCGACACGAGCACGGGGCAGACTCAGGACCAGACCTGGACGCAGCAGCAAACACCTGACCCGACGCAGCTACCTGGCCAGACGCAGGGACAGGAGGAGACGCAGTGGTCAGTGTGTAGAGACTCGACCCCGGCCGACGCGAGAACGTGGCCAGGTGTCGGCCTGTGCGGGCGTCCGAGCAGTGGGTCACCCGCTGACTCGCAGGAGTAAACTGGTGAACCCCCGCATCCTGGAGGTCAGCACCACTCACCAAGTTCGTCGAGAACGAGGGGAGGTACAGACCAGACAAGGTGCCCGAGGGGGCAGCCGGACACGGGAGGACAGTGGAGAAGTGAGAGAGGACTGGACCCCCAGTGGGGTCAGCCAGGGAAACTGCAACCGGCCGGCCAAGCGGCGTGAGTGTGGTGCGGTCTCGAAAGAAGGAGCGAGAAGCCCCTGAGTCAAGCGTGAAGGTGAGGGAGGCCGAAGCCGACGCAGTACCTGAGAGCGCAGCCTCACCAGTACCTGAGAGTGCAGACGCACTGGCACCTAGAGCAGCAGCCTCAGAAGTACCTAGTGTAGCAGTACCAATGCCCGGGTCGGGCGGGAAACACCGGTAACAGTCACCCTCCTCACTAATAGTCACAGCATACATGGCAGCAAGGATAGCATCAAAGTCAAGATCAAAGATAGCTACGCCAGCCCTAGACAGCTCTCCCCAACGGGGAATCTCACTGGCCTCGGGGAACTGCTGACGCCAAGCGTCCGTCAGGCGGCCAAAGCAGCGCTGAGTGGGGTGCGCACCCCCACACTGCTCACCCGCGCGGTCACCGGAACGAAGGACGTAGGTGCACGGACCAAAACCCCCACCCCGCTGACGCTGCGTGTACCACTCACGGAGCTGCTGGGGCGGGGGGATGTCCCGCGAACGCTGCTGCTGCTGCTGCTGCTGCTGCTGCTGCTGCTGACGCTGGCCACCACTAGGGCCGCTACGCTGCGGGGCACCACCCCGACCAGCTCCACCCCCTCCGCCACCGCTGCCTCCACCTCCACCACCACCGCTGCCTCCGCTCCCACCGATGCCGCCACCACCGCCTCCTCCTCCGCTGCTGCCACCGCCACCACCGCCCCCGCCACCACTCCAACCGTCACCCCCACTCCCTCCTCCGCCTCCACCGCCTCCTCTACCGCCCCCGCCAGCTCCACCCGCGCCCTTGCCCCCCTTGCCCCTGCCAGGGCGGCGTCTCCCGCTAGGGGCAGACGCCGCGCAGACCGACTCAAGACCAAGCAGGTCGGCAGCAGCAGCAGAGGCAACAGAGGGCAGCAGGGGGGAAGGAGAGCACCCCTCAAAGATGGGGGTGCGAGGGTCACCACGAGAGGCTCCTACAGCGACGATGCTCTTCTCCGCCGCCAGGAGGGACTTCTCGAGGAGGTCGACAGTGAGAGTGGTGGGACAGACCGAGAGGTAGTGGTCCCTGACTACGCGAAGGGAGTCAGGGAGGCGTGTGACTATGTAATAGAGAGTGATGTACATGGGGGGGGGGGTTCTTGGCGCAGAACTCAGCAGGAAGGGCGGCGCGGTAGCGAGTGTCACTAGTGCGGAGGTGCGTAATGAGGTCAGCGACAGTGGGAAAGGCAGTAAGGTCAGGAAAGAGGTACGGTAGCATGAGGCGGCTCAGGGCAGCAGTGGCAGGGGAAGAGTAGCGCGCAACTACAGCGTCGTACAAGGTCTGAGCACTCTTGTACTGACTAAAGTGCGCGCGCTCAGTGGTAGGCAGGTGGCGACGCACAGCAAGACGTGCAGCAGCATCGCGGGTGGCCCACTGAGAGCGAACAGTGGGGTCAGCATCAGTAGCAGGGGCAGGAGAGGCGCCAGAGGTGAGGTCAAAGAGGGAAAGACCGTCCGCCCTATCGCACTGTAAGAACAGCTGCAGGTCGTCGACCCAGACCTCAAAGTCAATGGCTCGACCCTCAGCGTCAAAAGCGAGGACACTAGGGGTAGCCATGACGACGACAGACGAGCAGTGCAAGCAGTAGGGGAAGGGCACGCAGTGACAGTGGGGCTGTGCTCACCGGACAGGGCAGGTCGGGCGGCTCGGCAGTAGGGCGGCTCGGCTGCTCAGCTGCTCGGCGGCAGGGCGGCTCGGCTGCTGGGCGGCTCGGCTGTTGGGCGGCTCGGCGGCAGTGCGGCTCGGCTCCCGGGCGGCTCGGCGGCAGGGCGGCTCGGCGGCAGGGCGGCTCGGCTCCCGGGCGGCTCGGCGGCAGGGCGGCTCGGCTCCCGGCGGTTCTGCTGCTAGGCGGCTCCCGCAGGTAGGGCGGCGGTAGGGCCGCAGGTAGGGCGGCGGGCGGGCCGTAGGTAGGGCGGCGGGGGGGGGGCCGTAGGTAGGGCAGCGGGCTTGCCGCAGGTAGGGTGGCGGGCGGGCCGCAGGCAGGGCGGCGGTAGGGCCGCAAGTAGGGCGGCGGGCGGGCCGCAGTTAGGGCGGCGGGCGGGCCGCAGGTAGGGCGGCTGGCGGGCCGCAGGTAGGGCAGCGGGCGGGCCGCGACGTGAGGGCGGCGGGGCCGCTGTAGTGGGGCGGCGGGGCCGCTTAGCAGAGGGCGGCGGGGCCGCGTGAGCAGGGCGGCGGGGCCGCGTGAGCAGGGCGGCGGGGCCGCGAAGCAGAGGGCGGGCGGGCCGCGACGTGAGGGCGGCTGGGCCGCTGTAGCAGGGCGGCGGGGCCGCTTAGCAGAGGGCGGCGGGGCCGCGTGAGCAGGGCGGCGGGGCCGCGAAGCAGAGGGCGGCTGGGCCGCGCGAGCAGGGCGGCGGGGCCGCGAAGGAAGGGCGGCGGGGCCGCGTTAGTAGGGCGGCGAGGCCGCGAAGGAAAGGCGGCAGGGCCGCTTGAGCAGAGTGGCGGGGCCGCGAAGGGAGGGCGGCGGGGCCGCGAGGGGCGACACGGAGGGTCGCTAAAAAAAAGGAAAACGCGCCTCGGGGCGCGCTTCGGTGGGCCCTAGAAGCAGTCCCTAGGAGGGGACCTGCTCTGATTCCATGTGAAATAAGAACGAGAATGTTTGAACTATGAATGAAGTGAGTACATGTGGGAAACCCTAATTGGGTTGTACCCCTTATGGGATACCCCACTATAGCCTACACAACAGCATAAGCTATATAATGTTCTGACATGAAGAGCACATATGTTGTCCGCAGCAACTGTCCAAGAACCATGTATCCTTCCCGGACGGCTCGCTTTGAGCGATGGCGGCGTACGTCGGGTTCGGTTGAAGTGACTCGCGGCGAGGCGTGCTGTTGTCGAGTTGTTCTTCTGGTGAGTAATATGGTGGTGACTCAGTTACGCAGGAGTCACTCAGCCTTGCCATGCAGCTGACGATGTTTCTTGTTCCTTTCGCAGGTTGTCCCGTTGATGTTGTTGAGACTTGTACTGAAGTTGTCGGATTTGCTTGTGTTGAGGCGACTTGACTGCTTGAAGGGCGAAGTTGGCGTTGCGGCGACGTTGACTGTTGTCGATTCGGGCAGTGCGTACGAGGATGCCCTGAAGTCTTGCAGAGGTGGCAAAACGGAGGTACGATTTTCGGTCAATTGTTGTTGTTGTTGTGGCGCCGTTGAGTGTGAAACGCGAATTCGGGCACTGATACCTTTCTCTTGTGTCGTTCTTCTTGCAGGTCCATGTCTTGCTGCTCGGCGTGGATTTCGGCGCAAAGTGCTGCTTCAGAAATTTTCCCGTGGGCTCGTAGTATGGCGCGAGTGGAGCGCCAGTGAGGACCAAGACCGCCGATGACAACCGTGACGAAGGCGTCCTCTGAAATCGATCCTCCACATCGAAGAAGCTTGTCGTGCAGCTCGCGGCAGCGACTGATATACGCCATTCCCTTCTCGCCTGGTTTCATTTCGATTGTTGTCAGCTGCGCCATTAACCGACTTTGGTTTACACTGTCTGTTGCTTGATACAGGCTCTTCAAGTGATTGTACGCGAGCTCCGCGGAGTTGCCGTAGCCTCGGTAAGACCGTATGTTTTGTTGTTGAGTTGGAGTGATGTTCCTCAGTAGTATCGTGTATGCCATCATCGATTGATAGGTGTACTGCTGCTTCTCATACTGTGTGCCGTTTGTTGGGTATGGCAGGGACCCGTCGAAGAAGCCAAGGATTTGCGCTCCTTCCATCATCAGCTCGAATTCGAACGACCAGGTAAAGAAATCCTTCCCGTCGAAGGGTTTTGTCGTTTGCAGTTTTAGAACGTGCGCGAACTGCGACTGAACTTGTAGTGCGTCCAGCGTTCTCTCTTGTCCCGGTGCAGGTTGTGGTTGTGGCATGAAGCTGACGGAGCCGCGCTGGGGCTCGTACGGAGCGAAGGTAGGTTGCTGTTGTTGATTCCCGCGTGCGTAGGATGAGCCATCGAGACTCATGGGCGTCACGTTGTTGTTGTTGTTGCTGTTGTTTGATTGCGCAGGTGCTCCTTGCTGATGCTGCTCGTAGAAGGACATGAAGGAGAAGAACTTCTCCATCATGCTTGGATCGAAGCCCGCGCCTTGGTTTGCGGGTGTTTCAGTAGACCCAGCTGCCGGTCTCGTTGTTGTGCCTTCCTCTGTCTGTAGGCCAGAGGCAGGAGGTGGAGTAGGAGTAGTACCAGGAGAGCCGTTGGAGGAGCTCCTCTCCTTTCTGGTAGACATGTCTCTTGGTGTATTAGGTGTTAAGGAGAAATAATTTTAACCCTAACCAGCTCTCATACCATGTTGGGCTGAGTGCCCCTTAGGATCTTTGGTAGGGTTAAACTCTGGGTAGAGTGATGTAGTAGCGGAAGCGTTTAAATGAAGTCCTTGAACCACCTTGCGCTAGTATGTGAGGGCAAAGTAAGTTGATTAAAACAAGCAAGTACAAAGGTTTATATAAGAGTACAAAGAATACGAAGAGATATAATTAAACTGTTTTACTGTTGCGGTTCGATACAGTGCGACTCGGGCAACTGCTCAATGTCGAGTCAGTTGTGTGTCCTTGCTGTCGCGCTGCATTTGTCAAGTCAAAGGTCGCTGACCTTTGACTTTCGCGTAACCTCCAGCGGTTACTTCAACCTCCGAGGGTTGACTCGCTGGTGCCTCGATATGCTCTGCTTCGCTTGTGCCTTGGTGTTTCGACACGACAGAGGCGCTTAAGATTGTTTGTTCCCAACACTCCCCAGCCGTGCTGGTGGTTATCCATTTGATAAGGAAATAACGTGTTTCCTAAGTACCCCTTTGGGCTGTTGGTTTGTGTTGACAATATTCTAGCATCTCTATGCTTTGCTGTAACTGGTTACGACCATATGTAACCTTAAACTTAACAGTCGTGTGCGGGATGAAACCTACATGGTTCCAGGTCTTTTTGGGGTATGGTATGTATTGGCCAATGTCATTGTCAAGGTATCTGACAATGCTCTGACAAGTTTCAGCATCCAACAAAATCACTACTGGTGAATGTGCTCAAATCTCCACTCGTCAGAGCTTTGTGTCAGCGAAAGATTTAATCTAACCAATACGGGACCATGCCTCCGCGGACTTTTAGGACCAGTCGACGTGTCCTGGGGGACCTGCCATGTCAAAGTTGTGAGCTAGGTTCAACCTATAAGTGCAGGGACTCGATGAGTGTATTCTAGAAGCAACGGTGGGTTTGTCGTCAGATAAACAGAGTGGGAGTTCTGAAAACTCTGTGGGAAAGCTGTGATCCCACAAGGTACCAGTGGTGCAAGGCTTCGCCGGAAAAATAATGGGTTGGCTGATCTGGGGTTTGGGGGTTGGCGGAAATAAAAAGCATGCTGACCGTGAAGGACAGCATTAGGCGGGTCCTCAGTTTAACTACCCAGACTGATACCCAGGCTCACTAACTTCATTCATGTTAACATTTTTTCAGGAACTAACTTCATAGTTGAAGGTGAAAATGTAGCGACTCTTGAATGTTTGGCAATGTGACTGCCTCAGAATGCTGTGATTACAGGGCCCTGTATAACCTCAGAATCGAGAGTTTCGGGTATTTCGAGATAGAACTGTGAAAATTCAGGATATTTTCCTACTTGCTGAGCAGGATATGAAACACAGTGCACGCAATGCACCTACAGAAGAGTGTTCATTTCACATTCATATTTCGCGAAGTTGGACACCCTGGCAAGTGATCAACCACAAAAGTTGTTGACACGTATGCACGTCGTTTCAGGAACGGCGTGTTCATAGCGAGGCTTCGGCGGACTGTTGGCGGGAAATTAGCGTGGGGCGTTACTTGTTCCTGAATGCGGATGCCAAAGAAACATCGCGAGAGTTCGACTGGCAATGTGATGTCTGAAGATTGATGTCGCCACTTTCGTGAAGAGTTCGACAAGCTACAGTGTGTCGCCCGCTTCGTACGTCCGGCGATGTCAAGCTCCAGACGTCCAGGAACGGTCATTCATAGAACACGCAGTATTTGAGGTGGTGGGTGAAATGTAGTAGGGATGTGGGGCTTCGGATTTGGGTTATTGTACGAATAGTCACTAAACAGGGCACGCTAACACAAGTGGTCGAAGGTTTATCGAAAACGGTCATTGAAACGGGCGAATCTATCATGGATGGTCACAGATTTATCACGGATAGTCACTCGTCGCCCCATGATGCTATCACGAATAGTCACTGAAAGAAACGCCCGCCCGAAAGTTGAAATGCTTCCCCATGCGTTATCACACTGTTGCGATTTAGGGACTATTAGCGCGTTAATTTAATTTGTCGTTTTGATTGCAGCACTGTTTCTGTCTCGTGGCGCCATTTTGTCTGTAGTGTTGCGAGACGTTGTTACTGACGAAATACTTTTCGTGACACTCTTGCGAAATCGTTAAAAGTCTCGCGAAATTTCTTGGCAACATCGGAAAGTTAGCTCAATTGTCCACTGTTTGATTTATGCATAATGTCCTAAGAACAGCACTTTTAGACGGGTGAAACTCGAAGTTTCTTTTTGTTCCAAGGAAAAAACTAAAACCCCTTCGGATGGGATTTTCATCGGGAGGAATCAACCCTAAACACATTTCGCATGGTGTTTAGGGTTGATGCTTCCCAAAGGGTGTGTCATCCTATAGGGGTTTGTTTTTCTTCAGTCCTAGATTTCAGGCGAGAATCATGCGAGAGGTAACAAGCAATCGAAATTAAGATTCCTCAAAATCTCCACAGTTATTCCTCAGGGAGTTTCAACTTTCCTTGAGGGTTTCATCGAGTGACCATTCGTGATAGAAATGCGGGGCAGCGAGTGACTGTCCGTGATAGTATCATGATCATCTGTGATAGATTTGCCCGTTTCAATGACCGTTTGTGATAACCCCATGACCATTTGTGATAGCGCGCCCTTAATATTGACTATCTGTATAATAACCCTTTGGATCTGAACAAGCACAGATTCCTATGACGCTGGAATTCGTCATCACCGCGTAAACTGCTCGTGACAAACCGAGCTCAATTTGTTTTGCAGCAGTCCAGCCAAATCCGAGCAAGGTAGGTAATCGCACCTGGCCTAGCAGGTTGTGTGAAAGGTTTTAGTTTTAAAAGTAGCAGGGTTTCGGGTTTGGAATAATACCAAAAGGCATTCCCACCACCAGTATTCACACATGAAGCCCAGCTCCTCTTGTCTGAACTGGTCTGTTTCTTCGTTTTCTCTATCATTTGTGGGGATTCCTGGTGCCCACCTTTCGGCGCTGAAGGCTTGCAGCCGCAAAGGCAGGCCTACTTTCACATGGTGCGGCAATGATTGCAACGCTCAAAGTATTTCCTGATTCCCCAGGAAGTCTATCAGTGCTTGTCGGCCTTCCACTCGGTGGTGGAAAAACCAGAACCGCGAATTGGGCCCACTGCTTTGTTCAGAGAGACAGCTTTGGGTGCGCTCGGGTTGGGACAAGCTGGACGGTTGCAGAACAACAAGCTGGGATTGTCGAAACCGAAGTGCTACCCTCCAGCTTTCTTCCGAAGCCAGGTCAAACCTCCATCCAGCTCGTCATCCCACTCATCAATTGTTCCCAGCCAACCGAAACAGTGTGATGCCTCAAGTCCGCAGCTGCCTCAACTGTGCTTGAGGTGTCTCTGACCGGCCTGATGAGATGGCATGGCACGGGACAGGATGTGTTGGCAGGCAACGAAAACCTGACGCCAATTGACTGTTCCTCAAACAGCCATCGTTACCTCATGCTTCGAAGATTCTGAGATTTTGTTGATGACGACTGTCATGGTTCCACTTTCCGCCATTGCGTCGTTGTTCAGGAGGAGCAAGAAGTTGGGCCACCGTACCGTACACCCAGACGAATGTGTTTTTTCTCAATGAAGGACGATAGAGAAACACATTGGCTTAGGAGGAAGTTCAGTTGAAGTCTTAGAATTACTGTGGGTATTGGTTCCTCCAAGCAACTCCTGAGTCCTGACATCGCGGTTTGTTTCTACAACTCCCTATTCCGACCTGACGTGCAGCGAGAATCTGTTTCCAGTCTTCAAGCTAGGGTTTTCAGTAACCAGTATTCTAATTGTTTCCAAATAATGGCTACCACGGCCAAGAGTTCGAGAATGGTTTTAGCTCAGAAGCCGATGTATCTGTTAAGACAGGTTCTTAAAGACATTTGCTTACAAAACGGCTGGACGTACTCGGTATTTTGGAGGTTGAAACGCCGCGCAGTACCCCGGACACAGCAGAGGTAGGGATACAGCGGTTATAAACGTTCTAGGGTTTCTTGACGAAATCGCGTTTTCGCCCAAAACCGTAGTGGCTTGCCAATGTCGACATGAAACTTGTTCACGGCATATAATGTGATGCTCTATTGCTGGTTGCGTGCAGTGTCTAGAATTTTCCGACGTGTATGGGCGATATTTGTGTCCTCTTTTCCCCTGTTTTTCTTCCCCTACTTACAGTGTGCCTTCAAGAGGAAATCGCATCATGAAACGGCAAGAAGACGACGAATGGTGAGTCAGGTTTCCCAATTTTCCTTTTTTTTTTTCATCCTCCCCTCGACTCACGGCATCACCTCTGGCGACGACCCTTCCCTTATTTTTCTAACGTTCCGTTTCCGTTCTGCACAATGTCTTTCGCGTCCGCTTCTCCTGTTGAGCAGGGTTCTGATGTGGGAGGACGGTTATCTCGTTCCGCAAGCTGTACTGAAAAAACTTGACGCTCAGATGGAGCGATTAAGGGACGCAGCTGTAGGCGGCGCTGCTGGCTGCAGCGCACAGAATCCCGCGCTGGAGCAGCTCTCATACGACTGGAAGCTGTTGCACGCCAGCTTCCTTAGGTTTTCATACCAGATATACAATTATGGAGAAGGGTGAGTTCCTTTGGACGAGTAGCCTCTTCCGTTTCTTTTCTGTGACTTCAGCTTTTGTTGGTTTCGGCTTATTTTTTCGTGCATCCTTTTCTGTTCGTTTTCAGCCTTATCCATAATTACTGATGCACCAAATTCGTTCTCTGCAGGTTGATGGGGCAAGCAGTGTCAGCGGAGGCAGCCGAGTGGGTCTACAATGATTCTAAGTACTACAGGGCAGATGCCCTCGACTCCGTGCAGAACCAACACCCGCCGGGATGGGATGAACATTTCGCGTCTGGCATCAAGGTGCCTATTCCCTGCTCTCACCCACCCTCCATACTGTCCACCTGCCGTTTCAACAGCCCATGTCCCCACGCTCTTTACCGATGTCCTCCTGCATTGTGTTTGGGTCATGATCACCTCAGCGCCTCTCATTGCTATCTTCCATTCCGTGTGCAGACCATCGCAGTGATCCCAGTTCCTGGTGGAGCCGTACAAATTGGTTCTGTTCTCCCGGTACGCACTGACGCCATTTCAAGCCTGAAATTTCCAACATGCACAGTTCAGATTCTGTGTCCATTCGCCGTTTGTTTTGCACTGGGTCCGTGTTTGACACCCATATTGTTTTCGTTTCAGGTCAAGGAGGATCCTTCCGTGGCCAAGCTTCTTCAAGAGAAGTTTGAGCAATTGCAAAAGATTCCAGGGGTTTTTCTTCCAGATTTTATTCCAGAAACATCGTCGTCGCCTGCAACCATCTCCGACTCCATGCCAGCCTCCATGTCCTTCAATGCCATGCAGTCCACCGCCCTTGCTCCCCTCAGCACATCACAAAGCATGACCAACTTCACTGGAACCGCCCCTGTTCAACCTCAAGGGACAGATAAATCCGCCCTGCTTCCATGGATATTAAACTGGAATGGATTCGTTTGATGCGGCTCTTATACTTGGGATTGTGCTCAAGCTTGCGAATGACGATGCAATTTCCTCCCCTATTCTCTTAGCTCATTTTTTGTTTCTTTTATGTTGTCCACAATTGGACTCCAATAAGCACAGTAACCCATGTTGTAATACTCTATATTATATACTGGATACTGAATAAACTCACTTGAGCAAGTATTACTGGTGCCTTAGGGCGAAGTCAGGTTATACAATTCTCATGCGTTTACAGTTCTTGTTCTGTGATTCAGGATGGTCCAGCACGGTGAAAAGCGGTTCTCGCCTCGTACCGCTCTGCACCGTGTTGAAACAAAGTTAACCGCAGTAGGCGTACAGGAGGTTGTACAACCTGACGTCGCCCTTACAAGGTCAACTGTGTGAATAAGTAAGGAATTTTCTCGGCATTCCTTACGGAGCCCGACTACATCGCATACAGCAACAGCCGTTGTTCGCCCGTTACTGCTAACGGGACTTCGCCAACTTCGCGCGCACTGTTTTGCCAAACCTCGCACTGCTGGCCCGGCCGTGTCGGCCTACGCTTCGGGACTAGCCCGAGCCTCGCTGCCAGCATCTCAAAGTTAGCGAACAACGGAATGATTGGAATAGAAACGAATGGTGTACAAATGAGCAACCCTAGAAGCTGTACCCCCTAGAGTGCAACTCACTATAGCCTATCATATCAATGTTCAACATTTGACACACCCCCATAGGCTAAGTGAGGGGCATCAAAGCAAGCAAGATGAACAAACGGTCACAAGACCAGTCAAACCAAGAACCAAGGCAAGCTCAGGGTGGATCTCAAGGACACCACACAAATTCCGAGCGCAAGCAAGCGGCCACAAGGCCAGTTCAAGAGTTCACTAGGATATAAATACAAAGCACAACAAGCAGAGCAAGCAACAGGACTACACCAACCGAGGGCCTACCTCAACAAGCCCCAACTGCACACAGAACCTGTGGTGGTCACCAAGCGCCAAGGCCTTGGTGAAGACGTCTGCAGTGTTGGCCTCTGAGGCCACAAAGTCCAGGCGTGCCTGACCGCGTCGCTGCAGCTCTCGCAGGAGGAAGTACCTCACGTCAATATGCTTCACTCTGCTCTCCAGTCGAGGCTCTCGACACAGGAGGATCATGGCCTTGTTGTCAGCGTACAAGGTCGGTGCAGAGCGAGGCCGCTCACCAAGGTCAGCGAGCAAGAAGGTCAACCAGCGAAGCTCCTGTGCCGCCATGGCACCAGCGTAGATCTCTGCCTCTGCACTGGAAGTAGCCACAGACGACGACCGTGTAGACCTCCGCGACACAGCACCAGCTCCCAGACTGAAGCAGTAACCCTGAGTCGAACGCTGAGTCTCCACGTCGTCAGCGTAGGAAGAGTCGCAGTGACCAGTCAACACCACTGGCTGAGTCCCTCCAAGCACAAGCCCCAAGCCTGATGTAGTCGCCAGGTACTTCGCCACCCTCACAGCAGCTGTCCAGTGGACAGGGCGGTGTCTCCCAGTCGCAACAAAGCGAGAAAGGATGCTGAGTGGAAAGGCGAGGTCCGGTCGAGTACAAGTCATCAGGTACATGAGGCAGCCCACCAGCTCTGCGTAGGGTCCACTGGACTCAAAGGGCTCGTCAGGAAAGGGGCCCGTGAGTCTGTGGTCAACAGCAAGAGGAGTGGGCTGTGTGGTGGAGAACTGGAAGTGGAACCGCCGAAGGACCTGCTGCACCATGTGTGACTGCGTCAGTGTGATGGTGCGAGCGGCTCTGTCCCGGGTGATCTGCAGGCCAAGGTAGCGCTGCAGCTCACCCAGGTCAGTGCACTTGTGTCTCTTCTGCAGTTCGGACTTCACCTGAGCCAGGGCTGCCCTGTCTGCTGTAGCAAACACCAAGTCGTCGACGTAGACAAGGATAAAGAAAGGAGTAGAACCCGCTCGAACAAACAGCGACGGGTCGGCGGAGGACGGGCTGAACCCAAGGTCACAAAGCGTGGAGCGAAGAGTGTCGTGCCACTCACGGGGCGACTGGCGGAGACCGTAGACTGGTCGCCTCAGGCTCCACTGGGTCCCAGGTGGGAAGGTGTCAGTGAAGCCAGGAGGACGGCGCAGCCAGATCTCCTCGTGCAGTCGGCCCTGGAGGAACGCAGTGGAGAAGTCGAGGGAGTGCAGCTCGTAGTCTCGCTGCGCTGCTATGTGGAGTAACACCCGAAGAGTAGTCATCTTCGGGGTCGGGGCGAAGGTCTGGAAGAAGTCAACTCCCTCACGCTGACTGAAACCCCTAGCCACGTAGCGCGCCTTGAACACCGGCGGTGCTCCAGGCGGCCGCTTCACCTTGAAGAGCCACATGCCATCGACTACGTTCGCCCTGGGAGGGGGAACTGCGTCGACGTAGGTGCCTGTGGATCTCCAAGACGCCAACTCTGAGTCCATAGCCGCTTTCCACTGAGAGGCCCACGCCCCTGACACTGCCTCGCGGTAAGTGCGAGGAGTCGGTATGTCAAGGGCGTCGGGGTCTCCCTCAGGGGAGAGCAGCATGGCACACACAGAGGGAGAAGCGGCTGCCCAGTACTCCAGCTCAGACTCTCTGTCCTCTAGGACGTCACAGCCAAGGGCAAACCCACCCCCGACGGACAGAAAACGGTAGGGAGGAGCTGGCACCACACGGGTGGCGAAGTCAAGGCGGCTGGCGGCAGCAAACTCAGCGACAGCGGCAGTGAGAGCCGAGACAGACGACGGAGGGAAACGAGGGTCGGTGACAAGAGTGGTGAGGACACGTGCGGCAACAGGACGAACAGCGCGGTAGTAGTCAGAGATAGGAGTGGGGAGGGCAGGTAGAGAGGACGGAGGAGGAGACGGGAGAACGGACACAGGAGAAGGAGAACGACGACGAGACGAACAAAGGAGGGCAGTGTGGAGGTCAGTAACAGGGGACGAGTGACGAGCACGCGGAGGACAACGAGTGATCAAGTCGCGACGGACAGAGGGAGGAGGAGACTGAGGAGGAGGAGAAGACCAGACCGCCGGACGGTCGTCAGGAGGAGGCAACGGAGGAACAAACACAGGAGGAGACTGGGAGCGGACAGGAGGAGAGGAGGAAAGGCCAAGGGCCCGCAAGCCACTCACAGGTGGGAACAACCGCCGCTCTAGAGGAAGCTGCGGTGGCGGCTGCGGCCGCTGCGGCTGCGGCTGCGGCTGCTGCTGCTGCTGCGGCTGTGGCTGCGGCTGCGGCTGCGGCTGCTGCTGCTGCTGCTGCTGCTGCTGCTGCTGCTGCTGCTGCTGCTGCTGCTGCTGCTGCTGCTGCCGCTGCTGCTCCAGAAGGTCCAGCACCCGCAGCTCCTGCCGCTCCCTCTCCAACCGCTCCTGCTCCTCACGCTCACGCCGACGGGCAGCCTGGAGACGCGTGTCGTGGCGGTGGGGGGGCGGGGTGGACTCCGCAGAACCAGGGTCTCCAGCGTCAGTCTCCTCAGACTCAGCACCCCCAGAACTAGTACCGCCAGTGCTAGGACCTCCAACTCCAGCACCCCCAGAACTAGCACCGCTAGTGCCAGCACCCCCAACTCCAGCACCCCCAGAACCAGCACCTCCAGTGCCGGCACCTCCAGCTCCAGCACCCCCAGAGCTAGCGCCACCTGCGCCAGCACCTCCAGCTCCAGCACCCCCAGAGCTAGCGTCACCTGCGCCAGCACCTCCAGCTCCAGTACCCCGCGACCGAGCACCCCCAGACCGAGCACCGCCAGCGGCTGCACCTCCAGCTCCAACACCAACCGAGTCCACAGTAACCTGTCGCGGAAGTGCCGAAGGCTGCTGAGGGGACTGTGAGGAGGACTGCGGGGAGGGAGACGCTACCTGACGCGCGACCGAGGGGAGAGGGGTAGCGTGGGACACACCAGACGGGGCAGGACCAGGGGGGGGCGGGGGTACCGGAGGAGCGAGAGCAGGAGGAGGAGAGGGTGCGAGGAAGAGAGGGGGAGGGGGTACCGGGAGACCTCGACAGGGGTACCGGGTGTAGTAGGACACGGACTCGTCAAACCGGACGTCACGGGAATCTAGGAACTGGTGGAGGGGAGGGTGGTAAAAGGACCAATCAGCAGAGTCCACTGGGAAACCAAGGAAGACACAGGGGACGGCGCGTGCCGAGAGCTTGTCCGCGGAGGTGTCGCGAACAAGTGCAAGGCAGCCCCAGACTCGAAAGGCCGACCCAACACCAGGGGATCCAGTCCAGAGACTGGTCGGTGAAGCCTCGGGCCGCGAGACACGCGGCTGGAGGTTCAGCTGGTGTGCGGCGTAGCGAACCGCGTGAGGCCACAGAAAATGGGGCGCACGGGCATGAATCATGGACGTGCGGGCGATGTCCATGACCAAGCCTATGCGGCGCTCAGCAACCCCATTCTGTTGTGGGGACTCTGGCAGCGTCCAGGACTGGGTGATGCCCTGTTCGCCGCAGAATCCGCCGAGAATGCCGGAGCGAAACTCGCCCCCACGGTCGGAGTGAAGACAACTGACTCGACGACCACGAGTGCCCTCAGTGGCTAGAAGCCACCTGATCAGCGTAGCAGTCACCTCGGACTTCTTCGCAAGAGGAAACACTGTGGTGTACCTGGAGAAGTCGTCGACGACCACCAGAAAGTAGCGCTCCCTCCCAGACCCCTGCGTCGGGGCAGGGCCCCAGACGTCCAAGTGGAGAGTCTCGAAGGGAGCGGTGGCCGGACGAAGGGAGGAGGAGTGGGGAGTGGCACGTAAGCGACCGGCGACGCACGGAGAGCAAGGAGGGGCAAGCGAGGGAGGGAGCGACGGGAAGGTGCGTGGGAGACCTGTGACTAGTCCCTGACTGAGCATGCCACGAAGGCGAGGGATCGGCGGGTGGCCAAGACGGTGGTGCCACAGGACGGTGCGGTGGGCGAGAGAGCGACAGGAGCAAGACGCAGCGACTGGACTGGACACAGCGACCGGACTGGACACAGCCACCTGACCGGACTCTGCTACCGGGGGGGACGAAGCAACCTGACCAGACGCAGCTACCTGCGGGGGCGGAGTGTGCAGGACGAAGAGACCTGAGTGGGGCTCTCTGGTGAACGTGGCAAGAACTGCCCCGGTGGAAGAGTCCGTACAGATCGCAGTCCTCCCGTGCGCAGGAAAAGTGACTGTGATCCCCCGGTCCTGAAGGTATCCAACACCCACCAAGTTCCGAGAGAACGAGGGGATGTAGAGACCAGTGAGGAAACCAGAGGGGACAGCCGGGCACGGGAGGGTGGTCGAGCTACGAGCAACTGCTGGTCCTGAAGTAGGATCAGCCAGGGCAACTGGGACTGGAGCCGAAAGAGGTGTGACAGTGGTGTGGTCGCGGAAGAAACACTGAGACGCGCCGGAGTCCAGCGTGAAGGAGAGCGACGCAACAGCAGTCGTCACGGCTGGGCTAGTGACTACACAAGCACCTACACTAAAAGCACAAGTACCGACACTAGCAACAGGCAAAGGTCCTAAGCTAGGTACACGTAAGCCAAGAGATCCGTACGTGACAGAATAAACAGCATCCATAGACATATCAAACACAGGGAAACCACTACGAAACAGACCGGGCCAGATCGGGGGAGCCGACTCAGGCCCAAAACGCTCACGGTAAAGGTCGTCGAGGCGGCTGTAGCAGCGCTGTGCAGAGTGGTCAGGACGCCAGCAGGTAGTGCCAGCACCAGGGCCGGTCAGGATCCGGTATTGGCAGGGGCCGACGTCGCGGCCACCGCGATGAGCCCCCCAGCTGGCTGGGCCGCTGCTGCAGCCAACGCGACCTGAACCACCAGGCCCCCATGGCTGCTGAGGGCGCCACAGCTGCTGAGGGCGCCCCTGCCGCTGCGGAAGCCACTGTTGAAAAGGCCGCTGCTGCTGTCCCTGCTGCTGGAGAACCCTAGCGGACTCCATGATAAAAGCTAGCGGGGTGCAGGAGCGGCAGGCTAGGAGCGACAGGAGCGACAGGCTGCTGTGAAAAACGAGAACAACTAGGAGCGCAAGGTGAAACCAGGCGAGTAACTGCTGGAGCACGGAGCGAACTAAGCTAGGAGCGCCAGGTGAAACCAGGCGAGTAACTGCTGGAGCACGGAGCGAACTAAGCTAGGAGCGCCAGGTGAAACTAGGCGAGGAACGGCTGGAGCACGGAGCAAACTGAGCTAGAAGCGCCAGGTGAAACTAGGCGAGGAACGGCCGGAGCACGGAGCAAACTGAGCTACGAGCGAGGAGCGAGAACGGCTGGAGCGAGAACGGCTGGAGCTAGAAGCGGCGAGCTAGGGCTGGCTGGAGGTAGGAACGGCCGGGGCTAGAGACCGTAAGTGCGGCTGTCGGCTGCCGCTAGTACAGCCACTGGCAGTGGAAAGTACGTGCGACAGTAGGGGCTGCAGTACTGACGGCTGCGGGATGTAGGCAACTGTACAGGTCGTCCGGCAAGCAGGAACGCGAGCGACAGTCGCAGGCCCCCACTGTGAACCCCCTTTTTTTTTTTTTTTTTTTTTTTTTAGGGTTTAATTTATTTATTTATTTTCTGGCACTAAAGCACCCCGGGGCGCGCTGCCTGCAGGGTGTGCTGCCTGCGGGGCGCGCTACCCGCGGGGCGCGCCTCCTGCGGGGCGCGCCTCCTGCGGGGCGCGCTACCCGCGGGGCGCGCTACCCGCGTGGCGCGCTGCCTGCGGGGCTGGGGTGACGAGCCAGGGAGGGCGCCTGGGCGACGGGCTAGGACGGGCGCCTGGGCGACGGGCTAGGACGGGCGCCTGGGCGACGGGCTAGGGCGCAGGCCTGGGCGACGGGCTAGGACGGGCGCCTGGGCGACGGGCTAGGGCGCAGGCCTGGGCGACGGGCTAGGGCGGGCGCCTGGGCGACGGGCTAGGGCGGGCGCCTGGGCGACGGGCTGGGGCGGGCGCCTGGGCGACGGGCTGGGGCGGGCGCCTGGGCGACGGGCTGGGGCGGGCGCCTGGGCGACGGGCTGGGGCGGGCGCCTGGGCGACGGGCTGGGGCGGGCGCCTGGGCGACGGGCTGGGGCGGGCGCCTGGGCGACGGGCTGGGGCGGGCGCCTGGGCGACGGGCTGGGGCGGGCGCCTGGGCGACGGGCTGGGGCGGGCGCCTGGGCGACGGGCTGGGGCGGGCGCCTGGGCGACGGGCTGGGGCGGGCGCCTGGGCGACGGGCTGGGGCGGGCGCCTGGGCGACGGGCTGGGGCGGGCGCCTGGGCGACGGGCTGGGGCGGGCGCCTGGGCGACGGGCTAGGGCGGGCGCCTGGGCGACGGGCTAGGGCGTGGGCCTGGGCGACGGGCTAGGGGCGCAGGCTAGGGGCGCGGAGGGCGCTAACGCGCGGAGGAGGAGGGCGCTAAGGCGCGGAGATGGCGCGGAGGGCGCGGTGGCTAAGGCGCGGAGGGCGCGGAGGGCACGGAGGGCGCGGAGGGCGCGGAGGGTGCTAGGGCGCAAGGGCGCGGAGGGCGCGGAGGGCGCGGAGTGTGCTAGGGCGCAAGGGCGCGGAGGGCGCTAGGGCGCGAGCTAGGCTAGGCTAGGCGAGAGGATCGACACCTACTCATGATACCATCTCAAAGTTAGCGAACAACGGAATGATTGGAATAGAAACGAATGGGGTACAAATGAGCAACCCTAGAAGCTGTACCCCCTAGAGTGCAACTCACTATAGCCTATCATATCAATGTTCAACATTTGACACAGCATAGCACTAGCTAGCTCGCACGCACCGCGTTACCGTTTGCATGTTTCGCGTATAAATGTTCGCTCATGCCTTAGCTCACATCTTTGTACTCGTTTGACACCTTAGTGCAATTCAGGGCTCTCGTTATCAGACTAATTTAGTCTGTTGGTCTAGATTTCAGTCGCATTTTTTGTTGTTCATATGTTCTCGCAGACAAAAAAATGTGGCTCATATGAGAGCCCAGATAAGCCGTTTAAACTCATATGTTTTTTCAGAACACAGGTTATATTTCGTATGAGTTTCCAGACAGTGAGGATACATCTGTCTGATAACATAAGGGAAAACAAAGTAGCTCGATAATCCCCTCACAATATCGATCCCACACCCGCCGGAACCCGTGTTAAAATCAAACCGACTACGCCATCCACATGAATTCATGTGAACTTTAAAACATTTCATATGTTTTCACAGACGGCCTTAAATATTTCATCTGAAAATCAGATCACCCAGGATCCCTCATATGATGGTCAGACTAAAAACAAAAATTTACTTTTTCATCAGACGGCCCAAATAGTTAGCAAGAGCCCTGGTGCAATTCTCGCTACCTCGATTCATTGCACCCGTAACACTTGGTTATCAGAGCCCCTTTCTTTCGGACCGCGCATCTCCGCACCCCAGGAATTCAACTTTTGATTTTTCACTCGAAGGGACTCACGTACCTTAGCACCTAGTAGCCGCTGTCCTCGCGTTCTCTCGCAAACGCGTGCAGCCACGACTGCGCCTAGACTAAGACGAGCCGATGCCCTTCGAAATGGCTGAACACATCAACGTCACGACTCTCACGCAGGAGCACTTGAACGATCTGCTGCGACAAATCCGCGAGAGCGCCGAGGAAATTGCGACGCTGACGGCAGAACGCTCGTCCCTGCAAAACGACCTCACACGAGCACAATCCCAAGCACCTGGCACTCCGATTCAGCCCGCACCACAAACATCACAGCACGGGAGTGTGGGGCAACCCGCGAGCGCCGCAAGTGATGGCGTCGTCCGCCATGACGGAGACGACGACCACGGCACGACACACCCCGACGCGACGAATGCGGCCAGGACTCAGCCTCAAGTCACGATTACAGTGCCGGCCGGCAGATCAACTCTTCCGTCGCCGATGCCGTTAAAGCCGCAGCGTCCGCCATGCTTTGACCCAAGTCAGCGGGGTGGTCCTACCGTTCAGGCGTGGCTCTTCACGTTGAACGTTTTCTTCGACGCGAACTACGTCTCGGAGGATACGGCGAAGATTCGTTACGCCGTGTCGTTGCTGCGAGGACCCGCCATGGACTGGTGGCGCGTCATCGTCACGAAGCCGATGGACTACGCGACTCTACCGACACGGGAAGGACAAACCGGACCCTGGGCGCCGTCGTATTTCGTGGAGGTGCCCCAGTATCACACGTGGGACGCGTGGTGCGCAGGTCTGCGCGCTCGTTTCGAGCCAATCGCGGCTTCGATCGCGGCGCGACAGAAGCTCCGCACTTGGCGCCAACTCGGTTCCGTCCAAGACTACACGAGCGGATTTCTGGCGCTATGCGAGCAGGTGGGATATATGCACGAGAGCGAACGCATCGACCGCTACATCGGCGGCCTGAAGCAGGACATCGCTCAGGGAATCCAGCTTCGCGGCGTCACCGACTTTCAAGAAATTCTCGCTATGGCGGAGAAACTCGACTTCTTCCGCCGACCGAGACCGGGGTCCTACGAAAGCAGCCATTGGGGACATCGGCCTCGTGGGACGAACGAGGGCGCCACGATACGTGCCGTCGCCGCAAATGCCGCTGCCGCACCGTTCAAAGGGCGCTGCTTTGCGTGCAATCGGCCGGGACATCGCAAGAGCGAATGCCCGGAAAACGCTAAGGGAAAGGGGGAAGCTGAGCAGCAGAAACAGACCAAGCAGCAGGGAAACGCTGGGAGTCAGTAGCAGACGGGCCCTCTACTGACAGGTCACGCCGCTCGCCCGACCCAACCGACCCTCACCGAGTGATTGTGCCGGTTCACGCAATCGACCACACCCGGCCGAATAAGGAGGGTACCACGGTAGACAACCCCATACTGCTTAGTGGGAAAATCGAGACGGACTTAGTAAAAATCTTCGTCGACGGGGGAGCCAGCCACAGCCTCATCAACACTGCTACAGCACGAAAACTGCGACTGCCACTGGACAGATGTTTACCTGAGATCGACGCACGACTGGTAGACGGCACGCCGCTGGCAATACGGGAACGCGTAGACCGGGTTCGGATTCGATGTGGGGGTAACTTCACATTTAGCCAGGAAATGCTCGCAACGACCCTCGACGGAACCGATATTTTAGTCGGGCGTGATTGGCTGCAACGACACAATCCGCGAATCGACTGGACGACGGGTGACTTCACCGTGCGAGTGAACGGTAACAACATCGCCTTACCCCGCTGGGGCTCGCCTGAGTCTTCGTCGGTGCGTGTCAATGCGATCACGATGAAACGCGCCGTAGCGGCAGGAGCTGACGTGTACGCGGTCGACATTCGGGAAGCCGAGGCAGCAGACAAAGGAGGGGATTTACAGAAACTGCTGGCCGACGTACCGAATGATCTGGCAGCACTGTTGAAGCAGTACAGCGACATCTTCCCGGACGATTTACCGACGGGACTGCCACCTCAGCGACCGCACGACCACAGGATAGAGTTAGAACCAGGGGCACAACCAACAGTACAGCGACACTTCCGACTGACCCAACCCGAACTGGACGAACTGAGGAAGCAGCTCGATTACCTGCTCGAGAAGGAATTCATTCGCCCTAGCTCGTTGCCCTTCGCCGCACCGATACTATTCACACCGAAAAAAGACGGGGGATTTCGCATGTGCATAGATTACAGAGCACTGAACAGGGTTACCATCAAATCCCGTTATCCCATCCCGCGAGCTGACGAACTGATCGACCAACTGCGCACAGCCCGGGTTTTCTCGAAAATCGACCTCCGAGGGGGTTACCACCAGATTCGCGTCAATCCGCCCGACTGCCCTAAGACCGCATTTCGAACACGCTACGGATCCTTCGAATACACCGTCATGCCTTTCGGACTGACCAACGCCCCCGCCACTTTTCAAATGACCATGAACGAAGCTTTCCGCCCACTCTTAGATAAGTGTGTCATCGTATACCTGGATGACATACTGATCTACAGCCCTGACAGAGCACAGCACTTATAGGACATCGAAACAGTTTTTAAAATACTGAGTGAGAACCGCCTACTGACGAAAGCGTCTAAGTGTGAGTTTTTACAGGACCGCCTAGAATTTTTGGGACACGTTATTTCAGCTGCAGGCGTGGAAATAGACCCGAAGAAAATTGCGACGATTCAAGCATGGCACGCGCCGACCAACTTGACCGAGTTGCAGAGTTTTTTGGGGTTCGTCAACTACGTGCGCCGGTTCGTCCCCGACATGGCGAAGCTGAATGCCCCGCTGACAGACCTGCTGAGGAAGGGGGTTGAGTACACGTGGGGGGAGAAAGAGCAAGCTGCCTTCTCGGCCCTCAAAAACATTTTGTGCTCACCGCCCGTGTTTCACATCGCAGATCCACACCGTCCGTTCGAGCTCGTCACCGACGCAAGTGACATCGCTGTGGGAGCACTATTGTTGCAGGATTTCGGGAACGGCCTCCAGCCAATCGCGTACGAGTCCCGCAAGCTGCACCCGCCCGAACGCAACTACCCGATACACGACCGCGAAATGCTGGCGATCGTGCACGCGTTCAAGGTTTGGCGGTGTTACCTGACTGGCGCCGACGTGAAAGTACGGACAGACCACCGATCACTACAGTACCTACGCGCCCAACCAAATCTCAATCCGCGACAGATTCGCTGGTTGGACTACCTCGAGTCCAACTTCCACTACACGGTTACGTACAAGAAAGGCGCCTCCAACATCGCCGACGCACTCACCCGCCTGACCGCCCAACTCCATGCCATCCTACTCGCCCAAACCAACCCGCTTTTAACAGGCCTATTCACCCACGGATACCGCACCGACCCATTTTTCACGACGGGAAACTCACAGCAACTAGCAGAAGCTAAAGGAGTTTATTACGTAAAAACAGGCACCAACCGCATCTGGGTACCCGCGTACTCACTACTGAGGGAGCTGCTACTGCAGGAGGCACACGACGGAATTACCTCGGGACATTTTGGGGTAGAAAAAACGCGACAGCAACTGCAGCGGTATTACTACTGGCCGGAGCTGTTGACCGACGTACAGCAGCACGTGGGCTCGTGCCCCACGTGTCAGGTGATGAAGAGCTCGAGGAAGCGGAAGGCGGGTCAATTACAGCCGATACCACCGCCCGAGCGCGCCTGGCAGCAGGTTACCATGGACTTCGTCACAGGGTTACCTTCGAACCCTGGGGGTAACGACGCGGTGATGGTCGTCGTTGACAGGTTGACGAAGATGGCACACTTCGCTGCGTGCAAAAAGTCGATCTCAGCCGAGGAGACCGCTCGTCTGTTCATTGCAGCCGTTGTTCGCCTGCACGGGATACCAGCAGCGATTATCAGCGACAGGGACATGAAGTTTACCAGCAACTTCTGGAAAAATCTCTGGGAGCAGTTCGGGACCAGGCTACAGTTCAGTTCGTCGTACCACCCCGAGACCGACGGTCAAACGGAGCGGACGAATCATACGATGGAGCAGTTGATTTGCGCCACGTGCGACGACCCCACGACTTGGGAGCAGCAGCTGCCGCTGATCGAGTTCGCGTACAACAACGCCACGTCAGCGACTACGCAACAGTCCCCCTTCTACCTGAACTACGGGCAAAACCCTACAGTGCCCATGACGCCGAGTCCGGACAACCCAACACCACGTGCACAGCAATTCGCCGAAATTCTGCAAGCTGCCCGCACCAGAGCCGCAGAAGCAATTAAAAAAGCAAACGTCATCGCTAAGCGCAACGCTGACCGCCACCGCCGCCCAGTCACATACCAGTCAGGGGATTACGTACTGCTCGACACGCAAAATCTGCGACTGCCCGACGTACCGAAACTTCGACCGCGCTACTGTGGCCCATTCCAAATCAGCCACATGAGCACACCAGTAACCGCGCACCTACTGTTACCGACCGACTGGTACATCAGCCCTTCATTCCACGTCAGCTTGCTTCGCCCATACATCGCAACCACAAGCCAACTGCCTCGCCACCGCCCGCCATCCATGACTCGCCCTGCATCGGAGCCGATCATCGAGCCCGAAAAAATCCTGAGCCATCGGATTCGACACCCCACGGGAATCAGGAGGATTGAATTCCTCGTTCGCTGGAAGGACCGCACGCCAACTGAAGATAGCTGGGTGCCCCTGGCCAACATTGACAACCACCCTGCCCTGCAAGTGTACCTGAGGAGCCGGGGATTCCGCGATATACACGCACTCGCGTAGCGGAGGGGGCTTCTTGAGGGGGGGGGGGTAGTGTAAGGAATTTTCTCGGCATTCCTTACGGAGCCCGACTACATCGCGTACAGCAAGAGCCGTTGTTCGCCCGTTACTGCTAACGGGACTTCGCCAACTTCGCGCGCACTGTTTTGCCAAACCTCGCACTGCTGGCCCGGCCGTGTCGGCCTACGCTTCGGGACTAGCCCGAGCCTCGCTGCCAGCATAGCACTAGCTAGCTCGCACGCACCGCGTTACCGTTTGCATGTTTCGCGTATAAATGTTCGCTCATGTCTTCGCTCACATCTTTGTACTCGTTTGACACCTTAGTGCAATTCTCGCTACCTCGATTCATTGCACCCGTAACAGAATGGCAGGAGCAATGTTGTGGGACCAATTTTCTGTTGTTTGGTGAAACAAGAGGAGATAGTCTTTTGGAGGTGTTAGCCGTTTTTCACCGCTTTGCATCGATATTCGCCTTTCTGAATTTAGATGACTACCATATACGGTGAGATCGTAGCAGAGGCTTTCAGTTACTTTCCCGACCGCTCGGCATCGATACTCACCTTTCTAAAAACCCGGAGGGTCTCGTGTCAAGCAAATGAGCTTGTGTGACACACCTCAACCTCAGATCGCAGAAAAGGCTTCCAATTTCCCTTCACAGATTCGTGACTTAAAGCCGGAAGCCCAAATTGCACAAGTTTTAAAAGGATGACGCGAGGGGTTTTTCCTGGTTTGGGTTTTGGCGAGTGATTCTGATTTCGGGCATTTCGTTTTTTTCGCCAAACCCAGCCAGCCCACGTATTTCGCCCTGGGGGTTGTGTCAGCACCCGAAAGTCCCAAATTGCAGGTGCGCTACTTTTCAAAGCTTGCACACTGCACTTCTTCAAGTTTTAAAAGCATGACCCACGCGCCTCGCAATTTGGGACTCGGGCTTTAACCGAGTCAGACCTTCGATCTGTGCTGATCTTAGTCTAACAGCCCACCACAGCGCAAGTTCTGCTCGACCCGTGCACTCTTCCGTTCGTTTTCATCATCTCTCGACCTGTTTCCGTAGCATCCGGGCTCCGATCGACGTTCCGCAGATTCGCAGCTCAGAAACCCACGATTCAAACCGCTTAGCATGGCGGCAGCTCAGGTAGTCCCCGTCCCCGCGATGGCAGGCGGAGGAGGAGGAGGAGGAGGAAGAGGAGCGAAAGGCGAGACGTTTTCGGACACGAGCAGGAAGGACGATATCCGTCAGGCGAACATCATGGCTGCTAAAGCCGTGGCGGATGCTGTGCGAACAAGCCTGGGGCCCCGGGGGATGGATAAGATGCTCACGACGGCCACCGGCGAGGTCATTATTACCAACGACGGCGCGACGATTCTCAACAAGGTGCGACGATTCGCAACAAGGTGCGACGATTTTCAGGAAGGTGCGACGATTTTCAGGAAGATGCGACTGCGAAAGTGTGATTTTCCCGCGAGATTTAGTCACGGCATGGATGATGGAACGTCCAGCAGGAACTGCAATATCCAGTAGTAATGGATGCAATAGCGGATCTGTAAGGGACTGATCAGTTGTTGTGGAGATTCAGGGCTCCTGGCAACCTCAGAGTTCGTGAAATTGGAAGAGGAGGTAGAAATTTACAGTGAATCCGGCCTTCTGCTGCTGGTGCTGCTGCTGGTGCTGCTGCTGCTGCTGCTGCTGCTGCTGCGCTGTGTGCATTTTAAGGTGGGAGTCCTCGTTGAAACCCAAGGCTGACACAGATCCACGTCACCGCATCCCGTTAATGTGCTTTTCGGCGTCCGCGGTTTCAGATGAGGTCTTGATTCGCAATTTGAAGTATTTCTCCCCAGCATTCAGAGTTTCTCCAGCCTTCGACGCCTCGATCCTGCTTTACTACTTCTCTTCTTCCGCCATTTGGACCGAGAGGCCAGAGCTGTTTAGACCAGAACCGTTTGTTTTGGCTGCGATTCGTCCATCCCGCTGTTTCTGAAATCAGGCCTTTTTCCCCCCCTGTTTCTCTACCGACACGATTTTCGTGTACTTGTGACACGATTCCTTGTAAGAAGCTACTGAAGTCCGTTCAACAACGTCACCATGCTATCGATTTGCCCTGTAACGCGTATCCCGGTTCAGATGGAGGTGACACAGCCAGCGGCGAAGATGCTGGTGGAGCTGTCCAAGTCGCAGGACATTGTCGCCGGCGACGGCACCACCACAGGTCCGTCGCAGGATCTGAGATCCGGAATTTGGATTTCGCGGTTCAGGATTCGGGATCTGGAATTCGGGATTTGGTATTCTGTATTCGGGAATTCGGGCTCGGTTTACGAGCTTTGGAATTTGGGATCCGGGTTCGTGGAACAAGCAGTGGTTTCTCTGTATGGGGGTTCAGGGTTATGGGTGTTGGGGACGTTTAAGATTCGGAGTTGTTGCATCCAGCGCCATGTTTGAGTGCCCAGCGAGGAAGCTCTGATTCTTGTCGCGGATTCCTTTCTTTGTTCAGGTGTGTGTACATGCGTGTGTATGTGTCAACTCCACCAATTTTTTCTTCCTGTACCCTTTTTTTGTAAAGTTTCTTTGTTTTCTGCCTCAAAAGCTCGGCAATTAGCTTTCTGCGCACTATGTGTCTCCGTTCCCCCTCCCCCCCTTCCCCCCTTCCGCCTCCCCTTCCTCCCCGCGGTGCAGTGGTGGTGGTGGCGGGTGCGCTGCTGAAGGAGTGCCTGTCGCTGCTGGGAAAGGGCATCCACCCTACAATCATCTCCGAGGCTCTGCACAAGGCTGCTAACAAGGCCGCCGAGGTACGAAGGAGGTGTATCCTGAGCTGGTTTGAATGCGGGACAAATGCGGGACAAGGGTGTTTATGCTGGGAAGTAGTATCCACCCGGCAACTATCTCTGAGGCTCTGCACAAGGCCGCTAACAAGGCCGCCGAGGTACGGTGAATGAGGGTTAAGCATGAAAAGAGACTTGAAAGATGTCATGGGTAGGAAGCTTCTGGCTCGGCTATTGCGTGTGGTGTTGTGCCTTCTTCTCCTTACACTGAACACCACTCTGTTTCCCCCTCCGAGGCTTTTTGCAATCCCTCGCCGCTCTCCCATCCCCCTCCGCCCATGTACACCCCCTCCTCCTCCTCCATGCGCCATTTCTTAATATTTCTCTCCCTGGCATATCCTCCCTGCCTATGAAGCTATCAGACGGTTTTTAAGAATTCTCAAAAACCCTCAGTGCCTATGAAGCTGTCAGACTCAAATTTATTAAATAATTTACTTTCCTTCATGTTCCTAGTCCCCTCCATCCCGCATGCAACAATCCCCCCGCTCCCCTCCCCTCTACCCACCCTTGCTTGCCCCCCCGTTCTCCCCCTTCCTCTGCCCTTCATCAACCCCCCCAACTTCCCCTCGAGCACAGATTCGCACCACCATGGCAGTGCCAATGGAGCCGTGAAACGGCAACTCCCCTCCTTATCTGTGCCCGCGTGGAACTCCCGCCCCCCCCTTCTTCCTCCCCCCTTCCCCCCCCCCCCCAACCTTTTCCTGCAGATCCTCACCACCATGGCGGTGCCAGTGGACCTGTCAGACTGGGCGTCCCCTCGTTACCGCGTGATTGAACAAGGGTTTTGAGACGTCTCAAAACTCGTCCCCTCGTTACCACGTGATTGAACAAGGGTTTTGAGACATCTCAAAACTCGTCCCCTCGCTACCGTGTGATTGAAGAAGGGTTTTGAGACGTCCCAAAACTCGTCCCCTCGTTACCGCGTGATTGAACAAGGGTTTTGAGACGTCTCAAAACTCGTCCCCTCGTTACCGCGTGATTGAAGAAGGGTTTTGAGACGTCTCAAAACTCGTCCCCTCGTTACCGCGTGATTGAAGAAGGGTTTTGAGACGTCTCAAAACTCGTCCCCTCGTTACCGCGTGATTGAAGAAGGGTTTTGAGACGTCTCAAAACTCGTCCCCTCGTTACCGCATGATTGAAGAAGGGTTTTGAGACGTCTCAAAACTCGTCCCCTCGTTACCGCGTGATTGAAGAAGGGTTTTGAGACGTCTCAAAACTCGTCCCCTCGTTACCGCATGATTGAAGAAGGGTTTTGAGACGTCTCAAAACTCGTCCCCTCGTTACCGCGTGATTGAAGAAGGGTTTTGAGACGTCTCAAAACTCGTCCCCTCGTTACCGCGTGATTGAAGAAGGGTTTTGAGACGTCTCAAAACTCGTCCCCTCGTTACCGCGTGATTGAAGAAGGGTTTTAAGACGTCTCAAAACTCGTCCCCTCGTTACCGCGTGATTGAAGAAGGGTTTTGAGACGTCTCAAAACTCGTCCCCTCGTTACCGCGTGATTGAAGAAGGGTTTTGAGACGTCTCAAAACTCGTCCCCTCGTTACCGCGTAATTGAAGAAGGGTTTTGAGACGTCTCAAAACTCGTCCCCTCGTTACCGCGTAATTGAAGAAGTGTTTTGAGACGTCTCAAAACTCGCCCCCTCGTTACCACGTGATTGAAGAAGGGTTTTGAGACGTCTCAAAACTCGTCCCCTCGTTACCGCGTGATTGAAGAAGGGTTTTGAGACGTCTCAAAACTCGTCCCCTCGTTACCGCGTGATTGAAGAAGGGTTTTGAGACGTCTCAAAACTCGTCTTGAAGAAGGGTTTTGAGACGCCTCAAAACTCGTCCCCTCGTTACCGCGTAATTGAAGAAGGGTTTTGAGACGTCTCAAAACTCGTCCCCTCGTTACCGCGTGATTGAAGAAGGGTTTTGAGACGTCTCAAAACTCGTCTTGAAGAAGGGTTTTGAGACGCCTCAAAACTCGTCCCCTCGTTACCGCGTAATTGAAGAAGGGTTTTGAGACGTCTCAAAACTCGTCCCCTCGTTACCGCGTGATTGAAGAAGGGTTTTGAGACGTCTCAAAACTCGTCCCCTCGTTACCGCATGATTGAAGAAGGGTTTTGAGACGTCTCAAAACTCGTCCCCTCGTTACCGCGTGATTGAAGAAGGGTTTTGAGACGTCTCAAAACTCGTCCCCTCGTTACCGCGTGATTGAAGAAGGGTTTTGAGACGTCTCAAAACTCGTCCCCTCGTTACCGCGTGATTGAAGAAGGGTTTTAAGACGTCTCAAAACTCGTCCCCTCGTTACCGCGTGATTGAAGAAGGGTTTTGAGACGTCTCAAAACTCGTCCCCTCGTTACCGCGTGATTGAAGAAGGGTTTTGAGACGTCTCAAAACTCGTCCCCTCGTTACCGCGTAATTGAAGAAGGGTTTTGAGACGTCTCAAAACTCGTCCCCTCGTTACCGCGTAATTGAAGAAGTGTTTTGAGACGTCTCAAAACTCGTCCCCTCGTTACCGCGTGATTGAAGAAGGGTTTTGAGACGTCTCAAAACTCGTCCCCTCGTTACCGCGTGATTGAAGAAGGGTTTTGAGACGTCTCAAAACTCGTCCCCTCGTTACCGCGTGATTGAAGAAGGGTTTTGAGACGTCTCAAAACTCGTCTTGAAGAAGGGTTTTGAGACGCCTCAAAACTCGTCCCCTCGTTACCGCGTAATTGAAGAAGGGTTTTGAGACGTCTCAAAACTCGTCCCCTCGTTACCGCGTGATTGAAGAAGGGTTTTGAGACGTCTCAAAACTCGTCCCCTCGTTACCGCTCCCTCGCACCCTTAAACGCAACTCACTCTGGCCCTCCTTCTCCCTTCCCCTCTCCCCCCCTCCCCCCCCCACCCGTTCTGCAGATCCTCACCACCATGGCGGTTCCAGTGGAGCTGTCGGACCGCGAGTCGCTCGTCAAGAGCGCCAGCACCTCGCTCAACAGCAAGGTACAGTGTGGTGCAATGCGGTGCAGTGCAGTGCTGTGCAGTGTGGTGCAATTATGCAGTGCAGATGGCTTGGCTGCGGTCACATTTCAGCCAGGAGAGTTCCCGCCTCACCATTTTGCCATCTTGTTTCCAAGGAGCGGTTTTATGTCTCACCAAGGAGGGTACTGGCTGCCCTTGTTTCAGATATGAGAACTCTCAAAAGGTTCAGGCGTTTCTTCCTTGGCAGAAGCGTCTCTTTCGGACTTCGTCCTCACACCATTCTCTCGTGTGTCCCTTAAGAAAACGCTTCCTGCTCCACTCTTTGTGTGGAGAAGATGAAAGCGCTCTCTCACCTCGCCTCGTTGTCCCGTGTTATCCACCTGGCGCATGCCCGCGTGCCCGACTGCCCTTCCTGTGCGCAGGTGGTCAGCCAGTACTCTTCTCTGCTTGCCCCGCTAGCAGTTGACTGTGTTCTGCAGGTGAGAGCGGAAGGGTCCCTGATTAAGGCGCCGTTTTGCCATGCTTACATCGTTCTGACGCTTTTAGCAACGCACATACCCTCACCAAACACCTCATCGCATGCCCTTATTACAGTGTGTTGCTTTCAAAAGTATTCGCCCGTACCTGTTAAACGAGCTGTTTTCCTAGTCAAACTACATTTACCTAACCCTACTCGAGCCCCTCTCGCTACCTGTTCTCTGCTGACGTGGCAGGTGATGGACCCCAGCCGCCCAGATGTGGTCGATCTTCGGGACATCAAAGTGCTCAAGAAGCTGGGCGGCACGGTGAGTGCTGGGCGGCGCAGTGAGTGCTGGGCGGCACACTGTGTGTTGGTGGCACAATTTCGCGAATTGCGGGTTTCATTTCTTTCTCTTGTGCGAGTAGCACCTGCCAAATGGTGCTGGGCGCGAGGGATTAGTACCAACACATGGTATCAACCACGAGTAATCATACCCTGCGCCGTCTCCATGCTTATTCCTGTCTTCCCTTCTGCGCTTTCTCCCCTTCCCATCCACTTGCCTTTTAGGTGGACGACACGGAGATGGTGCGTGGGCTGGTGTTTGACCGCAAGGCGAGCTGCTCCCACCTTGATTAACCCCCGCTCTCATTCCGCTTCCCACCAACCCACACCCCACATATTCCCCCACCCACAGGTGGACGACACGGAGATGGTGTGCGGGCTGGTGTTTGACCGCAAGGCGAGCTGCTCCCGCCTTGATTAACCCCCGCTCTCATTCCGCTTTCCACCAACCCACACCCCACATATTCCCCCACTTGGCAGGTGGACAACACGGAGATGGTGCGCGGGCTGGTGTTTTACTGCAAGGCGAGCCACACCACCTCTTCTACTTGATTCTTATTCTGCCCCCCTCCTCCACTCCCCCCACTCACAGGTGGATGACACGGAGATGGTGCGCGGGCTGGTGTTTTACTGCAAGGCGAGCCACACCACCTCTTCTACTTGATTCTTATTCTGCCCCCCTCCTCCACTCCCCCCACTCACAGGTGGATGACACGGAGATGGTGCGCGGGCTGGTGTTTGACCGCAAGGCGAGCCACGCAGCAGGCGGGCCGTCAAGAGTGGAGAAGGCGAAGATTGGGCTGATTCAGTTCCAGATCTCGCCGCCCAAAACCGACATGGAGCAGTCCGTGATCGTCTCCGACTACACCCAGGTGAGCTGCCGCCCAGAGCTGCCGCCCAGTTGAGCTGCTGCCCGGTTGAATTGCCGCCCGGTTGCCGGCCAGGTCGGGTGGGACACGAGGCAAGTGATCGAGTGTAGTTCGAGTGAACACAGGTGAAAGACGAGAATCTCTCAACGCATTGCTCGTGCAAGATTCAGCTTCGCCCGGTGCTGCCTGTGCTCCCTCCTTGCGCCCCATCTGCTGTTGGTTTCCCCTCCTCTCTCTATCACTGGAATCAGATGGACCGTATCCTCAAGGAGGAGCGCAACTACATTCTCAACATCATCAAGAAGATCCGCGCCACGGGGTGCAACGTTCTCCTCATTCAGAAGTCCATCCTGCGCGACGCCGTGACAGACCTGTCGCTGCACTACCTGGCCAAGGCCAAGATCCTGGTCGTGAAGGACGTGGAGCGGGACGACATTGAGTTCATCAGCCGCACGCTCAACTGCCTGCCCATTGCAAATCCGGAGCACTTCCGCGCGGAGAAACTCGGGCAGGCGGATCTGGTGGAGGAGGTTCCTGTGGGGGAGGGCCGGGTGAGTAGCTGTGGGGAGTGGGCCAGCTGTGGTGGGTGAGTATCTTTTGGGGATGAATTGTGCTTGAGCTGTAAGGGTTTTTTAAATCCTTTCGTCCCCCCTTCCCCTGCCTCTCCCGCTCCTCCTCATACCACAACAGGTGGTGAAAATCACGGGCATCAAGGACATGGGGCGGACCATGAGCGTGGTCGTGCGAGGGTCCAACAGCCTGGTGCTGGAGGAGGCGGAGCGCAGCCTGCATGACGCGCTCTGTGTCGTGCGCTGCCTCGTCAACAAGCGCTTCCTCATTGCTGGCGGAGGGGCGCCGGAGATAGAGGTCAGCCGGCAGCTGGCGGCGTGGAGCAAGCAGCTGGAGGGCAAGGAGAGCTACTGCGCGAGGGCGTTCGCACAGGCCCTGGAGGTATGTTGACTGCGAATTCTAGTTGCAAACTGTTGACTCCCAGCCGTTGATTGCTTGACTGTTGACTGCTAGCCATTGATTGCTTGACTGTTGACTGCTAGCCGATGATTGCTTGACTGTTGACTGCTGACTGTTGAATTCTAGCCGTTGACTGCTGACTGTTGACTGCTACCCGTTGACTGCTGACTGTTGACACGTTGAGGGGAGTGGGTGGAAATGGAGAGGTCAATATGTGAACTTCAACCCCTTCCCCCCCTTCCCTCCCGCCTGCCACACTTATGCTCTGCTCTTCTCTTCTTTCGGCAGGTGGTGCCGTACACGCTGGCGGAGAATGCAGGGCTGAACCCCATCTCCATCGTCACTGAGCTGCGCAACAAGCATGCCGAGGGGGAGGTGAGCTCTCAGCAACCAGCCCATGGTGTGGGGGAAGGGGGGAGAGCAGGAAACAGACGCTATGTAGGAAATCTGGGGGAAAAAAAAAAAAAAATCAACCCCATTACACACACACATACACACACACACACACGCACACACACACACACATGCATGCACAAAAACACAAAAAAACTCAACCCCATTTTCACTGTCACTGACCTGCGCCGCAAACACGCCGAGGGGGAGGTGAGTGCTTGGCAAAGTTTATTGGTTAACTTGAAAATGGGGAGCAAACATGGTGAGGCAGAGGTGAGCTTCGAGTACCCAGCAAGACGGGGGCAGGGGGAGGGAGTGACGAGAGAGGGGAGTGGGGGGGGAGCGATTTGTGCAGAACTGCTCATGTGGTACGGACCGGTTGATTGTGATTTTTTTCGATTGAGCGCATGGGTTTCTGCGTTATTATCGGTGTGTGCTGCCGTTCCCTTATCAGTTGAAGTACATAAAAGGCTACTCTTGTATCCACAGGTGTTAACCCTCCCTCCCTCCCTAAGAAAATGCCCTGCTGAAAAGAACACGTAGTGGGTTAATGATGAACAACTTCCTGTTCTGAACCCTGAACATCTCTCTGCCGATCCCTGGAATCATGTAACCATGTTACAGGTTAGTGCGGGCATCAATGTGCGCAAGGGTGCGATCAGCAACATGTTTGAGGAGAATGTGGTGCAGCCGCTGCTCGTGAGCACAAGCGCCATTTCCCTCGCTGCAGAGTGCGTTAGGATGATTCTCAAAATCGACGATATTGTCATCACTAGATAGTCCTAGACTGGTGATGCTGCTGATATGCGAATAATTGAATAATATACTGATCTCCAAGATTTTGTTGCAATTGCTAGTTTACTAGGTAGCTGCTGACAGTTGCGGATCAATCATTCTTGTAGTGGTAACTTTAGAAGCGAAGTTAACGTGGATGTATTTATAAAAGCCTAGAGTGGTGTACCGGTATGTTTCACTTCGACGTGATGAGTGGGTGTTCAGCGCGTACATTTAGACTTGGCTCAGGCCCACGTGCCAACCAGTGGGGTTCATATTCCTCCGCTAACTTCGCTATATATCATTGGTCGCCTCCTCAGGCCGAAGGAGATCTAAGAAACAAATTTGCCTTGTTGTTGGGCATTCCCTAAACGCCAATTGTTCCCTGTCGACTAGCAACAGTTTGCCAGCCCGTGAAAGATTGAGCTGGCCTGCACAACGCCCCTGGAGCCACCACAAGTCGCTGCTGCCATCAAAATTGCCAGTTGATCGCAGTTGGATCGACCAAAGTCGAGGGAGGTCAATTGCGAGAGTATCCGAGGTGTGGTCTTCTAGACGATTTGTTACTACGGAACGTCTTTTTTCGCCGAGACTTCCAGGCCCAGCCAGCCGACTGTCGTGCAAAAACCCGAGGACCGAGAAAAAATCCATAAGATCAGCGAGAACTAGGCACTTCAAAAGGGGCAAGAGGTCTTCGCAAAACATATTCGTGACTTCGCAAAACGGGATCTTTCAATTTCGTCAGTCCGTTCCCTTCCCTTCACCTAGACTCCCGTCACCTGTCCCAGTATTCCAGCAATAGAATAGAAGCCCATTCCAGCTTTCAGTGGCAATCCATTCCAACTTGCTGTAAACAGTGGTGCGTGCTATTCGCCATATACAACCTTGATAGCTTCAGGAGTTGATCTGACACGTCCTTCCTAGGTTCCTCCTCAGTTCCCGGGTTCCTCGATTCTTGGGCTTCTCAACTAGCTGTTGGTCAGAAGTTTGAAACGTTTCGCTCAGGCTTTCCCTAGAAGCGTTTCCTTACGATGGCGCTGCCGTGCAACAGCTGTATGATTAGGGTTGTTTGGCTGTAGACGAGCAATTTGAGGTGGTTTTACTTATTTAATTTATTTATAACTCCTAGGTTTTGACGACAGTACAACAATGGCGACAAACCCTAGGCAGGTTCCGAGCGCCGTGCTAGCGCAGAGGCCCATGTACCTGCTGCGACAGGTGCTTAAGGACTTGTGCCTGCAGAATGGATGGACGTACTCCGTCTTCTGGAGACTGAAGCGTCGCGCGGTTCCGCGAACGTCGCAAACGTAACCCCTGCAGACTCCAGATTTTCTATACGTTGTTTCAAGTCGTGTTTGACGGATTGGGATCGCGAAGAGTCGAGCACTCGCCTGCGCGTTCAATGCAGAAAACCGAAGCTTATCGAAGCTTAGTTTTCCATTTCCTTTCTCGCATCGCGTCCTTAGTAGCATCGCGTCCGTAGTCGCATCCCGTCCTTAGTCGCAGCGCGTCCGTCGTCGCGAAGCCTGATTCACTCGTTCGTTTCGCTGGCTTCTGTTCTGCGTTTTGATCGTTCTCGCAGAAATGTACCGATAAGGGGAAACCGAATGATGAAACGCGAGGACGACGATAACTGGTAAGCTCCCCTCCACCTCTTCCTCCTCTTCTTCCTCTTCCTCCACTTCTGAATTGCCAGCTGAACGACCATTGGGGCCCTCAATGACTGAAACCGAAGCCCTAACTGTGCCATTACTACCTTTGAGGCGCTTGGAAGGCCGAAACCCGGCTCGTCATGTCTCTCCGCATTTCCACACATCCCTAGTTACATCTCGGTTCGTCTCGTTTCATCTTGCTGGCGCGCGAAGTTGCTCGGACAGGATCATTCGTGTCGATTTAAGACTCAGTTGGAGGTTTCTATTTTCTAATTCCCTCCTTTCCTTCCCCCCAGCACACACAACACAACAACCCGATCCCCTCATTTCTTTGAATCAACTCTACCCTTCCCCCCGAGGAGCAGATTGCACAGTGGCGCTATTCCTCTCCCCTCGTGTTATGAGTCGATTTCTAAGTCGACTCGAAAATCGACTCATCACCCGAGGAGCAGATGGCACAGTGGCGCCATCCCTCTCCCATCTTTCCCCTTCCAATAATTCCCTCTCACACGTCTTCCCCACCCGAGTCTCCACCCCCCATTCCCCTCTCTCCCCGCCCTGCACCAACCCACGGGGTGCTCATGTGGGGGACGGGTACCTGGTCCCCCACGCCATGCTTTTGAGTCGACTCAAAACCTGTTTTTGAGTCGATTTTTTAGTCTGTTTCTGAGTCTGTTTTTGAGTCGACTAAAAAACGTGCCCATGTGGGAGGACGGGTATCTGGTCCCTCACACGCCATGCTCAGAAGCCGGAGGACCAGATGGCACGCTGGCTCACCCCATGTCTCCCTCCCTCTCCCCTTCCCCTCGCACTCCACAGGGTGCTCATGTGGGAGAACGGGTATCTGGTCCCTCACACGCCATGCTCAGAAGCTGGAGGACCAGATGGCACGCTGGCTCACCCCATGTCTCCCTCCCTCTCCCCTTCCCCTCGCACTCCACAGGGTGCTCATGTGGGAGGACGGGTACCTGGTCCCTCACGCCGTGCTTAAGAAGCTGGAGGACCAGATGGCCCGGTTGCGCAATTCGGCTTCTAGTGCGGGCGGGGGCGGCAGCAGCAGCAGCCGCCAGGCAGACGCTGTACCCGTTTTAGACGAGCTCTCTTACGACTGGAAGCAGCTGCACGCCACGTATCTGAAGTTCTCGTATCAGATCTATAACTACGGCGAAGGGTACGGTTGCTTGGAAGAATTATGAGTTGGGTTGGGGGCTTGGGTTTTGATGTTAGTTCAGAGGAAGGAACTGTGCTGGAACTGGAAGAAGCTGCACTTTACGAGACATAGCTGAAGCTGTGCTGTTCTATCATATCGATAGCTATGACGAAGGGTAGGACTGCTGTGTTTGGACAGTTTGGGGTTGGGGGGGCTTTGGCTATTGGGAACAACTGAATAGGCGTTCGTTCAGAGAAATCTGTGATGGCTGGAAGCTAGCAACTGCACTGCATGAGACGTAGTTGACGCTCATCCACCAGTTCTGTAACCATGGCGACGGGTAGGGCTGCTATGTGGGGGATAAGGAGTGTTGGCATTTGTTCAGAAAGACTCTGCGACTGGAAGCAGGTCCATGCTGCGAACCTTGGTTTGCCCCATCTCTTGGTTTAGTCTGATGTAATGGCGTAGGGTAGGGTCCGATCCCAGTTGGAAAGTCAAGAGGCGTGCTTGTAGTGACCGGGTTAGGGTTCCTGACATCCCACTGTTGCTGAGCTAGCTTGGAAGAGAGTCTCGCTTCGTGTGCCCTAAGAGTGCCCTTCGTGAAAAAAGGAGTGTTTTGAGACGTCTCAAAACACTCCTTTTTTCACGTGCCTTCGTTCTTCTCGTCTCCCTCTTCCCTCATCCCCCCACTCCTCTCCCGTCGTTCCCTCTCACTCTCCTCTCCCCTCATTACCTCACGCTTTCCTCCCCTTTCCCCCAGGCTGGTGGGCGTGAGTGTGGCATTGGAGGCAGCGGAGTGGGTGTACAGCCATGCCAAGTACCACGCTGATACTCTCAACTCCGTGCAGAGCCAGGTGTGTGTGTGGGGGTGATGGTGTGTGAGAGTGTGAGGGAGTGTGCCGCATTAGAGGCAGCAGAGTGGGTGTACAGCCATGCCAAGTACCACGCTGATACTCTCAACTCCGTGCAGAGCCAGGTGTGTGTGAGTGTGTGTGAGTAAGCGAGTGATTGAGTGTGGAGTTTGTGATCGCGTGAGGGATTGAGAGTGTGTGTCATCGTGTATCTGTGTGTGTGTGGAACGAGAAGCAGACGCACTCACCTCACCTCCGTGCAGAGTTTTGAGGCACCTCAAAAGCCAAGCACCACACACACAGACGCACTCACCTCTGCCCCCCACTCTCCCTTCATCCCCGTGTTTCTCCCCCATGCAGCATCCACCTGGCTGGGCGGAGCACTTCGCGTCTGGCATCAAGGTCAGTCCGCTGATATCGCTGCCAGCTTTCAGTGCTGGCGGTTCCCTCTTGTGCTGCTCCCTTTCACATCGCCTGTATTCCTTTCCTTGCTCTCTCTCATGCCTCATACCCTCGTATCACTCACTCCCTCGCTCTATCTTTCTCTCTCGCTTCTCCTCCTCCTCCACTTGTACTGGGCACCCCACCTGCAGACCATTGCCATAATCCCAGTCCCGGGCGGGGCTGTTCAGCTTGGCTCTGTGCTCCTGGTACGTCTTCTCGTGTGGTTGTGGTGTGTTGTGCTGTGGCGTGGTGTGTCGTGGTGTGGTGTAGTTTGTTGTGTTGCAAAAGGTCAATCACACCACTTCCAGGAGTCGACTCAGGACCAAGTCGATTCCTGGTACGTCCCGCGGTGTGGTGTGTTGTGTACAGCCAATCACAGTCACTCTTACGCTTCTGTAGCCTATCCCATCCAATCCCTTCCCATCCCTTCCCTTCCCGTCCCTTTTCATACCCTCCCATCCCTTTTTCATACCTCCCAACCTTCCCCATCCCCTCCCATCCCATCCCCGCAAATCCCCTCGGAGCTCTCACATCGCAGCATGATATTCACTCAACTCAGAAAGTAAACTCTTCCCACTTCTTCCCTCCCTTCCCTGCTCTCCCCATCCCCTCCCGTCCCCTCCCCTCCTTTCCCCCTCCCCCCGCTCGTTCCCCACAACAGATTAAGGAGGACCCGAGCATTTCACAGGGCCTCAAAGAGAAATTCGAGCAGCTGCAGAAGATTCCAGGAGTCTTCCTCCCTGATTTCATCCCGGAAACTTCCACCACACCTGCAAGCATCGCCAAACCGCTCCCCATGCCACCCTCCCACCTCCCCCCGCATCCCTCCTCCCCATCCTCTCATGGCCCCTCCGCCTCCCCTTCCCATTCTATCGCCTCCTCCCCCCATCCTTCCACGCGCCATACCCCCTCCATCGCTCACCCACCTTCGTCTAGATTAAGCCAGAATTCTAGACCGGGTCCTCTTAGATTCGATCCGCCGAGATCTGACTCTCCCAAGCGGACCACGCAGCGAGCCTTGGCGCAGCTGTCTATCCTGGGCTCCCCGTCAGGTTCGGCAACCATACCTGCTATTCCGCCTTCTGCTTCCGGAGCTGCGGCTGCCGCACCCATGGCGGGCTCTCAGTTGCCGGCCAATCGCAAGCTGACACCTGGCGGGCGCTCGCATTCTCTATCAGCAGCAGATGTTTTAGCAGTACTGACACGGGGAGGAGGGGCAGGGGGGGGAGGGGAAGGGTGGGGAGGAGGGGGAGAGGGGAAGCAGAGTGAGGTGATGCAATCTAATATCGTTCGCGCTTCATCCGCAGGAGGACCTGTGCGAATGCTGCAGCAGCAGCAGCTGGAGCAGCAACAGTCAGAGCAGCATCAGCATCAGCAGCAGCAGCGGTCAGAGCAGCAGAGCCTTCGAATCCAAGCATCTCGCGGCTCCTCCCCCTCTCCCTTCAACCGCTCCCCGTACGGCTCCCCCCGCCCCCACCGCAGCAGCACCAGCCCCCTGCGCGCCACCACCACCACTAACACTCTAACCAACACAAACACCAATACCAACACCAACACCAATACCACCACTAGTGCAGCCTCCTCTCCCCGCTCCCGCATGAGCTGGGGAAGTGGGGGAGAGAGCGGAGGGGCAGCTTGCGGCAGCACGGGCGGAGCAGGCGGCACGGGGTCAGCTGGGGCAGGTGCAACTGGTGCAGGTGGTAATGCTGGTGGTGCTGGTGGTGGTGGTGGTGGTGGTGCGAGGGAGAGGCTGTGTGGGGGTGGCGGCAGTGGCAGCTTGAAACGGCCATGGGAGGAGGACAGTGGTGGTGACGCGGAGGAGATGGAATGTGCTGGGTTGAGTGCGGTGGGCAGTGCGAGAGAGGGGAGTTCAGGAGAGGGGATGGTTGGGGCTGGTGCGTCTGCTGCCGGTGATGGTAATGCTGGTGCTGGTGCCGGTGGTGCCGGTGGTGCTGGTGGTGATGCAGGGGTTTCAAGGCAAGGGTCGGGAGGGGCAGATGGGCAGGGCCAGGGTACAGCAGGAGGGGAGACTTGTGCTGGTGCTGCCAGTGGGGAGGAACGAGCACCAGCAGGAGCGACAGCCGCAACAGCAAGGAGGCAAGGCAGCTTCGGGTCAGGTGGGCTACAGGGTCTAGAAGCCGCCTTTTCTCCCTTCGACTCGACGCAAAGGCAGGGTCTTGGGGCGGCATTTGCAACGTTTTCGACGTCAGAAGAGGAGAGAAGGCGAGCAGAGGAGCAGTTTCGGAAGCTGGCGAGGCAGGCTGAGTTCAACGGCCCCTCTCTGGCCGCTGCTGTCAAGCTCTCCCGCGCTGCCATGAGCCGAGGGTCCTCAGGTGAATTCTCAGGTGCTCCTGCTGGTGCGGCTGGTGGCTCTGCTGGTGCGTCTGCCGGCGGGCTGGTTTCGCCAGGTGGGAGTGGGTCCAAAGCGGTGGACTCCTCCCCACGGGTGCCTATGGAGGTGACGAGTGCTGGGGATAGGCTGGATGCGATCCTGTCCCCTGCGTTTCTATCACCTTCGATACAGTCACCTACACTGGGTGGATTCGGGGGAGGGGGTGGGAGTGGGGGGTCGTTGGCACAGCAGGGTCCTCTGAGGAAGCGGCGTGCAACACCGGAGTTGCATAGGAGGCTCAGCCGAGAGTCGTTTCCCGACTTTGACCTTGATGCTAGATCACCTGGTGCTGCTCCTGCTGCCGCTGCTGCTGCTGGTGGTGCAGCCGCTGCTAGTATTGGTGGTGCTACTGCTGGTGCTGGTGCTGCTGGTGGTGCTGCCAGTACTGCATCTGCGTCCCCGTCTGCATTTGCACCGGGTGGCTTGGCGGATCCATCTCCGAGCCTCGTTCGCGGGCCTGTAAGCAGGCTCGGCACCACGCTCAACCGAAGCTCGTCCTTAGGTCCGGGACCGGGAGTGACGACGCGGCGGCTGGACCCTTCATCCGCTGCTGTTTCCATGTCTGGAGGTCCGGCAGCGAGTTCAGGCACGGTAGGAGCTTCAACCAGCCTCGGCAAGACAGCTAGCCTCACTAAGTCAGCTAGCTTTGGCAAGGCAGCTAGCTCGTCTGCAGCGGGAGGTTCGGAAGGTGCTTCCGAGCCTGTTCCCGCACCTTCGAAAGAGGCTATGGCGCTGGCGATCCTAGGGCAGATGATGGCCGGCGGCGATCTAACGGCTCCTGAGGTGCACATACTAGCCACTCAGATCACCAAGAGGGCTCAGAAAGAATCCCAGGCGGGTTCTTCTGGAGTAGGTAGAACTGTTGTGGGTGGGTCTGGAGCTACAGACGGGACAGGAAGGGGAGGAGGAGCAGGGGGAGTGGGAAACAGTAACGGTGGTGGCGGGAGAGGAGGAGGAGGTAGAGGGGGAGGTGGAGGAGGAGGGGGAGGTGGAGGAGGAGGTGGAAGGGGAGGAGGAGCAAGTGGGGGAAGGGCAGGAGGAGGGGCAGCAGGGGGTGGTCTGGACGGGATAATTAAGATGTTGGGGAAGCAGGCGGGGGCAGCAGCTCTAGCTGCGCGGCTTAGAATGGAGCTGGATGCAGCCGAGGCAGGGTCAGCTGGGGAAGGTTCAGCTGGGGAAGGTTCTGCTGATGAAAGAGGTGGGGGTGCGGGTGGTAGTACCGCCGTTGCTGCTGACGTTTCTGGTAGGGCTGCTGCTGCTGGTGTTGCTGCCGGTGTAGCAGCGGCAGCAGGAGGAGCAGCAACAGGAGCAGGAGGAGCAGCAGCAGCAGGAGGAGGAGGGGTAAAGCGGCCTTTGAAGGCTAGTGATCCTTCCGAAGCTGAGAAGCAGGTTCAGGCACTGCTGCAGCGGAAGCTGAATGAAATGGCAGCAGGCTCGGCGCAGGCTCGGAAAGCCCTGCTGGATCGGCTGAAGGTTGAGGTTGCCGAACGGAGGAAGGCGCTGAGTTCGAAGAGAGAGGGAGGTGAAGAGGAGGAGGAAGAAGAGGAGGATGGGGAGGATGAGGAGGAAGAGGAGGATGGTAGTGATGGTAGCGATAGTGGTGGGTCGGATGGTATAGACCGAATGATTGGTGGTGCAGGCACGGCAGCGGGGGTAGAGGGAGGAGCGGGGAGAGGTGTGGGGAGAGGAAGGGGAGGGGGTTTGGCTGGAGGTGTTGGGAATGAGGCAAGGATGGGAAGGGTAGCCGGGGCAGTGGGAGGGGTAGCCGGGGCAGTGGGAGGGGTAGCCGGGGCAGTGGGAGGGGTAGCCGGGGCAGTGGGAGGGGTAGCCGGGGCAGTGGGAGGGGTAGCCGGGGCAGTGGGAGGGGTAGCCGGGGCAGTGGGAAGGGTAGCCGGGGCAGTGGGAAGGGTAGCCGGGGCAGTGGGAGGACAAGTAGGTGCGGGTGGTGGGAGAGGAGGGGTGTGGAAGGTGGAAGATATGGTAGGGTGGAGCACAGGGCTCGATACAAGACAAAATGGAGCTCAAATAAACAGCCACCTGGGCGGCAACCATATGGGTGGCAGTCACTTTGGTGGCAGTCACATCTTGGGCGGCAATCACTTGGGCAACACGCTGTCATCTACAGTTGATGTGAAACCGGGTGTGCTGTCACCCAGTCAAGGCACAGGCCATTCTACAGCGGCTTTGCTGGCCAATCATGGGTCGACACCTGGCAGCACTTGGGACAGAAGCCTTGCTTTGACCAGCCTAACAGGACTAGGAGGGGTGGGAGGTGGAGTGGGAGGGGGAGGAGGAGGAGCAGGAGATGGAAGAGAAGTGGTAGGAGGAGGAGGGGTAGAGGGAAGGGGAGGGGAAAAGGTGCAGGTGGGAGGGGAGGATCTGCTGATGATGGAGGTGGGGGACGTTGACATGTGGGGCCCTGGGGGGGACTCTGCTCTCCCCACGCCTCGTGACGGTGTCACTAATGTTACTGCCACTGCCCAACCGAGTCTCTCCAGTGGTGCTTTTGAGGTCAGTGCAAAGACACACGACAGGCGCACTCCCATGCACACCCCCGTACTCGCACTGTTTTGAGACGTCTCAAAACACTCCTTTTTTCACGAGTCTCTCCAGTGGTGCTTTTGAGGTCAGTGCACAGACTCACGACAGGCGCGCTCCCATGCACACCCCCGTACTCACACCGGCACACCGTCCCAACCTTTCCCTACTAGCACCACACACACTTGCACGCAGAGGCATTTACACACGCCCTCACACTCACACCCACTATCTTTCTGTTCCTCTCCCTCTCCCCTTCCCTCTCAACGCCATGCAGAAACAGGAACCCTCACACACTAACGCCCACAGCACTCCCTTCCTGCCAGAAGGGGAACTGCCCCACTGGCACACCCAGCAGGAGGAGCTTTAAGTCGTCTCAAGACTCGTTCATCCCTTTGTGCCTCTCCCCCTCCCTTTCCCTCTCAACGCCATGCAGAAACAGGAACCCTCACACACTAACTCCCACAGCACTCTCTTTCTGCCAGAAGGGGAACTGCCCCCCTGGCATTCCCAGCAGGAGGAGCTGCATCAGCTGGGCCAGCAGCAGCAAGGGCAGGAGAGGGGAGTGCAGCAGCAGGGGTTGGAGGATTTCAGCATGTTTCTAGACGATCTGGATCTGGGTGTGGAGCTGCCTCCTGACCTTCACTTCGCATCCGCCTAGTTCACTTGGCATTGTCATAAGTACTATTTTCAGTCTTACTGTAAGTTATAGAGCTCTGGCCAAAAGGCATGTAGAAAAGGGTGCAGAATGATGTCTGGCGCTAGGCTGGCTTTGCAGGTGTTTATTCTTGTTTTAGGATCATATTGCTAATCACTAGTGGTAGATTGACCTGATATAGATCCATGCCACAGAAATTTGGTCATCATTCAAAGTGCTTGGGGCATCATTCAAAGTGCTTGGGGCAGGCCAGTGGGCTGGCACGGAATGAGGAGCGGACTCGGCAGGTGGTTTGTCTTGGTCTAGGGTCATAGTGCAATCGATTAATGGGAGATTGTTTTGATGTAGGTGCTTCCAAGTATGTCAGCAATATATTTTACTGATACGGTAGTACATTATCTCCTCTCCATGATCTGCTTGAGTATACCTCCCCACTGTACAGAGTATCTTCGTTACAAGTCTCAAGCGGAATCTTTGCCACCGCCGAAGCCGTCATGGTCGAATTCCACTCCCTCGAGATGCTTCACATCACCCCAGTGCAGGACGCGCCACGTGTGATCAGCAGACAGGCGGACGACATTGATCGACGCGTTGATGACCCCCATGGACGAATCATGTCCCAACGCGTGGCGGTGCAGCGCCATCATCACGGCACCATGACAAACAACAACCACGCGCTTGCCTGGAATCACGGAAGATAACAAGAGCACCGTAGGTCGGCAGAGGTCAGGCAGACACAGAATGAGGAGCAGGAGGGAAGGAGGCAGGGCAGCGAGCGAATGAGGGGGTGGAAACGAGAGGAACAGAGCACAGAAATCTAAGGGCGCGTGTCTTTTGGTGTAGAAGTTCGAAAAAAGGTCGAACTTTTGCTGGTAACCAGCTTCGCCAATTTCGTACAGAGCTATTGACGACGAACGTGTGTCCAAGCTCAAAGTTGCTGAAACAGAAGGACACTGAACTAGGGTCGACCTCGCATTCGACTATCCCCGAGCACGTTTCTCCTATCGTGTGTTCTTCTGCCCACGCACGAAAAAGCTGCGAGATTCGCGATGGTTACCAACCACTTCGCGCCAGGTTACCCGAGTTGAAAGTGCTAACGAACTTCACTGTATAGACAGGGTAACCTAGGAAACTTCGCGCGACTCGGATTTTACTGAACAAATTCGACCTTTGAAAGTCGAGCATTTCTTGTGCCATGTGCTCCACGTCAAGGTGAACACGCGACTCGACAATGAAATGACGAGATAGTCGACTACAGGTCGACCTGTGTTCAATTGCAAAAATTCGACTAAAAAACATGAACTTTGGCCTAAACTTAAAAGGACACGCGCCCTAATTGGGGTAGGCTAGGCTCGGTCGTTCACTTTCATTCCCGTGCAGTTTCAGTGCTACTGTATCTCGAAACCACGGGATGGGAAAGAGTTGCTACAATACGATGTCTAGCTTGACTCACCGCGGTGATGGCGAGCGATCTTCTCCACGGTCTTGCTCGTCCGCTCGACCAGTTGAGCCATGCTCTCCCCGCCCCCCTGAATCCGACGAAACGAAGAGACAGAGGCAGGGTTGAAACGAAATGAGCAATGAGTCGCCGCGGGATTGCGTTTCTCAGTTGTCGAAACGATGACAAACCGCGGCCCTCCTGACATATCGTTTGTTTTAGCACGTATTAACTTGTTGCGTAGCAAATAAGAGCTGGCAGGCGGGTAAAGTTCAGCGGCGCGCTTACAGGAATGGTGACAGTGGGATCAGACGACTGAAACGCCTTAAACGCCTCCGGCTGTTTGAAAGCCGCCTCGTGGGCCAGACAGCCCTGAAGGTGTCCGATGTGGCGCTCGCGCAGCCCCGCGTCCTTCACAATCCCCCGGGATCCCGCTCGGTCCGCAATGGCCTGCGCGGTGTCCGCGGCGCGTCGCAGGTCCGACGCGTAGATGGCGCAGAAGGGGAACTCCCACGTGGCGAAGCGCGCCGCGACCTGCACGCGCGTTAAAGTGTGTAAGTTCACCGCACGACTGAAACCCAACGTTCTCAATGTTCGGGAATTAGAAAATAAACAATATACAAAAAACATAAAAAAAAAAAAAGTACTGCACGTATCGTTAACAATAACGGAAAGCTGCGAAGAAAACGTACAGCTTGAGCTTGCGCGAGGCCCGCGGCGTTGAGTTCCGTGTCGAGCTGGCCCTGCAGGCGGTGGTCGTGGTTCCAAAACGTCTCGCCGTGTCGGACTAACACCACGTCCGTTGCATCCGCCGGAATCGGCGCCGTGGGGTCGTACACGTAGCCTTCCTCGTAGCTCGCCGGCTCGGTGACAACAGCAGCAGTGGCCTTATCGGAGAATGTCTTATCGATGATGGCGCGGTCGAACTGAGAGGTGAAAAGGGCCTGGCGGAGAGAATCGACGGCTGCGTGGCCATCGATGCTTCCGTGATGGAAATCCGACGGGTGGATGAAGAGGCTCCCGCTGCTGACGTCGGGCATCAGCATGGCTGTAGGGCCGGACGCGTCTCCCATGGGAGGAGCCATTTATACAGGATTGGACTGAGAGAGACGAGACGAGATTTGAGTGCGAGTGTACCTGCGATGGGGATATTTACAGCCACGGAACTTCGTGATATATATAAGAGCCTGAAGGAAGGCTGTGGTTTCACCGACTCAATAAAGAGCAGTGAAAACTGGGCACAGTCAGGCGGGTGTAGGACCAGGCAACGAGTTCTGGTGTGTGTATGGACAAGAGTGGAGGCTGTGAGAGCAGAACGGAAGTGTAAAACTGGATAAACCACGCTGCCTGATGGTCTTCTGGAAGATAAAGCCGTCTATTTATGCTGTTCACTGGTCTGCTCTCCAGCGGTAATTCCACACAGTTAAGCCTCTTAGTGCGACTCGACACTCCTTGTGCCATCCTGGAGGCTCCGAGGTTGGATGAGGTGGTTGCCTCCTTACAATTGACAGCTGGGGTGCGCGGGGTTCAGATAAAGGTTTGAATGTGGAAAAGTTCCATATAATTCCAGCTCTCGCTGTGGTCAATTGTACAGAAAGATTGTGCCGTAATGTCGAAGTTGTTGTGGGGTAAACAGATCTAATAAGTCTTTATTTTCAGCCTAATGCTCAACGGGCAGATGGAATGTGTGAACCGAAAAATCGGAAGACAATACGTGTGGAGCTTCTTGAATCTTGATGCGCCTCAATGGAAAATTGCCTTTCATTGGTCAAACGAGATAGCAGGCGCAAAGAACGTTCTTGAGGGATCATGAGAGGGCAAAACGATTTCAAGCGAATGTACGAGTGCCACGCAAGCATTGTGGAACAGAGTGTGGGCTGGCTATAGTAATGGACGAATCAAATTCAATCTAGTAGCACGTGAACTTAAAACGACCACTCCAAAATTACCACGCGGAACAGCTACTTTTCACCAATGAAGACTAAGAACACTACTGAGAGTTCTTATACGTGGCTGACTTTCTTTGTAGGAGATCAATATCAAAACCGGTAGAGAAAGCAATGTCAACACCGATATAATTATGATAAAGTACGATATTTGCTATATTAAAACACAGTATCGGTGAACGCAGCAGACGAACATCCACACGCTGACCAATCAGCGATGTCGTTTCCGTGAAGCAGTCATCACCTGGAAAACTCCGTGGACTTGGGGCAATGCCTGGCAAGGCTCTCCTGGATCTTGGGAGTTGAGAGACACAACTTGAACGCGATCTATCTTCCTCCACAAATCCATCCACATTCCCTCGTCGTCCTGTTTCCTACATTGCCGTTTCTTACATTGAGCGTAAGAATATCGACGCCTTCATCGGTCACGCTCTGTTGTTTAGCTGAGGACATTGAATCCAACCATGGCTGTACAGGTGCGTGTTGAGATCATATTCCGGAATCCGTGTCAGCCGTCGTGACTCGCCTTGGAATACACACATGCTTAGACTTGTTCAATGTCTCCTCTCTTTATCACGCTCATAAACCGGTTAATTGTCGCTAGAATATGTAGATGGTCTAGTTGATTCGCGCTCTACTAGCTATTATCGCGCTCTTCTTACGCCAGCCCTATTCCAAACCTGCAAGACCCCCTCCCACTTCTTCCTCCGATCCTCTCTCGCAACCGGGTCCCACTGTCTCCCTCGAATCCCCGTCTCCAGGTGTGTGTGGTAACCGGGGGTCGCGGTTTCGTGGGTCGCTGGCTGGTTCGCAAGCTGTTAGCGACGGGCGAATGGAGCACGGTGCGAGTGGTGGACATGGCGCCCGAGCTCCGGCTCACGGACGACGAGGCCAACGGCGAGGGCGAGGCGGGGCTCGTGAGGGATTCGGCGCGCAGCGGCCAGCTCGAGTACATCTCTGGGAATGTCTGCGATCGGACGGCCATGGTTAACGGTGAGTGCGATCGGACGGTCAGTGTGACATATGTGCGTGACTGCGTCACAAATGCGTCCGACCGGGTGGTTAATACGTTGTGGATCTTGAATGGTTTCTCGTTTCCGTCAGCTGATTCTGTGACGGAAGAAACGCAAACTGTTAAACTGAACATGCGGGGAGGGAAACGCAGATCAGTCACATGATTATGTGAGAAGGAAAACGCAATTGGTTCACGTGAACATGTGGTGAGGAGGTTGAACAGTTTTGAAAAGGAAAACAACAAGGACCTATCTCTTAGATGGTTCCTTGCGCGCGAAACTCGCAACTGCCGCACCTCTTTCAGCCTCTCGCCAGTCGCATAAATCCTCGCTGCTTCTTTCTGTAGAGCTTTGAGAAGAACTTTCGCATCCCTGCTCAGTACTGCTTCTTTATCCATAGCTTCTCCTGTGTTGCCTGTCTCGAATGGATGTTTGTATTGATGGGTGAATGAATGGGCGCGCAGCTTTCCAGGGCGCGTCTGCGGTGTTTCACATGGCGTCGCCCAACCACGCCCTCACGGACCTCACTCCCCACTACACTGTCAACGTGCTCGGTACGTACCTTGCTAATCCTGGTGACTTTTGAGTCTGATTTTTGAGTCCAACCACGCTCTCACGGACCTCGCTCCCCACTACACTGTTAACGTGCTCGGTACGTAGCCCTGTTCACTGTGTCTGATTTTGATTTTTGAGTCGACTCAAAAATCAACTCGCCCAACCACGCTCTCACGGACCTCGCTCCCCACAACACTGTTAACGTGCTCGGTACGCAAGCCTGCTCAGTGGTTCTGATTTTTGGCTTCCTTCCCATCCCAGGCGCCCATGCACCATTTGAGAAAGCATCAAAAGTAAACATCCTCTCAAAAAGTTATTTGCACACGTCTATTCTGAAGTGTATCAACCGGACGATGTTCTTATCGAAGCACCTTTCTCGCCCCAACTCTCCCCACCGCCTTGCTTGGCTCTCCGCCTGTCAGGCACAAGGAAGGAACATGATCACGACATCCCAGGAGGCCGGCGATGTTGGAGGAGTGTTTTTTTACATAATTCTCAAAAGCAACGCGAACAAGGAAAGAACACGATTACGACATGCCAGGACGCCAGTGTGCGTTATTACCCCATTCTCCTTCCCTCCCCTTAACCGCCTTCATCTCATCACCCTCTCCCCTCCGTTCTGCTTGGCACTCTGCCTGTCAGGCACGAAGAATGTGATTGCAGCGTGCCAGGAGGCTGGCGTGCGTCGTCTTATCTTCACCAGCTCCGCCAGCGTCGTGTTCGACGGGCGGCACGACATTAAGAATGGGGATGAGTCGCTGCCGTATGCTGGCAAGGTGTATATCTGATCCTTGAATCTTCCACCTTGACAGAGAGAGGTTGCCTTAACAGAATCTCAAGAGGACTTGCGAATACTTGTCCAAAGCTGGGGTTTCATTGGGCAGGACAACAAGGACGGGTATGAGTCCGCGTGTGATGAGTCGATTTTTGAGTCGACTCAAAAATTGACTCATCATTGGGCAGGACAACAAGGACGGGTATGAGTCGCTTCCATTCCTGACAAGGTGCGTGTTTGAGCCTTTGCACAGCAAATCAGTTTTACTATGGTGGCAGTATCAGTTTCTGTTCCCCCACCCCTCCCTCCCTCCCTTCTCCCTGGTACCAAATTCTCTTTCCCGATGAGCAACCACCCCTCCCTCCATGGCATGTCAGTAGCCCCCCTGGCAGTCAGTGGTTGAAACGTCTCATGTGCGTTGCCTTTCAATCTTGTGCAAGAAAGGGATTTTTTTTTCGCTTTGAGCTCTTCTCACCCTTCCACGCTTCACCTGTCCCCGTTTCTAAACATATCTTCAGGCTACTAACGCGTATGGCGAGACCAAGGCGCAGGCAGAGGCCATAGCCCTAGCCGCAAACGCCCAAGGAGGGCTGCTGACGTGCGCCCTGCGCCCCAGCAATATCTTCGGCCCTGGGGACCCTGATCTTGTTCCCATTACCATTAAGAACGCTCAGAGGGGCAAACTCAAGGTGCGTGTGTGGATGGGAAGAGGGGAATGTGCTTCTCTGGAAGGTGAGATGTGGGCTTGTGGGAGAGGAGGGAGGGCTGCCGATGTGGTGACTTTTGAGTCGATTCTCACCTTGTTGGAATGTGCTTCTGTGGAAGGGGAGATGTGGGTTTGTGGGAGAGGAGGGAGGTAGGGCTGCTGACGTGCGCCCTGCGCCTCTACAACCACCCACATCATTTCTTCCTTCCACTGCAGTTCATAGTTAGTAGGTGATGGGGAGAACATGGCAGATTGGACATACGTGTAGAACCGTGGTGCACGCCCATATCTGTGCTGTTTCCCTTCCATGCCCCTCACAAGCCACTCCATCTCCCCTTTTTTAACCCTACACTTCCTCTCTCCCTCCCTTCCCCCCTCCCCACCTCACTCCTACCTCTTCTGCAGTTCATAGTAGGCGATGGGGAGAACATGTCGGATTGGACGTACGTTGAGAACGTGGTGCACGCGCATATCTGTGCTGAGAAGGCTCTTAGCGAGTACAAGGGCGACCCCACCAGTCACGACTCGCCAGCTGGCAAGGTATGGTCCCATTTTCTCTCCCTTTCTCCATCCCTTTCTCCATTCCTTTCCCCATTCTCCTCCTCATCCCTTTAACCATCCCACTCCCCATCCCTTTCCCCGTACCACTCCCCATCCCTTACCCCATCCCACTCCCCATCCCACTCTACATCGCTTTCCCCATCGCTTTCCCCATCCCACTCCCCATCTATTTCCCATCCCTTTCCCCATCCCAGTCCCGTCCCACCACCCGCTCGCCCCACTTCCCCTCCCACTACTTGTCCCCAGTCTCGATTTTCAGTTGCATCCCTAATTTCCAAGCCTTGTCCTTCCAGTGCAACTTCCCTCTCTACCGCTTTCCCAACCTTAATACCCCCCTTTTCTCCCTACCACTTCCCCAGCTCTCACCCCTCCCGCCCCCGTATGCCCACCATTTCCCAAGTGCCGCTAGCTAACCTCTCACTCTTTCCTTCAACTGCTTTCAACCCATCTCCACCGCTTTCAACCTTTCTTGAACTCATTGCAGGCGTATTTCATCACCAACGCTGATCCCAGGCGATTCTGGGACTTCATTTTTGCCATTTCGGGGGGCTTTGGCTACAGCAGCAAGTGAGTGCCCAGTGCCCATATAATCGGTCTCTTAGTAATGGCCCGATACCGGCTATGCAGATTCTAGTTACAGAAGCAACAAGCTCCCAGCGGCCATCCTCATCCACTAGTTGGCTTGGGGGAGTAAATTCTGCTTCCAAGGCCCATCTCAAACTTTTGAGAATTCTCAAAAGTTCAATCAACATAGCTATTTGGGGGAGTAAATTCTGCTTCCAAGGCCCATCTCAAACTCAAAACTCTCCTATCCGCTTTCTCCCACCCTCCTCACCTCACCCCCTCCCAGGCCCATAGCCAAGCTCCCAGCAGACATCCTCATTCCACTGGCAGGGGGGGTGGAGGCCGTTACAAAGGCCCTGGCCCCTCTGGGTGTGCCGCCCTCTGATTTCACTCCTGCCCGTCTGCTCCTTGCCACCCGCTGGAGAACCTTTTCACCTGCCCGGGCGGGCAGGCTGCTTGGCTACAAGCCAATCGTTTCAGTTGATGTGAGTGGTCGGAGGTTAGGGTTTTGCGGGTTTAGCGGTTTAGGGTATGCCAAAGTTGCAAACCCTGCCCCCTTTAAACTCCACATGCTCTTCCCCCTGGCCCATTTCCCCACTTGCTCTTGCCCCTGCCCCATTTCCCCACTTGCTCTTCCCCCTGCCCCATTTCCCCACATGCTCTTGCCCCCGCCCCATTTCCCCACATGCTGTTGCCCCCGCCCCATTTCCCCACACGCTGTTGCCCCTGCCCCATTTCCCAATACAGGAAGGCCTGCAGCGCACAATAGCATCGTACCCGCACCTGCAACGCACCTCCTACGAGAAGGAAAAGGCAGCCGAGGCAGCAGCAGCACGAGCAGCGTTCCGAGAGCGCTCCTCCGTGCACAAAGCACTGGGAGGAGGCCTAGTGGCGGACCTGCTGCTGTGGCAGGACGTGAAACTGTCTCTCCTGGCCATGCTGCTCGCGTGGATGGTGCTGCGCTGGGCTCTTGGGAGGGTGGGGGGCACGCCTGTCCTGTCGCTGGTTGCGACAGCTGTCATGGGGTTCCTCCTGCATGCTGCCGTGCTGCACCGCATTGCTCCCATTGCAAAGAGGTGAGACAGTTGCAAGGATGGGAGGTGAGAGTGGTCACGTCTCTTGTGCACTGGGAGGAGGCCTAGTGGCGGACCTGCTGCTGTGGCAGGACGTGAAACTGTCTCTCCTGGCCATGCTGCTCGCGTGGATGCTGCTGCGCTGGGCTCTTGGGCGGGTTGGCGGGACTCCCATTGTTTCACTTGCTGCCACTGCTGTCATGGGGTTCCTCCTGCCTGCTGCCGTGCTGCATCGCGTGACTCCCATCGCCAAGAGGTGGGACAGTGGGATAGGAGCAGGTTGGTGCTGCTGGCAGTGACAAGAAGGTGAGACCGAGGGATAGGACAGTGCTGCTGACAGTGCTGCTGCCAGTGCTGCTGACAGTGCTGCTGCCAGTGCTGCTGACAATGCTGCTGACAGTGCTGCTGACAGTGCTGCTGACAGTGCTGCTGACAATGCTGCTGACAGTGCTGCTGCCAGTGCTGCTGACAGTGCTGCTGACAGTGCTGCTGCCAGTGCTGCTGACAATGCTGCTGACAGTGCTGCTGACAGTGCTGCTGCCAGTGCTGCTAACAATGCTGCTGACAGTGCTGCTGCCAGTGCTGCTGACAATGCTGCTGCCAGTGCTGCTGACAGTGCTGCTGCCAGTGCTGCTGACAATGCTGCTGACAGTGCTGCTGACAGTGCTGCTGACAGTGCTGCTGCCAGTGCTGCTGACAATGCTGCTGACAGTGCTGCTGACAGTGCTGCTGCCAGTGCTGCTGACAATCCTGCTGACAGTGCTGCTGCCAGTGCTGCTGACAATGCTGCTGCCAGTGCTGCTGACAGTGCTGCTGCCAGTGCTGCTGACAATGCTGCTGACAGTGCTGCTGACAGTGCTGCTGACAGTGCTGCTGACAATGCTGCTGACAGTGCTGCTGCCAGTGCTGCTGACAGTGCTGCTGACAGTGCTGCTGCCAGTGCTGCTGACAATGCTGCTGACTGTGCTGCTGACAGTGCTGCTGCCAGTGCTGCTAACAATGCTGCTGACAGTGCTGCTGCCAGTGCTGCTGACAATGCTGCTGCCAGTGCTGCTGACAGTGCTGCTGCCAGTGCTGCTGACAATGCTGCTGACAGTGCTGCTGACAGTGCTGCTGCCAGTGCTGCTGACAATGCTGCTGACAGTGCTGCTGACAGTGCTGCTGCCAGTGCTGCTGACAATCCTGCTGACAGTGCTGCTGCCAGTGCTGCTGACAATGCTGCTGCCAGTGCTGCTGACAGTGCTGCTGCCAGTGCTGCTGACAATGCTGCTGACAGTGCTGCTGACAGTGCTGCTGACAGTGCTGCTGACAATGCTGCTGACAGTGCTGCTGCCAGTGCTGCTGACAGTGCTGCTGACAGTGCTGCTGCCAGTGCTGCTGACAATGCTGCTGACTGTGCTGCTGACAGTGCTGCTGCCAGTGCTGCTGACAATGCTGCTGACAGTGCTGCTGCCAGTGCTGCTGACAATGCTGCTGCCAGTGCTGCTGACAGTGCTGCTGCCAGTGCTGCTGACAATGCTGCTGACAGTGCTGCTGCCAGTGCTGCTGACAATGCTGCTGCCAGTGCTGCTGACAGTGCTGCTGCCAGTGCTGCTGACAGTGCTGCTGACAGTGCTGCTGACAGTGCTGCTGACAATGCTGCTGCCAGTGCTGCTGACAGTGCTGCTGCCAGTGCTGCTGACAATGCTGCTGACAGTGCTGCTGACAGTGCTGCTGACAGTGCTGCTGACAATGCTGCTGACAGTGCGGCTGCCAGTGCTGCTGACAATGCTGCTGACAGTGCTGCTGCCAGTGCTGCTGACAATGCTGCTGACAGTGCTGCTGACAGTGCTGCTGACAGTGCTGCTGACAATGCTGCTGACAGTGCTGCTGCCAGTGCTGCTGACAGTGCTGCTGACAGTGCTGCTGACAGTGCTGCTGCCAGTGCTGCTGACAGTGCTGCTGACAGTGCTGCTGCCAGTGCTGCTGACAATGCTGCTGACAGTGCTGCTGACAGTGCTGCTGCCAGTGCTGCTGACAATGCTGCTGACAGTGCTGCTGCCAGTGCTGCTGACAATGCTGCTGCCAGTGCTGCTGACAGTGCTGCTGCCAGTGCTGCTGACAATGCTGCTGACAGTGCTGCTGCCAGTGCTGCTGACAATGCTGCTGCCAGTGCTGCTGACAGTGCTGCTGCCAGTGCTGCTGACAATGCTGCTGACAGTGCTGCTGCCAGTGCTGCTGACAATGCTGCTGCCAGTGCTGCTGACAGTGCTGCTGCCAGTGCTGCTGACAATCCTGCTGACAGTGCTGCTGCCAGTGCTGCTGACAATGCTGCTGCCAGTGCTGCTGACAGTGCTGCTGCCAGTGCTGCTGACAATGCTGCTGACAGTGCTGCTGACAGTGCTGCTGACAGTGCTGCTGACAATGCTGCTGACAGTGCTGCTGCCAGTGCTGCTGACAGTGCTGCTGACAGTGCTGCTGCCAGTGCTGCTGACAATGCTGCTGACTGTGCTGCTGACAGTGCTGCTGCCAGTGCTGCTAACAATGCTGCTGACAGTGCTGCTGCCAGTGCTGCTGACAATGCTGCTGCCAGTGCTGCTGACAGTGCTGCTGCCAGTGCTGCTGACAATGCTGCTGACAGTGCTGCTGACAGTGCTGCTGACAGTGCTGCTGACAATGCTGCTGACAGTGCGGCTGCCAGTGCTGCTGACAATGCTGCTGACAGTGCTGCTGCCAGTGCTGCTGACAATGCTGCTGACAGTGCTGCTGACAGTGCTGCTGACAGTGCTGCTGACAATGCTGCTGACAGTGCTGCTGCCAGTGCTGCTGACAGTGCTGCTGACAGTGCTGCTGACAGTGCTGCTGCCAGTGCTGCTGACAGTGCTGCTGACAGTGCTGCTGCCAGTGCTGCTGACAATGCTGCTGACAGTGCTGCTGACAGTGCTGCTGCCAGTGCTGCTGACAATGCTGCTGACAGTGCTGCTGCCAGTGCTGCTGACAATGCTGCTGCCAGTGCTGCTGACAGTGCTGCTGCCAGTGCTGCTGACAATGCTGCTGACAGTGCTGCTGCCAGTGCTGCTGACAATGCTGCTGCCAGTGCTGCTGACAGTGCTGCTGCCAGTGCTGCTGACAATGCTGCTGACAGTGCTGCTGCCAGTGCTGCTGACAATGCTGCTGCCAGTGCTGCTGACAGTGCTGCTGCCAGTGCTGCTGACAACGCTGCTGACAGTGCTGCTGACAGTGCTGCTGCCAGTGCTGCTGACAATGCTGCTGACAGTGCTGCTGACAGTGCTGCTGCCAGTGCTGCTGACAATGCTGCTGACAGTGCTGCTGACAGTGCTGCTGACAGTGCTGCTGACAATGCTGCTGACAGTGCTGCTGCCAGTGCTGCTGACAGTGCTGCTGACAGTGCTGCTGACAGTGCTGCTTCCAGTGCTGCTGACAGTGCTGCTGACAGTGCTGCTGCCAGTGCTGCTGACAATGCTGCTGACAGTGCTGCTGACAGTGCTGCTGCCAGTGCTGCTGACAATGCTGCTGACAGTGCTGCTGCCAGTGCTGCTGACAATGCTGCTGCCAGTGCTGCTGACAGTGCTGCTGCCAGTGCTGCTGCCAGTGCTGCTGACAGTGCTGCTGACAGTGCTGCTGCCAGTGCTGCTGCCAGTGCTGCTGACAGTGCTGCTGACAGTGCTGCTGCCAGTGCTGCTGACAATGCTGCTGACAGTGCTGCTGACAGTGCTGCTGCCAGTGCTGCTGACAATGCTGCTGACAGTGCTGCTGCCAGTGCTGCTGACAATGCTGCTGCCAGTGCTGCTGACAGTGCTGCTGCCAGTGCTGCTGACAATGCTGCTGACAGTGCTGCTGCCAGTGCTGCTGACAATGCTGCTGCCAGTGCTGCTGACAGTGCTGCTGCCAGTGCTGCTGACAATGCTGCTGACAGTGCTGCTGCCAGTGCTGCTGACAATGCTGCTGCCAGTGCTGCTGACAGTGCTGCTGCCAGTGCTGCTGCCAGTGCTGCTGACAGTGCTGCTGACAGTGCTGCTGCCAGTGCTGCTGCCAGTGCTGCTGACAGTGCTGCTGACAGTGCTGCTGCCAGTGCTGCTGACAATGCTGCTGACAGTGCTGCTGACAGTGCTGCTGCCAGTGCTGCTGACAATGCTGCTGACAGTGCTGCTGCCAGTGCTGCTGACAATGCTGCTGCCAGTGCTGCTGACAGTGCTGCTGCCAGTGCTGCTGACAATGCTGCTGACAGTGCTGCTGCCAGTGCTGCTGACAATGCTGCTGCCAGTGCTGCTGACAGTGCTGCTGCCAGTGCTGCTGACAATGCTGCTGACAGTGCTGCTGCCAGTGCTGCTGACAATGCTGCTGCCAGTGCTGCTGACAGTGCTGCTGCCAGTGCTGCTGACAATGCTGCTGACAGTGCTGCTGCCAGTGCTGCTGACAATGCTGCTGCCAGTGCTGCTGACAGTGCTGCTGCCAGTGCTGCTGACAATGCTGCTGACAGTGCTGCTGCCAGTGCTGCTGACAATGCTGCTGCCAGTGCTGCTGACAGTGCTGCTGACAGTGCTGCTGCCAGTGCTGCTGCCAGTGCTGCTGACAGTGCTGCTGCCAGTGCTGCTGCCAGTGCTGCTGACAGTGCTGCTGACAGTGCTGCTGCCAGTGCTGCTGACAGTGCTGCTGACAGTGCTGCTGACAGTGCTGCTGCCAGTGCTGCTGACAGTGCTGCTGACAGTGCTGCTGCCAGTGCTGCTGACAGTGCTGCTGACAGTGCTGCTGCCAGTGCTGCTGACAGTGCTGCTGACAGTGCTGCTGCCAGTGCTGCTGACAGTGCTGCTGACAGTGCTGCTGCCAGTGCTGCTGACAGTGCTGCTGACAGTGCTGCTGCCAGTGCTGCTGACAGTGCTGCTGACAGTGCTGCTGCCAGTGCTGCTGACAGTGCTGCTGACAGTGCTGCTGCCAGTGCTGCTGCCAGTGCTGCTGACAGTGCTGCTGACAGTGCTGCTGCCAGTGCTGCTGACAATGCTGCTGACAGTGCTGCTGACAGTGCTGCTGCCAGTGCTGCTGACAATGCTGCTGACAGTGCTGCTGACAGTGCTGCTGCCAGTGCTGCTGACAATGCTGCTGACAGTGCTGCTGCCAGTGCTGCTGACAGTGCTGCTGACAGTGCTGCTGACAGTGCTGCTGCCAGTGCTGCTGACAATGCTGCTGCCAGTGCTGCTGACAGTGCTGCTGACAATGCTGCTGACAGTGCTGCTGCCAGTGCTGCTGACAGTGCTGCTGACAGTGCTGCTGACAGTGCTGCTGCCAGTGCTGCTGACAATGCTGCTGCCAGTGCTGCTGACAGTGCTGCTGACAGTGCTGCTGCCAGTGCTGCTGCCAGTGCTGCTGCCAGTGCTACTGACAATGCTGCTGCCAGTGCTGCTGACAGTGCTGCTGACAGTGCTGCTGACAGTGCTGCTGCCAGTGCTGCTGACAGTGCTGCTGACAGTGCTGCTGCCAGTGCTGCTGCCAGTGCTGCTGACAATGCTGCTGCCAGTGCTGCTGACATTGCTGCTGACAGTGCTGCTGCCAGTGCTGCTGCCAGTGCTGCTGACAGTGCTGCTGACAGTGCTGCTGCCAGTGCTGCTGCCAGTGCTGCTGACAGTGCTGCTGACAGTGCTGCTGCCAGTGCTGCTGACAATGCTGCTGACAGTGCTGCTGACAGTGCTGCTGCCAGTGCTGCTGACAATGCTGCTGACAGTGCTGCTGCCAGTGCTGCTGACAATGCTGCTGCCAGTGCTGCTGACAGTGCTGCTGCCAGTGCTGCTGACAATGCTGCTGACAGTGCTGCTGCCAGTGCTGCTGACAATGCTGCTGCCAGTGCTGCGGACAGTGCTGCTGCCAGTGCTGCTGACAATGCTGCTGACAGTGCTGCTGCCAGTGCTGCTGACAATGCTGCTGCCAGTGCTGCTGACAGTGCTGCTGCCAGTGCTGCTGACAATGCTGCTGACAGTGCTGCTGCCAGTGCTGCTGACAATGCTGCTGCCAGTGCTGCTGACAGTGCTGCTGCCAGTGCTGCTGACAATGCTGCTGACAGTGCTGCTGCCAGTGCTGCTGACAATGCTGCTGCCAGTGCTGCTGACAGTGCTGCTGACAGTGCTGCTGCCAGTGCTGCTGCCAGTGCTGCTGACAGTGCTGCTGCCAGTGCTGCTGCCAGTGCTGCTGACAGTGCTGCTGACAGTGCTGCTGCCAGTGCTGCTGACAGTGCTGCTGACAGTGCTGCTGACAGTGCTGCTGCCAGTGCTGCTGACAGTGCTGCTGACAGTGCTGCTGCCAGTGCTGCTGACAGTGCTGCTGACAGTGCTGCTGCCAGTGCTGCTGACAGTGCTGCTGACAGTGCTGCTGCCAGTGCTGCTGACAGTGCTGCTGACAGTGCTGCTGCCAGTGCTGCTGACAGTGCTGCTGACAGTGCTGCTGCCAGTGCTGCTGACAGTGCTGCTGACAGTGCTGCTGCCAGTGCTGCTGACAGTGCTGCTGACAGTGCTGCTGCCAGTGCTGCTGCCAGTGCTGCTGACAGTGCTGCTAACAGTGCTGCTGCCAGTGCTGCTGACAATGCTGCTGACAGTGCTGCTGACAGTGCTGCTGCCAGTGCTGCTGACAATGCTGCTGACAGTGCTGCTGCCAGTGCTGCTGACAGTGCTGCTGACAGTGCTGCTGCCAGTGCTGCTGACAGTGCTGCTGACAGTGCTGCTGACAGTGCTGCTGCCAGTGCTGCTGACAATGCTGCTGACAGTGCTGCTGCCAGTGCTGCTGACAGTGCTGCTGACAGTGCTGCTGACAGTGCTGCTGCCAGTGCTGCTGACAATGCTGCTGACAGTGCTGCTGACAGTGCTGCTGACAATGCTGCTGACAGTGCTGCTGCCAGTGCTGCTGACAGTGCTGCTGACAGTGCTGCTGACAGTGCTGCTGCCAGTGCTGCTGACAATGCTGCTGCCAGTGCTGCTGACAGTGCTGCTGACAGTGCTGCTGCCAGTGCTGCTGCCAGTGCTGCTGCCAGTGCTGCTGACAATGCTGCTGCCAGTGCTGCTGACAGTGCTGCTGACAGTGCTGCTGACAGTGCTGCTGCCAGTGCTGCTGACAGTGCTGCTGACAGTGCTGCTGCCAGTGCTGCTGCCAGTGCTGCTGACAATGCTGCTGCCAGTGCTGCTGACATTGCTGCTGACAGTGCTGCTGCCAGTGCTGCTGCCAGTGCTGCTGACAGTGCTGCTGACAGTGCTGCTGCCAGTGCTGCTGATAGTGCTGCTGCCAGTGCTGCTGCCAGTGCTGCTGACAATGCTGCTGCCAGTGTTGCTGACAGTGCTGCTGACAGTGCTGCTGCCAGTGCTGCTGCCAGTGCTGCTGACAGTGCTGCTGCCAGTGCTGCTGCCAGTGCTGCTGACAGTGCTGCTGACAGTGCTGCTGCCAGTGCTGCTGCCAGTGCTGCTGCCAGTGCTGCTGACAATGCTGCTGCCAGTGCTGCTGACATTGCTGCTGACAGTGCTGCTGCCAGTGCTGCTGCCAGTGCTGCTGACAGTGCTGCTGACAGTGCTGCTGCCAGTGCTGCTGCCAGTGCTGCTGACAGTGCTGCTGACAGTGCTGCTGCCAGTGCTGCTGACAATGCTGCTGACAGTGCTGCTGACAGTGCTGCTGCCAGTGCTGCTGACAATGCTGCTGACAGTGCTGCTGCCAGTGCTGCTGACAATGCTGCTGCCAGTGCTGCTGACAGTGCTGCTGCCAGTGCTGCTGACAATGCTGCTGACAGTGCTGCTGCCAGTGCTGCTGACAATGCTGCTGCCAGTGCTGCGGACAGTGCTGCTGCCAGTGCTGCTGACAATGCTGCTGAGAGTGCTGCTGCCAGTGCTGCTGACAATGCTGCTGCCAGTGCTGCTGACAGTGCTGCTGCCAGTGCTGCTGACAATGCTGCTGACAGTGCTGCTGCCAGTGCTGCTGACAATGCTGCTGCCAGTGCTGCTGACAGTGCTGCTGCCAGTGCTGCTGACAATGCTGCTGACAGTGCTGCTGCCAGTGCTGCTGCCAGTGCTGCTGACAGTGCTGCTGACAGTGCTGCTGCCAGTGCTGCTGCCAGTGCTGCTGACAGTGCTGCTGCCAGTGCTGCTGCCAGTGCTGCTGACAGTGCTGCTGACAGTGCTGCTGCCAGTGCTGCTGACAGTGCTGCTGACAGTGCTGCTGACAGTGCTGCTGCCAGTGCTGCTGACAGTGCTGCTGACAGTGCTGCTGCCAGTGCTGCTGACAGTGCTGCTGACAGTGCTGCTGCCAGTGCTGCTGACAGTGCTGCTGACAGTGCTGCTGCCAGTGCTGCTGACAGTGCTGCTGACAGTGCTGCTGCCAGTGCTGCTGACAGTGCTGCTGACAGTGCTGCTGCCAGTGCTGCTGACAGTGCTGCTGACAGTGCTGCTGCCAGTGCTGCTGACAGTGCTGCTGACAGTGCTGCTGCCAGTGCTGCTGCCAGTGCTGCTGACAGTGCTGCTAACAGTGCTGCTGCCAGTGCTGCTGACAATGCTGCTGACAGTGCTGCTGACAGTGCTGCTGCCAGTGCTGCTGACAATGCTGCTGACAGTGCTGCTGCCAGTGCTGCTGACAGTGCTGCTGACAGTGCTGCTGCCAGTGCTGCTGACAGTGCTGCTGACAGTGCTGCTGACAGTGCTGCTGCCAGTGCTGCTGACAATGCTGCTGACAGTGCTGCTGCCAGTGCTGCTGACAGTGCTGCTGACAGTGCTGCTGACAGTGCTGCTGCCAGTGCTGCTGACAATGCTGCTGACAGTGCTGCTGACAGTGCTGCTGACAATGCTGCTGACAGTGCTGCTGCCAGTGCTGCTGACAGTGCTGCTGACAGTGCTGCTGACAGTGCTGCTGCCAGTGCTGCTGACAATGCTGCTGCCAGTGCTGCTGACAGTGCTGCTGACAGTGCTGCTGCCAGTGCTGCTGCCAGTGCTGCTGCCAGTGCTGCTGACAATGCTGCTGCCAGTGCTGCTGACAGTGCTGCTGACAGTGCTGCTGACAGTGCTGCTGCCAGTGCTGCTGACAGTGCTGCTGACAGTGCTGCTGCCAGTGCTGCTGCCAGTGCTGCTGACAATGCTGCTGCCAGTGCTGCTGACATTGCTGCTGACAGTGCTGCTGCCAGTGCTGCTGCCAGTGCTGCTGACAGTGCTGCTGACAGTGCTGCTGCCAGTGCTGCTGATAGTGCTGCTGCCAGTGCTGCTGCCAGTGCTGCTGACAATGCTGCTGCCAGTGTTGCTGACAGTGCTGCTGACAGTGCTGCTGCCAGTGCTGCTGCCAGTGCTGCTGACAGTGCTGCTGCCAGTGCTGCTGCCAGTGCTGCTGACAGTGCTGCTGACAGTGCTGCTGCCAGTGCTGCTGCCAGTGCTGCTGACAGTGCTGCTGACAGTGCTGCTGCCAGTGCTGCTGCCAGTGCTGCTGACAGTGCTGCTGCCAGTGCTGCTGCCAGTGCTGCTGACAGTGCTGCTGACAGTGCTGCTGCCAGTGCTGCTGACAGTGCTGCTGACAGTGCTGCTGCCAGTGCTGCTGACAGTGCTGCTGACAGTGCTGCTGCCAGTGCTGCTGACAGTGCTGCTGACAGTGCTGCTGCCAGTGCTGCTGCCAGTGCTGCTGCCAGTGCTGCTGACAATGCTGCTGCCAGTGCTGCTGACAGTGCTGCTGACAGTGCTGCTGACAGTGCTGCTGCCAGTGCTGCTGACAGTGCTGCTGACAGTGCTGCTGCCAGTGCTGCTGCCAGTGCTGCTGACAATGCTGCTGCCAGTGCTGCTGACAGTGCTGCTGACAGTGCTGCTGCCAGTGCTGCTGCCAGTGCTGCTGACAGTGCTGCTGACAGTGCTGCTGCCAGTGCTGCTGACAGTGCTGCTGCCAGTGCTGCTGCCAGTGCTGCTGACAATGCTGCTGCCAGTGCTGCTGACAGTGCTGCTGACAGTGCTGCTGCCAGTGCTGCTGCCAGTGCTGCTGACAGTGCTGCTGCCAGTGCTGCTGCCAGTGCTGCTGACAGTGCTGCTGACAGTGCTGCTGACAATGCTGCTGCCAGTGCTGCTGACAGTGCTGCTGACAGTGCTGCTGCCAGTGCTGCTGCCAGTGCTGCTGACAGTGCTGCTGACAGTGCTGCTGCCAGTGCTGCTGCCAGTGCTGCTGACAATGCTGCTGCCAGTGCTGCTGACAGTGCTGCTGACAGTGCTGCTGCCAGTGCTGCTGCCAGTGCTGCTGACAGTGCTGCTGACAGTGCTGCTGCCAGTGCTGCTGCCAGTGCTGCTGACAGTGCTGCTGACAGTGCTGCTGCCAGTGCTGCTGCCAGTGCTGCTGACAGTGCTGCTGCCAGTGCTGCTGCCAGTGCTGCTGACAGTGCTGCTGACAGTGCTGCTGCCAGTGCTGCTGCCAGTGCTGCTGACAGTGCTGCTGACAGTGCTGCTGCCAGTGCTGCTGACAATGCTGCTGACAGTGCTGCTGCCAGTGCTGCTGACAGTGCTGCTGACAGTGCTGCTGACAGTGCTGCTGCCAGTGCTGCTGACAATGCTGCTGCCAGTGCTGCTGACAGTGCTGCTGACAGTGCTGCTGCCAGTGCTGCTGCCAGTGCTGCTGCCAGTGCTGCTGACAATGCTGCTGCCAGTGCTGCTGACAGTGCTGCTGACAGTGCTGCTGACAGTGCTGCTGCCAGTGCTGCTGACAGTGCTGCTGACAGTGCTGCTGCCAGTGCTGCTGCCAGTGCTGCTGACAATGCTGCTGCCAGTGCTGCTGACATTGCTGCTGACAGTGCTGCTGCCAGTGCTGCTGCCAGTGCTGCTGACAGTGCTGCTGACAGTGCTGCTGCCAGTGCTGCTGATAGTGCTGCTGCCAGTGCTGCTGCCAGTGCTGCTGACAATGCTGCTGCCAGTGCTGCTGACAGTGCTGCTGACAGTGCTGCTGCCAGTGCTGCTGCCAGTGCTGCTGACAGTGCTGCTGCCAGTGCTGCTGCCAGTGCTGCTGACAGTGCTGCTGACAGTGCTGCTGCCAGTGCTGCTGCCAGTGCTGCTGACAGTGCTGCTGACAGTGCTGCTGCCAGTGCTGCTGCCAGTGCTGCTGACAGTGCTGCTGCCAGTGCTGCTGCCAGTGCTGCTGACAGTGCTGCTGACAGTGCTGCTGCCAGTGCTGCTGACAGTGCTGCTGACAGTGCTGCTGCCAGTGCTGCTGACAGTGCTGCTGACAGTGCTGCTGCCAGTGCTGCTGACAGTGCTGCTGACAGTGCTGCTGCCAGTGCTGCTGCCAGTGCTGCTGCCAGTGCTGCTGACAATGCTGCTGCCAGTGCTGCTGACAGTGCTGCTGACAGTGCTGCTGACAGTGCTGCTGCCAGTGCTGCTGACAGTGCTGCTGACAGTGCTGCTGCCAGTGCTGCTGCCAGTGCTGCTGACAATGCTGCTGCCAGTGCTGCTGACAGTGCTGCTGACAGTGCTGCTGCCAGTGCTGCTGCCAGTGCTGCTGACAGTGCTGCTGCCAGTGCTGCTGCCAGTGCTGCTGACAGTGCTGCTGACAGTGCTGCTGCCAGTGCTGCTGACAGTGCTGCTGACAGTGCTGCTGCCAGTGCTGCTGACAGTGCTGCTGACAGTGCTGCTGCCAGTGCTGCTGACAGTGCTGCTGACAGTGCTGCTGCCAGTGCTGCTGCCAGTGCTGCTGCCAGTGCTGCTGACAATGCTGCTGCCAGTGCTGCTGACAGTGCTGCTGACAGTGCTGCTGCCAGTGCTGCTGCCAGTGCTGCTGACAGTGCTGCTGACAGTGCTGCTGCCAGTGCTGCTGCCAGTGCTGCTGACAGTGCTGCTGCCAGTGCTGCTGACAGTGCTGCTGCCAGTGCTGCTGACAATGCTGCTGACAGTGCTGCTGCCAGCGCTGCTGCCAGTGCTGCTGCCAGTGCTGCTGACAATGCTGCTGCCAGTGCTGCTGACAGTGCTGCTGCCAGTGCTGCTGCCAGTGCTGCTGCCAGTGCTGCTGACAGTGCTGCTGCCAGTGCTGCTGCCAGTGCTGCTGCCAGTGCTGCTGACAGTGCTGCTGCCAGTGCTGCTGACAGTGCTGCTGACAGTGCTGCTGCCAGTGCTGCTGACAGTGCTGCTGACAGTGCTGCTGACAGTGCTGCTGCCAGTGCTGCTGACAGTGCTGCTGACAGTGCTGCTGCCAGTGCTGCTGACAGTGCTGCTGCCAGTGCTGCTGACAATGCTGCTGCCAGTGCTGCTGACAGTGCTGCTGCCAGTGCTGCTGCCAGTGCTGCTGCCAGTGCTGCTGACAGTGCTGCTGACAGTGCTGCTGACAGTGCTGCTGACAGTGCTGCTGCCAGTGCTGCTGACAATGCTGCTGCCAGTGCTGCTGACAGTGCTGCTGCCAGTGCTGCTGCCAGTGCTGCTGCCAGTGCTGCTGACAGTGCTGCTGACAGTGCTGCTGACAATGCTGCTGCCAGTGCTGCTGACAGTGCTGCTGCCAGTGCTGCTGCCAGTGCTGCTCCCAGTGCTGCTGACAGTGCTGCTGACAGTGCTGCTGCCAGTGCTGCTGACAGTGCTGCTGCCAGTGCTGCTGCCAGTGCTGCTGCCAGTGCTGCTGACAGTGCTGCTGCCAGTGCTGCTGCCAGTGCTGCTGCCAGTGCTGCTGACAGTGCTGCTGCCAGTGCTGCTGCCAGTGCTGCTGCCAGTGCTGCTGACAGTGCTGCTGCCAGTGCTGCTGACAGTGCTGCTGACAGTGCTGCTGCCAGTGCTGCTGACAGTGCTGCTGACAGTGCTGCTGACAGTGCTGCTGCCAGTGCTGCTGACAGTGCTGCTGACAGTGCTGCTGCCAGTGCTGCTGACAGTGCTGCTGACAGTGCTGCTGCCAGTGCTGCTGCCAGTGCTGCTGACAGTGCTGCTGACAGTGCTGCTGACAGTGCTGCTGACAGTGCTGCTGCCAGTGCTGATGCCAGTGCTGCTGACAATGCTGCTGCCAGTGCTGCTGACAGTGCTGCTGACAGTGCTGCTGCCAGTGCTGCTGACAGTGCTGCTGACAGTGCTGCTGACAGTGCTGCTGCCAGTGCTGCTGACAGTGCTGCTGACAGTGCTGCTGCCAGTGCTGCTGACAGTGCTGCTGACAGTGCTGCTGCCAGTGCTGCTGCCAGTGCTGCTGACAGTGCTGCTGACAGTGCTGCTGACAGTGCTGCTGCCAGCGCTGCTGCCAGTGCTGCTGCCAGTGCTGCTGACAATGCTGCTGCCAGTGCTGCTGACAGTGCTGCTGCCAGTGCTGCTGCCAGTGCTGCTGCCAGTGCTGCTGACAGTGCTGCTGCCAGTGCTGCTGCCAGTGCTGCTGCCAGTGCTGCTGACAGTGCTGCTGCCAGTGCTGCTGACAGTGCTGCTGACAGTGCTGCTGCCAGTGCTGCTGACAGTGCTGCTGACAGTGCTGCTGACAGTGCTGCTGCCAGTGCTGCTGACAGTGCTGCTGACAGTGCTGCTGCCAGTGCTGCTGACAGTGCTGCTGCCAGTGCTGCTGACAATGCTGCTGCCAGTGCTGCTGACAGTGCTGCAGCCAGTGCTGCTGCCAGTGCTGCTGCCAGTGCTGCTGACAGTGCTGCTGACAGTGCTGCTGACAGTGCTGCTGACAGTGCTGCTGCCAGTGCTGCTGACAATGCTGCTGCCAGTGCTGCTGACAGTGCTGCTGCCAGTGCTGCTGCCAGTGCTGCTGCCAGTGCTGCTGACAGTGCTGCTGACAGTGCTGCTGACAATGCTGCTGCCAGTGCTGCTGACAGTGCTGCTGCCAGTGCTGCTGCCAGTGCTGCTGCCAGTGCTGCTGACAGTGCTGCTGACAGTGCTGCTGCCAGTGCTGCTGACAGTGCTGCTGCCAGTGCTGCTGCCAGTGCTGCTGCCAGTGCTGCTGACAGTGCTGCTGCCAGTGCTGCTGCCAGTGCTGCTGCCAGTGCTGCTGACAGTGCTGCTGCCAGTGCTGCTGCCAGTGCTGCTGCCAGTGCTGCTGACAGTGCTGCTGCCAGTGCTGCTGACAGTGCTGCTGACAGTGCTGCTGCCAGTGCTGCTGACAGTGCTGCTGACAGTGCTGCTGACAGTGCTGCTGCCAGTGCTGCTGACAGTGCTGCTGACAGTGCTGCTGACAGTGCTGCTGACAGTGCTGCTGCCAGTGCTGCTGACAATGCTGCTGCCAGTGCTGCTGACAGTGCTGCTGCCAGTGCTGCTGCCAGTGCTGCTGCCAGTGCTGCTGACAGTGCTGCTGACAGTGCTGCTGACAATGCTGCTGCCAGTGCTGCTGACAGTGCTGCTGCCAGTGTTGCTGCCAGTGCTGCTGCCAGTGCTGCTGACAGTGCTGCTGACAGTGCTGCTGCCAGTGCTGCTGACAGTGCTGCTGCCAGTTCTGCTGCCAGTGCTGCTGCCAGTGCTGCTGACAGTGCTGCTGCCAGTGCTGCTGCCAGTGCTGCTGACAATGCTGCTGACAGTGCTGCTGCCAGTGCTGCTGCCAGTGCTGCTGACAGTGCTGCTGACAGTGCTGCTGCCAGTGCTGCTGACAGTGCTGCTGCCAGTGCTGCTGCCAGTGCTGCTGCCAGTGCTGCTGACAGTGCTGCTGCCAGTGCTGCTGCCAGTGCTGCTGACAGTGCTGCTGACAGTGCTGCTGCCAGTGCTGCTGACAGTGCTGCTGCCAGTGCTGCTGCCAGTGCTGCTGCCAGTGCTGTTGACAGTGCTGCTGCCAGTGCTGCTGCCAGTGCTGCTGACAATGCTGCTGACAGTGCTGCTGCCAGTGCTGCTGCCAGTGCTGCTGACAGTGCTGCTGACAGTGCTGCTGCCAGTGCTGCTGACAGTGCTGCTGCCAGTGCTGCTGCCAGTGCTGCTGCCAGTGCTGCTGACAGTGCTGCTGACAGTGCTGCTGCCAGTGCTGCTGACAGTGCTGCTGCCAGTGCTGCTGCCAGTGCTGCTGACAGTGCTGCTGACAGTGCTGCTGACAGTGCTGCTGACAGTGCTGCTGACAGTGCTGCTGCCAGTGCTGCTGACAGTGCTGCTGCCAGTGCTGCTGACAGTGCTGCTGACAGTGCTGCTGACAGTGCTGCTGCCAGTGCTGCTGCCAGTGCTGCTGCCAGTGCTGCTGACAGTGCTGCTGCCAGTGCTGCTGCCAGTGCTGCTGCCAGTGCTGCTGACAGTGCTGCTGCCAGTGCTGCTGACAGTGCTGCTGCCAGTGCTGCTGACAGTGCTGCTGCCAGTGCTGCTGCCAGTGCTGCTGACAGTGCTGCTGACAGTGCTGCTGCCAGTGCTGCTGACAGTGCTGCTGCCAGTGCTGCTGCCAGTGCTGCTGACAGTGCTGCTGCCAGTGCTGCTGCCAGTGCTGCTGCCAGTGCTGCTGACAGTGCTGCTGACAGTGCTGCTGCCAGTGCTGCTGACAGTGCTGCTGACAGTGCTGCTGCCAGTGCTGCTGACAGTGCTGCTGCCAGTGCTGCTGCCAGTGCTGCTGACAGTGCTGCTGCCAGTGCTGCTGCCAGTGCTGCTGACAGTGCTGCTGACAGTGCTGCTGCCAGTGCTGCTGCCAGTGCTGCTGACAGTGCTGCTGACAGTGCTGCTGCCAGTGCTGCTGACAGTGCTGCTGCCAGTGCTGCTGACAGTGCTGCTGCCAGTGCTGCTGACAATGCTGCTGCCAGTGCTGCTGACAGTGCTGCTGCCAGTGCTGCTGCCAGTGCTGCTGCCAGTGCTGCTGACAGTGCTGCTGACAGTGCTGCTGACAGTGCTGCTGACAGTGCTGCTGCCAGTGCTGCTGACAATGCTGCTGCCAGTGCTGCTGACAGTGCTGCTGCCAGTGCTGCTGCCAGTGCTGCTGACAGTGCTGCTGACAGTGCTGCTGCCAGTGCTGCTGACAGTGCTGCTGCCAGTGCTGCTGCCAGTGCTGCTGACAGTGCTGCTGCCAGTGCTGCTGCCAGTGCTGCTGACAGTGCTGCTGACAGTGCTGCTGCCAGTGCTGCTGCCAGTGCTGCTGACAGTGCTGCTGACAGTGCTGCTGCCAGTGCTGCTGACAGTGCTGCTGCCAGTGCTGCTGCCAGTGCTGCTGACAGTGCTGCTGACAGTGCTGCTGCCAGTGCTGCTGACAGTGCTGCTGCCAGTGCTGCTGCCAGTGCTGCTGACAGTGCTGCTGACAGTGCTGCTGACAGTGCTGCTGCCAGTGCTGCTGACAGTGCTGCTGACAGTGCTGCTGCCAGTGCTGCTGACAGTGCTGCTGCCAGTGCTGCTGCCAGTGCTGCTGACAGTGCTGCTGCCAGTGCTGCTGCCAGTGCTGCTGACAGTGCTGCTGACAGTGCTGCTGCCAGTGCTGCTGCCAGTGCTGCTGCCAGTGCTGCTGCCAGTGCTGCTGACAGTGCTGCTGACAGTGCTGCTGACAGTGCTGCTGCCAGTGCTGCTGACAGTGCTGCTGACAGTGCTGCTGACAGTGCTGCTGCCAGTGCTGCTGACAGTGCTGCTGACAGTGCTGCTGACAGTGCTGCTGCCAGTGCTGCTGACAGTGCTGCTGACAGTGCTGCTGCCAGTGCTGCTGCCAGTGCTGCTGACAGTGCTGCTGACAGTGCTGCTGACAGCGCTGCTGACAGTGCTGCTGCCAGTGCTGCTGCCAGTGCTGCTGACAGTGCTGCTGACAGTGCTGCTGCCAGTGCTGCTGCCAGTGCTGCTGCCAGTGCTGCTGCCAGTGCTGCTGACAGTGCTGCTGACAGTGCTGCTGACAGTGCTGCTGCCAGTGCTGCTGACAGTGCTGCTGACAGTGCTGCTGACAGTGCTGCTGCCAGTGCTGCTGACAGTGCTGCTGACAGTGCTGCTGACAGTGCTGCTGCCAGTGCTGCTGACAGTGCTGCTGACAGTGCTGCTGCCAGTGCTGCTGACAGTGCTGCTGACAGTGCTGCTGACAGTGCTGCTGCCAGTGCTGCTGACAGTGCTGCTGACAGTGCTGCTGCCAGTGCTGCTGACAGTGCTGCTGCCAGTGCTGCTGCCAGTGCTGCTGACAGTGCTGCTGACAGTGCTGCTGCCAGTGCTGCTGACAGTGCTGCTGACAGTGCTGCTGCCAGTGCTGCTGCCAGTGCTGCTGCCAGTGCTGCTGCCAGTGCTGCTGACAGTGCTGCTGACAGTGCTGCTGACAGTGCTGCTGCCAGTGCTGCTGACAGTGCTGCTGACAGTGCTGCTGACAGTGCTGCTGCCAGTGCTGCTGCCAGTGCTGCTGACAGTGCTGCTGACAGTGCTGCTGACAGTGCTGCTGCCAGTGCTGCTGCCAGTGCTGCTGACAGTGCTGCTGACAGTGCTGCTGACAGTGCTGCTGCCAGTGCTGCTGACAGTGCTGCTGACAGTGCTGCTGACAGTGCTGCTGCCAGTGCTGCTGACAGTGCTGCTGACAGTGCTGCTGACAGTGCTGCTGCCAGTGCTGCTGACAGTGCTGCTGACAGTGCTGCTGCCAGTGCTGCTGACAGTGCTGCTGACAGTGCTGCTGCCAGTGCTGCTGCCAGTGCTGCTGACAGTGCTGCTGACAGTGCTGCTGACAGTGCTGCTGACAGTGCTGCTGCCAGTGCTGCTGACAGTGCTGCTGACAGTGCTGCTGACAGTGCTGCTGCCAGTGCTGCTGACAGTGCTGCTGACAGTGCTGCTGACAGTGCTGCTGCCAGTGCTGCTGACAGTGCTGCTGACAGTGCTGCTGACAGTGCTGCTGCCAGTGCTGCTGACAGTGCTGCTGCCAGTGCTGCTGACAGTGCTGCTGACAGTGCTGCTGCCAGTGCTGCTGCCAGTGCTGCTGACAGTGCTGCTGCCAGTGCTGCTGACAGTGCTGCTGACAGTGCTGCTGCCAGTGCTGCTGCCAGTGCTGCTTGCATTGCTTAACATGCAGATCCTCTTCCCTTCTACCCCTCCCTTCCCTCCTCTCATCTCCATCCCTCCCCCTCCTTTTTATTCCTCTGCTCTCCTCGTTTCAACCACAGGTTCCGCCTGCCTCTACCTGACATGGCGGCTGTTGAGTGGCGCATTCCGGAGAAGCCAGTGGTGGAGGCGAGCCAATGGGTGGCTGCCACGTGGAATGGCTCTGTGGCCGCTCTGCAGGAGAAGCTGCTAGTGGAGAGGGACTGGACTACTGCCGGCAAGGTGGGTGGCGGTGGGGTAGAGGGGTAACGCTGGGGGGTTGGTTGGGTGGGCGATGGAGGGTGAAGCACAGGGGGGCGATGGAGGAGGCTCGTGTGTGTCTCTGCAGGAGAAGCTGCTAGTGGAGAGGGACTGGACTGCTGCCGGCAAGGTGGGTGGGGCTGGGAGGCTGATTGGGAGGGAAGGGGGAGAGGGATGGAGGAAATGAGGAAAGGGAGGATGGGGGGGGGTGAGTTGTCTGATGTCGTGGCTGATTTCCGAGTTGTCTGATGTCTTGGCTGATTTCACGGTTCATTCGTTCATTGCTTGCTCGTGTTTATGAATTAGTTTGTGTGTCTGCATGTGCCGTGCTGTCTTGCTATTCTTCCAGGTGTTGGCGGCGCTGACTGCGCTTCAACTCCTCTCCTCTTTCATCACTGTTTACTCGCTTTCCTTCCTGGGTATGCCTTTGCACTCACCCACTCTCTCACTTACATGGATACGCGCGCATGTGTGCAGTGCACACAAGAAAAGGCATGCACTCGCACACACCACACACACACGCACATATACACACTCACTCTCACACACACACACACACACTCACACACACACACACACAAGTGCGCGCGCGCACACACTCACACTCACAGACGTGCACTCTTACATCCTGTACTGTGTCTCTCTCCCCCATCTGTACGCCAATCCCTCACCCTCCCCCCACTCCCCCCTCTTCTCACAAGCCCCCACCCCTTGCCCAGACTCCCTTCACTCTCGCCTGCCCACCCCCCCCTCCTCCCTTTTCGCCCCTCTTCCTTCGCCTTTCACCCATTCTCTCCTCTTTCCTCATGTGCCAACCTCCCTCATGCCCATATGCTTCCCATGCCCCCTTCCCCCACACCAGCCCTGCTGGCAGTGTTTGTAATTCCCTCAGTGCTTGACAAGAGGCAAGGAAGCAACGCAGCAACCTCCACCAGTCAAGGAAACCAAGCATCAAACTCGAGTGTAGCCACATCATAAGCAGTCCATTCCATACGGGCTGACACATAAGCTCCGCTATAAGCAGTGCTATTGTGAGGACAAAGCAGGCTTGTATTGGAATACCGCTTTAGTTACAAGTAGCAAGCCATTAGCCATTCCTATTTGGCATTGCTGGTTTGTAATCTTACACATGTATGGGTAACATGTACTTCTTCGTAGGTCACTCTTCCAGGCAATGCTGTATTGCAAGCTGCTTCAACTGACAGCAAATCAGTATCACAACCGTTACAGTTCAGCTGTAAAAATACTAGATTAAATACTTAGTTATGTACATGGCAAGCACCTAGCCTAATATACCCTACACTACACTAGATGTCCAATCCCATAGCAGGCTCCACGTTCTCCTTATCATCACCAAGTATCCTCATCACTCTCCCCCTCTCCCTCACTTCCTCCCCCTCCACCACTCCCCCCCCAATCGCATGCTCACTCCATGCCTCATCCCCAATAAAACCACTTGCTCCTCCCACATCTGCACCCCTTCTGTAATTCCCCCTCGCAGCAGGCTCGCCCACCTCCCACATTCCCTGCTCCCTCTCTCCACGCCCTTCCGCCGTATCCCACTCCCTCTCCTGCATTTGCCTCTGCTCCTCCTCCTCCTGCTCCACCTGCCTCTCCTCCACTGCTCCCTCCTCTGCTCTCCCATCCTCCCGCCCTCCTCCCCTCTGCCTGCCCCCACGCCACTCCCACGCCCTCACTCGCTCCATCACCCCCCAGTCCCACCACCGCCTCCTTCCGGCCGACATCCTTCGTCTTCTCTGCATCACATCCACCTCACTGGTGTCCCCCTCGATAGAATCACCTCTGGTAATATCACCTCTGATAAAGTCCCCTGCAGTGCCTGTATTGCCACTGCTCGTCTCCACCCCTGCAACCTCGTTATAGTCACCCGGCATAGCACCACCATCAATAAGAGCCCGAAACGCTTGCCATGCATACCCCTCCTGCTCCCCCTCTCCCTCCTCCCCGCCCTGCCCCATTCTCATCCCCTCCCTCCATATTCCCTGTCCCTCAACCCCTCGCCTTCCCCTCTCCTCACTCCCTCGCGCTCCCCTCTCCTCCCCTCCTCGCCCTTCCACCAGCTCGTGACCAATAGGCAGCAGGGATGGCAGGGAGGCGCGGCAGTGGGATGGGTGAGGGCGCAAGGGAGGGAAAGAGCAGGGCAGGGGAGAGGAGGGGAGAGTGCACGAGAGCACAGTGTGCCTGCGAGTAGGCAGGTCCCTGTCCCTCACAACCCGCACCTTTCCCTTCGGAATGCTGTCCCCCACTTTTAAGTAGCTAGCTTTCCCCCATCCTCCCTCGCTCACACGCCCGCCCCTGCTGCCAGCGATACAGTCACTCCCACTGCTGCTTCCCCTACCACTGCTGCTCCCCCTGCCACCGCTGTCCCCCTCCCTGCTCCTGCCCCTGCCGGCTGCAGCAGCTGTGCTGTAGCGCCTGCTGCTGCTAAACCTAGCTCCAGCCGGAACAGTGGTAACCGCAGTGGTAACATCAGCGGGAACAGCAGTGGTAACAGCAGTAGCAGCAGCATCAGGAGCAGCAGAAATTGAAATTAGGGTTTCACCTGCCCCAACAACAGCCTCTTGCCTGGATTCTCCAAATTTCTCCCCCAGGGCCATCTCAGCTGCCACAATTTCCTTATCCGCCACGTCACCCATCCCCGCCACGCCAGCAGAAGCTGCCACGTCAGCAAACGCCTCTTTTGCAGTTTCCACGTCAGCGAGAACCGGTTCCAGCTCAGCAGAATCTACAACCAACAGCTCAGCGCGACGGACAGCCATCACAGGAGCGCTATCCTTCCAGTCCTCCATCGCAGCTGCAGTAACCAAGTTACCAGCTACACTCGCAACGCCCGCTGCAGCCACGGCCTCTACAATCACATCCATCAGCTCACCCACCATTTCCGCCTTCTCCGCTTCTAACCTCGTTATTATCACATCCCGCTCCTCCCGCTGCACATCCAGCACCCGCGCCATTTCTTCCATACTCGTTAAATACCCCTCCTTCTCCCGACGGGCCGCGGCTAGTTCTTCCTTCAGCGATTCGACCTCCGCCATGTGGCGCCTGCGCTCGGCCGCGAGTTCCCCCTCCGCCGCCCGCAGCGCCACCATCAGCTCGACCTCCCGCGCCCGCGCGCGCTCCGCGGAAGCCGCGGCGTCCGCGATTGCGGCGGAAACCGCGCGCTCCTGACCTTCCGCCAAGGCTTCACGTTCCGCGCGCGCGGACTCCAGCGCACATTCCGCCTGCGACAGTGCAGCCTGCAGCTCCGCGACCTTCCGCTCAAGGAAGCGCGCATACTCCGCCTCCTCGCTCTCCGCCGACTGAGCTACTGCTACGACTGGTGCGACAGGTGCAACAGGCGCGACGGGCTTGCGAGCGACGTCGCATTCGTCGTCCGATTCGTCGTAGTCCATGTCGTCGTCGTCGTCCAGGTAGATCTTCCCCTTCTGCCCCGTCAGCATTGACCCCGTTGACCCTGCTGTCGCACACGTGGCAACCGTCGACTTGGCAGCAGGCGACGACGGCGGCGAGCTGACGTGCCCACCAGAAGCTCCGCCAACGGCGAGCCCGGCGAGATCGCACGAGCTGTTGACACGTGGCATCGACAGCACGGCGCGCGTCGTCGCCTCCGTCAGCTTGCGCTGCGTGTCCATCAGGAGCGACAGCGCCGCGTCCTTCTCCTTCATCAGCTCCTCGTTGATCGTGCGCGACTCGCTCAGCGACTCGGTGAGCAGCGCGATGCGGCTCGCCGCGACCAATAGCAGCTCCCCGTTGCTCAACCCGCTCAGATCGGGCGGCAAACTGCCGTCCACCGCCGCCTTCGCCGCCGCATCACCGCACCCGGCAGTTTCTCCAAGACTGCCGACGACCTCATTGTCAGAAACCTGAGAAGAGGAAGGCACCGTGTTCTGAGAGGCCGGCTGTGACTCGGTAAGAGCTTCCGCGATAGTGAACAGCGAGCTGTCCGAGGGACGCGGGGATGCGGGGAGAGAGGCGAGGGCGGGGAAGGCGAACGACGACGCGGAGGAGCTGCGGGAACGCGCGGAAGACGCGGAGATTCGTCCCCCTGAGGCGGAGGAGGAGGAGCCGCGCCCCCCTGACGCGGAGGAGGAGGAGGAAGAAGACCCGCGCGGGCGGAAGGAGAACGACGACATGGCCGAGCGACGCGCGCTGTCATGGTTGTTCCCATACGCGCCGTCAGCACCGCCGGCACCAGCTGCGGTGTCCGCTCCCGCGGAGAAGAAGGCGAAGGAGTGCCGCGCGGGGCAGCCGACGAGAATGGACTCCGCTAGCACGCGGATCGCACTGTCCCTACGCTCGCTCGCTTTCGCGCTAGCGGCGGAAGCGGCGGCGGCGGAGGAGCGGCGCACGTGGTCGGTCGCGTCCAACTGCTCACACTGTTGGCGCAAGACACGCAAGATATGGGGAATAGAGCGCGGAAAAGGGAATGGTGAGCGAGTGAAAGTGTGGAAAGTACGACAAGGGGGGAAGAAGCTTGCGCGGACAAGCGACAACAGGTTGCAAGGGGATTAACGATACACGTACCAAGAGGGACCGGCCGTCGATTTGCTTCGAGGAGCCGCAGGAATCGCGGTAGAAGTGCGACTCCGAAGCGGCGAACGCGGCGAACGCCTCAGCAAATCGCGAATCGACGACGACGCTCGTCGTGCCGCTCAGAGACGCGGCGCACACACTGTCGAGGGAAGACTGCGAGACACCTATTTTCAGCGTCGGAGGAAACTAGCAAAATACTGACCGACACACAAGTCGGCGTTGAAGCAAGTGCTGAAGACTGACTGGTCACGTTGAGCGGAAAGGCAGAGAAGCAACGAGGACTGTAGTTAGCAGGCTGAGAGGGCCACTGATTGAAGCAGAGCAAGATAACTGAGTGTGTCGAATGAAGTCTGATCGTTGGCATAAAATAGGTCTCTAGAGTCTGTCGTGCAGAGAAGACTGCTAGTTGGTCCATCGGGGCGCGTCGGGTTCGGTTTGGGGGAACAAAATCCAGGGATTCCGGAAAATCGGGGGAGGTTTGGTTTGGGTAAGGAATATTGTCCCCCCATGCCGTGCCGTACCTCTGCTTCTGGAGTTTCCCAAATCGAACCAGCAGAACAGCCTCCGACGGGGAAGGAAGTGCCAGCAAAGGTGGGGGGACGCGCGCAGGGGCCCGCGTTTTGGCTTGGTGGGACCGAGCGGGACGCGAAGAGTGCGCCCTAGCTGGCGGGGGTCGAGCGGAAATTCATCAGGCGAAATGGACGGGACGGGGCAGCTGGAGAACTATTCCGTCAACTCTCGCTACCCAAACCGCGGGTCAACATTGCGAAATCAACGAAGTCTTGTGCGATCGTGCCTCGAAATCCTCGGAAACAATTCGCGGTGGCTGTTCACCCAAAATCTCCGTCGCGCCACTGGTGTGAGTGGTTCGATGCGGTTTGGAGAGCAGAGGAAAACATGCTTATGCATGAGCTAAATAAGAATTACATGCATACAGCATCATGTTTTGTTTGTGAATGGTGCAAACGATGATGCTGGACACAATCTGAACGAAACTCAAAATCTTGCCCACATGTTGGACACTTGAATCCTCCTGCCAATAATGAGAAATTAGGGAACAGAAAAAGTGATAAATAATATCTGCAAACACGTTGGAATTGTGATGTTGTCAACATCAATCTGGTGCTACTGTTACGTACGAGGTGCTTCCTGTCGAAAGTAGGCATGCTGCAGAGCCTCACGCGCAGTTATCCGGTCCCCCTGATTAAGAATAATGATGCAAAGGAGAAGTTGTAACTAGAATACACACAGTGAAATGCACATGCTACTGGGATAAAAAACGACGACCAGAATGACAACCATGCAAAAGCATAAGGACGAAGCGAGGGCCATTGCAACAACATTACGCAAAATAGCATCAGGAAAAAGAGGAGGAAACAGGTATTCTTACAGGGTACCATTGCAGCAGACGCCTCAGCAGTCGCAGGGCCCAAATGCTGGGCAGCCTGAGGAGGGAAGAATTCGAGTGGTGGAATGGAGTGGCACAGAGATGTGGGACAGGAAATGGCACAGAACATGGGATGGGGTAAGCATATGGAGTGGAGGGAACAACCCGAGAAGCAAAGTGGAGTGGCAGAGGGGAGTGGGACAGGAAAGGGCACATGAGGTAAGGAAAGGGCACATGAGGTAAGGAAAGGGCACATGAGGTAAGGAAATGGCACATGAGGTAAGGAAAGGGCACATGAGGTAAGGAAATGGCACATGAGGTAAGGAAAGGGCACATGAGGTAAGGAAAGGGCACATGAGGTAAGGAAATGGCACATGAGGTAAGGAAAGGGCACATGAGGTAAGGAAATGGCACATGAGGTAAGGAAAGGGCACATGAGGTAAGGAAATGGCACATGAGGTAAGGAAATTGTCAAAGTATATATATGAAATATGTGTTTAGGCTGTAGTGGGGTAGTCAATATGGGGTACGGCCCCTTTTAGGGTTTCATACTTGTACCCAACCCTTTCATAGTTCATTCATTCCTGCTACTAGATTCTGACATGGTTTCAGAGCACTAGGTCCGTAGGACCGTCTTTTTTTTCGGGCCCACCTACCGTTGCGGTTACCGCGCTACCCCACGTGTTGTACTGCACCTGCTTGCCTGCCTGCCTGCCCTGCCTTGTGACGTGCTGCGCTGCGCGCACCGTCCTGCAGCCCTCGCGCTGCCCTAGGCCAGCGCGCCGCCCCTGCAGGCCCGTAAGGCCAGGGCGCCGCCCCTGCAGGCTCGTAAGGCTCACGCGCCGCTCCTACAGGCCCGTCAGGCCCACGAGCCGCCCCTGCAGGCCCGTCAGGCCCGCGAGCCGCCCCTGCAGGCCCGTCAGGCCAGAACGCGGCCCCGCCTTGCCTCTGACGCGGCCGCGCCCAGCCTCTGACGCGGCCCCGCCCTGCCTTCGACGCGGCCGCGCCCTGCAGCCGACGCGGCCCCGCCCTGCCTCTGACGCGGCCGCGCCTTGCCTCTGACGCGGCCGCGCCCTGCAGCCGACGCGGCCCCGCACTGCCTCTGACGCGGCCGCGCCCAGCCTCTGACGCGGCCGCGCCCAGCCTCTGACGCGGCCGCGCCCTACCTTCGACACGGCCGCGCCCTGCCTTCGACGCGGCCGCGCCCTGCAGCCGACGCGGCCCCGCCCTGCCTCTGACGCGGCCGCGCCTTGCCTCTGACGCGGCCGCGCCCTGCAGCCGACGCGGCCCCGCACTTCCTCTGACGCGGCCGCGCCCAGCCTCTGACGCGGCCGCGCCCTACCTTCGACGCGGCCGCGCCCTGCCTTCGACGCGGCCGCGCCCTGCAGCCGACGCGGCCCCGCCCTGCCTCTGACGCGGCCGCGCCCAGCCTCTGACGCGGCCGCGCCCTGCCTTCGACGCGGCCGCGCCCTGCCTCTGACGCGGCCGCGCCCTGCAGCCGACGCGGCCCCGCCCTGCCTCTGACGCGGCCGCGCCCTGCCTCTGACGCGGCCGCGCCCTGCAGTCGACGCGCCCTGGTGCAGCCGCCCCTGGACCCTCGAGCAGCCGCCCCTAGACCCAGAGCAGCCGCCCCTGGCTCCTACAGCAGCCGCCCCTGGTGCAGCCGCCTGTGGACCCTCGAGCAGCTGCCCCTGGACCCTGAGCAGCCGCCCCTGGCCCCTGCAGCAGCCGCCCCTGGTGCAGCCGCCCCTGGACCATCGAGCAACCGCCCCTGGACCCAGAGCAGCCGCCCCTGGCCCCTGCAGCAGCCGCCCCTGGTGCAGCCGCCCCTGGACCCGGCGACGCCGCCCCTGGACCCGCGACGCCGCCCCTGGACCCCGTACAGCCGCCCGCTGAGCGCCGGCCCTGCTCGCCCGACGAGCGCCTGCTCTTCCCGCCACTGGTGAGCACCTGCCTTGTTAGCGCACTGCCTGCCTGCCAGCCTGCTTGCCTGCCTGCCAGCCTGCCTGCCTGTCTGCCTGCCTGCCTGCCTGCCTACCTACCTGCCGCGCCTGCCTTGCCCGCGCTGCTGCTGCTACTACTGCCACTACCACTGCTACTGCTGCTACTGGCGGTGGCCAGATGAAGCTCCAGCGACGTCCGCGCGAGTCTCTCACGCCCCAGCAGCTTCGTCAGTGGTACGCTAGTTGGGGTTGTGGCGGTAGCCGTCGTGGCTGTCGCCCTGGAGCTGGTCTGTGAGGATCTAGGATCGAGCTCAGAAAAGAGAATGTGAATTGAATGATCACCTGGGTACAACACGAGGCTATATATAGGCTCGACACAAGGCCCCGTAACCAGGTGTTACGCGAAGGTTCCGCGGGTCGCGAAGCGTCCCGAACAGATCCTTCCCGAATTCGGTAGAAGGCAATTCGGTGGCAACCGAAAAGCCAGAATTCGGTGCACGCAACCTAGCTCGGTGCTATAACTATAATAAAATATAGGAAAGCACCTAGCCTAGGAAATCAAGCAATTCATGCATGCATATAATTATCCTATGCTAGAAATAGCATGATAAAGTAAAGGCAAGCAAGCATAGCTGACATAAGCCGTCGTACTCTCACACGTCCCCCCCTCAAAGCTGGGTGGCGTGAGATACACCCTGCTTGACAAGATAGTCCTTGAGAGCACGGCGTGCGTTGCCCATATCAGCTTCTGCAACCCAACTATCCTCAGTGGGGTCGTATCCCTTCCAGCGTATCAGGAACTCGAGGGCCTTGCCGCTGCGGCGCCGATGAGTGAGAACGCGCTCGATCTCGTACTCGGGTTCATCCTGTATGAGAACAGGTGGTGGTGGCGGTAGTTGCCGTCCCTGGAACTGTTGGTTGGGGTCCTTGTAGGGCTTCAGTAGCTGCACATGGAAAGCATTGTGAAGCTTCCACATGTCTGGTAAACGCAAGCGGAATGTAACTGGTGTCACCTGTGCCTCAACGAGAAAAGGACCACAGAAGCGAGGCCGGAGCTTGGATGGTAGGTGAGACAGGTTCAAGTTGCGCGTGTCAAGAAGCACCTGATCTCCGACTGCTACTGAGTGATCACGTCGCTGACGATCGGCATACTGCTTCTGGGAGGTCTGCATCGTGGTGAGTCGTCGCTGAGTCTTCTCCCATAGCTGCTGCATGGTGGTGACGAAGTCATGTGCGGCTTGGACGTGTGCCGGTGTGGTAGGCTGCTGTGGTGTGAGTGGTTCCCGTCCGTAACACAGGAAGAAAGGAGTTTTCCCTGTGGCTGCATGTGAGGCGTTGTTGTAAGCGAACTCTAGGGTCGGTAACTGTGTGTCCCAGTGGCTGACGTCGTCTTTGCAAGCGGTACGCAGTAACTGTTCAACCACCTGATTGAGTCGCTCTGTCTGTCCGTCAGTCTGTGGGTGGTATGCTGAGGACATCGCAAGTTTAGTCCCCAATAATCCCATGAGCTCCTTCCAAAACTTACTCGTGAATTTGGGGTCTCTGTCTGAGATGAGTGTAGCGGGGATGCCGTGGATGGTGATGATGCGGTCGAAGAAGAGGCGAGCAGTTGCTTCAGCTGTAGCTGTGGCGTTGGTCGGTATGAAGTGCCCCATTTTGGAGAACTTATCGATGACTACGAGGATGGAATCATGTCCCCGTGAGGTTGAAGGAAGTCCTGTGATGAAGTCGAGGCTAACGACCTGCCATGGCTGCTCCGGTACAGGTAGAGGCTGAAGTAACCCTGCTTTCTTCTGCTTGCTGCTCTTCATCCGCTGGCACGTGTCGCATGAGGTGACGAACTGCTGCACGTCTGCTGCCATCCGGGGCCAGTAGTAATACTTCGCTATTCCCGCTAACGTCTTGTTGCTCCCGAAATGTCCCGCGTATGGTACGTCGTGAAACTCCTCCAATAGGATCTCGAACACCTTCCGCAGATGCTCCACGTGCTCCTTCATGTTCTTGGAGTAGATGAGAATATCGTCCAGGTACACCACTACGCACTCTTCCAGCAGGGGCCATAGAATATGGTTCATTTCCGCCTGGAATGTTGCTGGTGCGTTGCAGAGTCCGAACGGCATCACCAAGTATTCGTAGGAGCCGTATCGAGTACGGAACGCTGTCTTGTGGATCGAGTTGTCCGCCATCTTGATCTGCCAGTAACCCGACCGTAGGTCCAGCTTCGAGAAGACTGTTGCACCACGCAGTTGGTCCAGTAAGTCGTCGATGCGCGGTATGGGGTATTTGTTTTTAACTGTCTGTTTGTTCAGTGCGCGGTACTCGATGCACATCCGTAAGCTGCCGTTTGGTTTTGGAGTGAAGAGAATTGGTGCACCGTAGGGAGAGGTGGATGGGCGGATCAGTTGTCTGTCCAGTAGATACTCTATCTGTTTCTTCATGTCTGTTAGTTCGGTCGGACTCAGTCGGTATGGTGCACGTGAGACGGGTTTCGCACCTGGTTCCTCCACGATCTCATGCTCGTGGGTGCGTGCTGGAGGTACGCCTGCAGGTAGGTCGTCGGGCATTATATCTTTGTACTGCTCCAAGACCTCCTTCACTGCTGCAGGGAGCTCGGAACTCGGCTTCTCCTCCTCTGCTGCTGCCATGACCAGTGCTAGGTAACCCGTGTTACTCCCGTTCACTGTCTGTTCGAACCGTGCCAGTGTCGTCTCCGGTACGTCCCCTGTATCCGTCCAGCTTCGTAGTGCTATTTGCTTCCCGTTGTTGTAGATGCACACCTTGCTGTTGATCCAATCGATCTCGGGGTTGAACCGCTTCAAAAAATCTCGCCCCAAGATAAAATCTAACCCTTTGATGTTGGTGACTGGTAGTTTCGGCTTCCACCTCAACGCACCTATATGCAGCTGCAGTGATGCTTCGCCGTGGATAGGAAGTTTCGTACCGTCCACCATGGTTGCTGAAAACTGGGTCTCTTCCGCCTTCTCTCCAATTTTCTCCAATGCTCCGCGGTCACACACCGAGTGAGATGCACCGCTGTCCACCAGTGCCTGGAGGCGTCGTCCATTGCATAACACCTCGAGGAGTAGTGGTTTCTGCTGCGCTGAGTAGCCAAAGAGCGTCTCATTAATAGGATCATAGGGTACATCAAACTTAATACCTTCCCTTTTTCCTATACCCGACTCAGCACTTTCCAACTTCACCTGGGGGGTGGGAGGATTTTTCCGAGGCTTGTATATTTTCTCCTGAGCCTGGATGCCTCCTCTAAGCCTTGGCAGCTGTGTAGGCTTCACCTGTGGGCAACGGGGAGCCTTAACACTGTGCTGCGGGGAGAGAATATTAACTCCACGGAACGCACGACCTTTTTCTACGCTCCGTAGTACTTTGCCCAACTTCTCAGGTACCTGAATGATTTCTAAAGGCTTTTTCTTAGCCTCTAAACCTCCCCTGATTTTTTCAAAGGCTTGAAAACCACGAGAAGCAATATTCTTCGTTAGAGTATCTTTATAGGATACTTTTAACGAATTCTTACTTTCGTGGGTGTTCGGCTGGAGTTTCCCGGTCGGTGCAGAGTTTTTTTTCGCGGAGCCTCCATTCGCCTCGGCGATTTCCCCTGATGCCGGCCGGTCGTGACGTTTTTGATTCGCGCCATCATTTTCTCCTTTTTTCGCCTGCTCCGAAGTCGTCACGTCGTCGCCTTTTCCTGCTTTTCGGATCTTTACGCGATCGCCAGGTCGATCCGCGGCTACTGGCGATTCCCGTTTTTTGACTTCGGGGGTGCTCCACTGTTTCCGTCCCGGAGTGCCGCACGTGCTTTCTTCATTTTGTAGCACGACAAAAACTGATGCCCTGCTGCGCCGCAAAATTCGCATTTTGTCGGTTGCTGCTTCGCGTCGTATTTGTCGATATCCATCGGTTCGGCGAACGTGGGGGGTGCCGATCGCTCCGTGCCGAATGTACGGTTCGGCGTGAAGCGTCGTGTTTCGGGTTGACCTCGAGTCAGCGTGTCGTATCGCTCGGCAGCACGCACGATGTCTCTGTAGCTGTTGTAATTCGCCGCAATCACCTGCCGCCGAATCTCCATTTTTAACCCTTCGGTGTACGCCTGGATTTTTTCGCCTTCGGTCAGGTCGGTGATGCGGTTGAACAGTAACTCCATCTGCTGCGTGTACTGTGCTACACTATTGTATTGCTTGTGTCGGTGTATCTGCTGCCGCGCCATGTAGGTCGTATTAATTGGTTCGAAACGCTCGATTAAATCTGCCCGAAACTGCTGCCACGTTTTCTCCCCGCGGGCTACGTCGGTGTAGTAAATCCATTCGAGAGCCGGTCCACGTAACAGTGTCGCTGCGAGCCGAATCCTTGCTGCGTCGTGTTGCGGGGTCGAACAGCCAATGGCCTCGAAGTAAATTTCGAGGGTGGCCACAAATCGCCGGACGTCGGATCCCTTCGCGCTTGGATCGAACGCCTCAGGGAGCCTCGGTCGTGCTGCTTCGAGGTTCGGCGACAGTGGTGCCATCGGTCCGTGAAATGTCGGTGTCGCCACTGCTGCTGGAGTTGTCGGTGCTGCAGTCGCTGCGGTGGCGAACCCTGGTTGGCTTGTCAGAAAAGCCTCGAGTCGACGAAGCGTCGCCTGCGTCTGCTCCATGTCGGTGCGGAGGCTCGCGATGTCGCTCGTGGTCGCGTAGTTGTCGCCTTGGCCTTCCATGCCTGACATCAACGCGTCCAAAAACCGAGTCGAGGGGGAGCGAAAAACACGGAACCGGTTTTACGTACCCGAAATCGATTTTTAACTGCATCGCCCCCGCGGTTTTTTGAAGACTGGTTTGTAGCGGTCGAAAGAACTTCGCGTGTAAACGGGCTCTGATTACCAAGTGTGAGGATCTAGGATCGAGCTCAGAAAAGAGAATGTGAATTGAATGATCACCTGGGTACAACACGAGGCTATATATAGGCTCGACACAAGGCCCCGTAACCAGGTGTTACGCGAAGGTTCCGCGGGTCGCGAAGCGTCCCGAACAGATCCTTCCCGAATCCGGTAGAAGGCAATTCGGTGGCAACTGAAAAGCCAGAATTCGGTGCACGCAACCTAGCTCGGTGCTATAACTATAATAAAATATAGGAAAGCACCTAGCCTAGGAAATCAAGCAATTCATGCATGCATATAATTATCCTATGCTAGAAATATCATGATAAAGTAAAGGCAAGCAAGCATAGCTGGCATAAGCCGTCGTACTCTCACATGGTCAGTCGGGAGTGTCTGGCAGTGGCCAGCTGCAGCTGCAGCGGCATCCGCGTGAGACACTTACGCCCCAGCAGCTTCGTGAGTGGTACGCTCAGAGTAGAGGGTCTTTGAGTACCGTTCGCTGCCCGTACGTCATTCGCACAGGTGATCGGACTGGTCAGGCTTGCGGGACGCTTAGTCACACACAGTCCCGCTGCTTCGCCCGTCTGAGCGACGCCTGGCGTACCGAGTTTGGCGACGAGGCTGAGCTCCCCGACTGGGTGGAGCTGCTTGGGCAGAGGGTAGATATATTTGCTCTTGACTATGATTCTATTCTCACTGCCATGTATGCATTGCCTACTAGTGCTGACGGTGCATGTTACCTGTGCGTACCGCCTGACCCAGGTATAGAGCCTGCTACTCTCGGTGCTGGTGAGGCTGCTGATCTAGGTGCTCATGCGTCGCCTGCTCTAGGTGCTGGTGAGGCTGCTGCTCTAGGTGCTAGTGCGTCTCCTGCTCTAGGTGCTGGTGAGGCTGCTGCTCCAGATGCTGGTGAGTCTGCTCTCTCTGGTATCTCGCCTGCTGAGGCCTTGTACACCTTCACACTTGACTCTGGTACTTCTCGCTCCTTCTTTCGCGATAGCACCACCCTCACGCCGCTCAGTCGGCCGGTTGCAGTCTCCCTGGCAGACCCCTCTGGGGGTCCAGTCCGTGCGACCTCCACCACTGTCCTCCCTTGTCCTGCTGTCCCGTCCGGCACACTGTCGGGTCTTTACCTACCCTCGTTCTCTACGAACTTGGTGGCGGGTTCTGCGCTCCAGGACGCGGGTGTTCACCAGTTCACCCCTGCCTACGAGCGTGTGACACACTGCATGTGTGCTCAGACGGGTCGTCACCTGGCTACCTTCACTCGGCAGCCGGGGTCGGGCCTGTACACACTGACCACTGAGTCCCCTCAGGTAGCTGCGTCTGCGTCAGGTCAGTTGTCGGCCCCCTGCTCGTGTCGCGCTTTGTCGCACCAGACCCTCCTTTGGCACCACCGCCTTGGTCACCCCTCGGTGCAGCGCCTTCGCAGCATGCACTGCCGTGTCCTTGTCTCTGGTCTTCCCAGGGTTCTCCCTCCCCTCCCACCCTCGCCTGCTCCTCCCTGTCTTCCCTGTGTTGAGGGGCGGCAGCGTGCCGCTCCTCACTCCTCCTCGTTCCCTCCCACAGAGGCTCTCCTGCAGACTCTCCACCTGGGCGTGTGGGGCCCAGCCCGCGTCCGTGGACCGGGCCACGAGCGGTACTTCCTGCTGGTCGTCGACGGCTACACGCGTTACACCACGGTCTTCCCCTTACAGCGCAAGGGGGATGTCCCTGATGTTTTGATCCTCTGGATCCGCGCTGTTCGTCTCCAGCTCCGCGAGCGATTCCAATCGGACTTTCCTGTCCTGCGTCTGCACTCTGACAGAGGTGGTGAGTTCTCCTCAGACCTCTTGGCAGCCTTCTGTGCGGAGCACGGCATCCGCCAGACGTTCACGCTTCCGGCCTTTCCGCAGCAGAATGGGGTTGCTGAGCGCCGCATTGGCTTAGTCATGGAGGTCGCTCGTACGTCCATGATCCATGCGGCTGCCCCCCATTTTCTGTGGCCGTTTGCGGTCCGGTACGCCGCGCATCAGCTCAACCTCTGGCCTCGTGTCTCTTTGCCGGAGACCTCGCCCACACTGCTGTGGACGGGGAAGGATGACGATGCGTCGCGTTTCCGGGTCTGGGGTGCTCGTGCTTTTGTCCGCGATACCACCGCGGACAAGCTCTCCGCCTGCGCTGTTCCCTGTGTCTTCCTTGGCTTTGTCCCTGACGCGCCTGGTTGGCAGTTTTACCACCCCACCTGGCGCCGTCTCTTCCCCTCTCAGGACGTCACGTTCGACGAGTCGGTTCCCTTTTACCGTCTCTTCCCCTACCACACTGCCCCTCTCCCCCCCTCGCCGCTCTTCCTCGCTCCAGGTGCTCCCCAGGTAGACCCCCTCCCCGCTCCCGGTCCTGCTCCTTCAGGTGTGTCTCAGGTAGACCCTCCCCCCTTGACTGCGCCGGTTGAGGTCACTGGTGACTCAGGTCCTGCTGAGGGTGGTCCTGCTCGGGGTGCTGCTTCTGGGGGTGCTGAGCCTTGGGGTGTGGAGCCTGGGGGTGCTGAGCCTGGGGGTGCTGAGCCTGGGGGTGCGGAGCCTGGAGGTGCGGAGCCTGGGGGTGCGGAGACTGGAGGTGCTGAGCCTGGGTGTGAGGAGTCTGGGGGTGCTGTGCCTAGGGGTACTGAGTCTGGGGGTGCTGCACCTGGAGGTGCTGAGGCGTCTGGTGAGCAGTCTCCCTGGAGCGGCCGTCTGCGTAGTCGCTCCGCTGGTGCCTCGCCGCTGCGCTCTCGTCGTTGACTCCCTCTCTCCCCACAGCAGCTGTGTGAGTGGTACGCTGGCCGTCAGGGTCGCGCTGCTGGAGCTAGGGGCCCTGCTGCGGGAGGCGCTGGAGCTGGTGACTCTGCTACTGGAGTTGTTTCTGCTGGAGGTTTTGGAGCTGCTGAGGGTGCTGGAGCTGGAGGTTCGGGAGCTTCTGGTGGTACTGGAGCTGGAGGTTCTGGAGCTGGAGGTTCTGGAGCTGCTGCGGGTGCTGGCGCTGGAGGTTCTGGAGCTGCTGTGGGTGCTGACGCTGAGGGTTCTGAGTCTTCTGTTGCGCGGTCTCCTTGGAGTAGCCGCCTTCGTCCGCGTGTGCCTCTCACCTCACAGCAGCTGCACGACTGGTACGGTCGCCGTCAGGGTCGTACTTCTGGAGCTCGGGGCTCTGCCGCTGGAGGTACTTCTGCTGACGTTACTGGAGCTGGGAGTGGTGCTGGTCCCGGAGGTGCTTGTACTGGAGGTACTGGAGCTGCTGGGGCTAGAGGTGCTGAGCCTGAGGGTGCTACTGCTGGAGACCTTGGGTTTGGGGGTGCTGCTGCTGGAGACACTGAGACTGGAGACCCTGGGACTGGAGGTGCCGGTTTTGGGGGTGCTGCTGCTGGTGGAGCTAGTCCTGGAGGAGCTGCCGCTGAGGATTCTGGAGCTGCTGGAGCTGCTGGGGGTGCTGGAGCTGCTGGAGCTGCTGGGGGTGCTGGAGCTGCTGGTGCTGGTGGCACTGCACAGCCCCGCCTGTTCTTTGCTCCACCGTCTCCGTCGTCTCAGCCACCGTCTGACTCTATGCTTCGCCAGGTTCTTAGTCCCCCTTCGTCTACTGGTCTTTCGTTACAGCCTGGCTCACCGCTGCCTGCCTGCTCCTTCTCCTTACACTGAGCAGACAGGGGGTCTTACTGAGCGTCGTGAGCCTGCGTCGCGTCCTGTCTCGCCTGTCCGTTCTGGTCATTCCGGTCGTCGTGTTCCTCGTTCGCGTCAGCCGGCTGTCACCGGCACCCACCTCATAGTCCGTCGTCCTTCCTCTCCTCCGCAGCGCGTTCCCCTGCCGTCCCCTCCTGCGTCTTCTCTGCCTACCATTCCTGAGCCTGAGACTGACCGCACCTGTGCTGCTCACCCTACTGTCACGCGTCTGCTCGCCACAATTGTCACTGACCCGTCGTTTGAGTCTACTGCTGCGTCTGCCTTAGTCGCTGAGTTTGTCGACTTTGCTGCTGCCTGTCGTCTAGACTACGCCGCTAGTCTGGTTGCTGAGTCTGAGTTTGTCTGTCCTCCGTCCGTCGGGGGTGAGTGTGCTCTTAGCACGGACGTCCTTGAGGACAGGCAGGAGGACCTTTAGTGTCTTGCAGCCGCTGCGCCTCATCTCGTGTCCATGCTGCTTGCCTCTGAGGGAGACCCGGATGCTCCAGGCATCCCGACCCCGCGCTCTTACGCTGAGGCGATCGCGGGTGAGTACTCCTCTAAGTGGCAGACAGCCATGGACGCAGAGATGGCATCCTGGAAGTCCACAGGCACCTACGTCGACGAGGTCCCCCCTCCTTGGGCGAACATCGTCAGTGGCATGTGGATTTTCAGGGTGAAGCGGCCGCCAGGTTCTCCGCCTGTCTTCAAGACTCGTTACGTTGCTCGAGGCTTCAGTCAGCGGAAGGGAGTCGACTTCTTCCAGACCTTCTCTCCCACCCCGAAGATGACCACTCTTCGGGTGCTGCTGCACGTTGCCGCTCAGCGTGACTACGAGCTTCACTCTCTTGAGTTCAGCACAGCCTTCTTACAGGGCAGCCTGCAAGAGGAGATCTGGCTGCGCCGCCCACCTGGCTTTACCGGGTCGTTCCCTCCTGTTACCCAGTGGAGCCTCTGGCGGCCAGTCTACGGTCTCCGCCAGGCGCCGCGTGAGTGGCACGACACACTGAGGACTACACTTGCGGCTCTTGGGTTTGCTCCGTCGACTGCTGACCCGTCGCTGTTTCTGCGCACCGACACTTCGCTGCCGCCGTTCTACATCCTCGTGTACGTCGACGACTTGGTCTTTGCCACTGCCGACACTGAGGCTCTCGCCCTGGTGAAGTCGGAGCTGCAGAAGAGACACACGTGCACAGACCCGGGTGAGCTGAGTAGCTATCTTGGCTTGCAGATCACCCGAGACAGAGCACGCCGCACCATCACACTAACTCAGTCACACATGGTGCAGCAGGTCTTTCAGCGCTTCAACTTCACCTGGTCCTCGGCACAGGCCACTCCTCTGGCGACAGGTCACTCGCTCTCAGCTCCACATTCGGACGAGTCCGTAGAGCCGAGTGGTCCTTACCCAGAGCTAGTGGGCTGTCTCATGTACCTGATGACCTGCACTCGTCCTGACCTTGCGTACCCTCTTGGCTTTCTTGCTCGCTACGTGGCTCCTGGTCGGCACCGAAAGGTGCACATGGATGCTGCTAAGAGGGTACTACGATACTTGTGCAGTACATCGGGCATGGGGCTCGTGCTTGGAGGACGGAGCGACGTTGTCCTCACTGGTCACTCAGACGTTTCTTGGGTTGACGACCAGGCTACACAGCGGTCGCCACAGGGTTACACGTTCAGCCTTGGCTCTGGTTCAGTTTCTTGACGTTCTACACGCTCGTCTTCAGTTCTCAGTTCCAGTTGTGAGGCTGAGATCTACGCCACAGCCATGGCTGCACAGGAGTTACGCTGGTTTACCTACCTGCTGACCGACCTGGGAGAGCGGCCTCGTTCTCCTCCAGTGCTATACGTCGACAACAAGACCACCATTGCCTTGTGTCAGGAGCACAGACTGGAGCACAGAACGAAGCACATCGCTCTGCGTTACTTCCTTGCTCGAGAGTTGCAGCAGCGTGGTCAGCTTCGTCTTGCTCACGTGGCCACTCGGGCCAACACTGCTGATATATTCACTAAGGCACTTCCGTTTGGTGATCATCAGCGTTTCTGCACTTTGTTAGGCCTTGTGCCCACTTTTCCTCACTTGCTGTAGACTTTGCTTGTACTGTGATCCATATATATATACCTGCATGCTTGTTCTGCTAGGTAGAGATCACTGTACTGATGCTTTTGCATATATACCTCTGCATGTGAACTGACCTTGTGGCCCTTTGCTTGTGCTCAGTGTGTGTGGTGACGTTGTGATCCACCCTGAGCTTGCTTTGCTTCTCTTGACTGGTCTTGTGACCCCTTGCTCTCCCCCACTTTGCCTATGGGGGTGTGTCAAAGTATATATATATGCTATATGTGTTTAGGCTGTAGTGGGGTAGCCAATATGGGGTACAACCCTTTTTAGGGTTTCATACTTGTACCCAACCCTTTCATAGTTCATTCATTCCTGCTACTAGATTCTGACAGAAATGGCACATGAGGTAAGGAAATGGAGTGGAGGGAACAAGTATAGGGTGGGAGGACCAGGAGGTGTGTGTGACGACGAAGGGACATGGGAAAGATTCCATACATGCAGTCCAGAAGAACGTGTTTTAAGTCGACTAAAAAATCAAGTAGAGGTTCGGAGGACCAGGAGGTGTGCGTGACGACAGCAGGACATCGAAAAGATTCCATCCGTGCAGTCCAGAGGGACGTGAGTTGAGAAGGCACTGACTATACTAGCCTCGTGTTGGTAACTGGATTTGTTTATATAATCAATTGAGGGGTCTCGTGTGGTCTTACCCTTTCTGAAGCGAATCTCTCACCTTCAGCCGTGCGGCAATGACTTCTAAATAGGCTCAGAAGTCACTTGGGCTGGTAACCAGTATCCCTCTGTGCGATATAGCGAAGGGTCTTGTGTGCTCTTACCCTTTCTTGAGCGGGTCCCTCAACTTCAGCTGTGCGGCAATGCTTGCTTCGCTGCACTCCCACGGCGCAACCACACTCCACCCCCCTGCACCACTGCTGCTGCCACCACCACCACCAGTGCTGCTGCTGCTGCTGCTGCTGCTGCTGCTGCTGCTGCTGCTGCTGCTGCTGCTGCTGCTGCTGCTGCTGTCTGTGCTACTGCTGCCTCTGCTGTTGCTGCTGCCACGGCCACTAGCACTGCTGCTGCTACCAGAAGCAGCAGTACCACCACCACGCACCCGGTCATCGCCCTGCCTAATCTCGCTCTCCTCTCCAGCCGCACTGTAGGCATCGCCCTCTTCGCCACTGCCGCTGCCGCTGCCGCTGCTGCTCTCAGCAGTGCGGCCCTTGTCACTGGCTGTGCTAGATGCAGCCACTCCCAGAGGGTGGGCACCAGCTACAGACCATCCCTGGGGATGGGCATGCTCCACATGGGGCTGGCTCAGCCTCAGTAAGTCACCCACACCCCTGCTCTTCACGGCTCCCCCGGCCTCTATACCCTCCTCCTTCCTCACCTCCCCCTCCTCTTCTCCAGCTACAGGAGTCCCCTCCTCTTTATGTGCTACAGATGGCCGTTCCTTCTCCCCTGCTACAAACGGCGCATCCTCGTGTGCTGCTACAGATGGCTCCTCCTCCTCCCCTGCTGCAGAAGCCCCCTCGCTTGGCGCCGCTTCAAAGACTGCAGGCGTGAAGATGCAGAGCTCCATCCACGCACGCAAGCTGGGGGGGGTGGGTGAGGGGGATAAGAAAAAGAACCCGGTATTTGAAAGCCTTTATGCCCCCGGCCTTGAACACAGTGGGGTGATCAGGAGTGAAGAAGGTGCAGAGCTCCATCCACGCACGCAAGCTGGGGTGGTTGGGAGAGGGGAGTGCGGGGAGCCAACAAGGGACTGAGAGCAGTGAGGTGCCTTGACTTTAAGGCCCCCGGACTTGAACACAGTGGGGTGATCAGGAGTGAAGAAGGTGCAGAGCTCCATCCACGCATGCAAGCTGGGGTGGTTGGGAGAGGGGAGTGCGGGGAGCCAACAAGGGACTGAGAGCAGTGAGGTGCCTTGACTTTAAGGCCCCCGGACTTGAACACAGTGGGGTGATCAGGAGTGAAGAAGGTGCAGAGCTCCATCCACGCACGCAAGCTGGGGTGAAAAGAGCATGGGATTGGGGGCGGACAAAGGGGGTGAAGGCGGGGCGGGGAAGGGGAGTGAGGGCGGCGAATGGGGGAGTGAGGGCGGAGACTGGGAGTGAGAGCGTGAGAGAGAATCAGGACAAGTGCAGAAAAGACAGGAGGAAACGAATTAAAACACAGGAGGAAATTCTTAAGATAAAGAAGACTTTCGTTTATTTTTTTTAGATGTACCAGAAATTATGACTTTTTATATTTCTAGTATTAATTCAAAAATTTCTTTAGGAGTTTTTCAAGAAGTTATAGCATAAATAATACAAGCAAAAATTGCCAAAATTAAAATAAAGTCGGTATAAATAAAAAAAAAGAATTTCTTAAATTGCCTCACAGTGAAGAAAATGCAGCCGTACAGGAGGGATGGAATATCGGATTCTTACAGGAAGGCTGTTCGCCGGGTGGACTCGGGCCATTGGGCTGCTTGCAGGGAACGATCTAGCAGCGCCTGGGGGAGGACGGGTTGGAGAGGCAGCGGAGAGCATGAGTGGGGTAGAGGGGGAGAGAGGAGAGGGAAATGATGAGGCATTGTCCTCATTTTGGGCAGTAAGTGTTTTGGTAAGCGGACTAAGGGAAGCCTTTCAGGCCAAGAGCATTCCGAGGAGGAGGTGACTTTTGAGTCGACTCAAAAGCATGCCGAGGAGGGGACCAGAAAGGTAGTGTGTGATGGGTTGAGGGCTTAGCTTAGTGCGAGGGATGAGAGAGGAGGGCTTCGCTTATTGTGATGCAATAGGGGGGAACGGAGGAAGGTCTTTTGAGTTGCATAAGAAATTACCGTTGCCTGAGTGTGAGCGTTGAGAGGCTATGGCTTTTGAGGGGCATATGGAAATACCTGGGTGCGAGGGGGGAGAGACCAGACGTGCGGCGAGCCAAAGAGAAGCTCCAGCATTAGCACCCCCACACTCCACATGTCGTAGCTGTGCCGGTGGGGACGGGAGGAGGTAAGGGGAAAGGAAGAGGAGTGGAATAAGGGAGGATATGCTGCATCACAGAGGTGACAGTCATTGCTTTGAGACGTCTCAAAACACTTCTTCAAAGAGGAGGAGTGGAATAAGGGAGGATATGCTGCATCACAGAGGTGATTGTCATTGCTCCAGCATGAGCACTCCCACACTCCACATGTCGTTGCTGTGCAGGTGGGGAGGAGGGGTGGGGGGAGGGAGGTGGGGAGAAACAGATGCGTTGTACATGTCAAATAGGAGCTCCAGCATTAGCACCCCCACACTCCACATGTCGTTGCTGCGTAGATTAGCGGACGAATGGGAGAGTCGAAGTGTTTCACGCGTACCCGTAGTGTTAGAAATAGTCAGTCAACACTTTGTACTATATTCTATATCGGTTAGGTTACTTTGTAGGTTGGGTGTAGATTTGTAATCCCAACCCTATCTGGTTGGGATTCCCTCGTAATCCTGCAAATCTGTCACCTCACCAATTGGAGATTTGCTAGGATTCCCATCCCATCCTTTCCCTAGCTTTGCTCAACCCAACCCTGTTTGTACTTAAGGCCTAGTGCCTTCCTTATCAAGCAATCAGTTCAGTTCCAATTCTATCATGGTATCAGAGCTAGTAAATTCCGCTCACGCGGAATCCGATCCTTGGCGTCCCGATGGTTCTCTCCTTTTAGGCTATGCCTATTTCGGTTCCCGGCTCCTACGCTAAGCGTTTTTCAGAAACTTCACATCGTCGCTCAGTTCAAGCGCGCATTCGGCTTCCTTCATCGCGCATCTCGTTTTTCAACGGCGACATTCTCAGCTTTCGACTTCCTTCATCGTAAGCTTCTAGTTTATATATCTCCGTGGCAATTTTCGCATCTTCTTAACTTCAAACAGGTTTTCAGCGGCGCAGCGGAACAGGTCCAGCGGCGCAGCGGAACAGGTTTTCAGCGGCGCAGCGGAACAGGTCCAGCGGCGCAGCGGAACAGGTTTTCAGCGGCGCAGCGGAACAGGTTCAGCGGCGCAGCGGAACAGGTTCAGCGGCGCAGCGGAACAGGTTCAGCAGCGCAGCGGAACAGGTTCAGCGGCGCAGCGGAATAGGTTCAGCGGCGCAGCAGAACAGGTTCAGCGGCGCAGCAGAACAGGTCCAGCGGCGCAGCAGAACAGGTCAGCGGCGCAGCAGAACAGGTCAGCGGCGCAGCAGAGAAGCGGAACAGGGGCAGCAGCGAAGCAGAACAGGGGGCATTGGCGAAGCAGTATATCAGGGTATAGTACGGGCATTCTATTGCCAAAATCGCGTTTCGAACTTCCTCGATTTCCAAAATCACCCGAACTCTGCTCCGCTTCGCTCCGCTACGTATCGAAGACTTTAGCGCTGCGCTCCGCGCAAAATGGCAACTTCAACTTCCACTCTCGTCGGAAACCTCATCATCCTTAACCTCGCTCCCAACGGCACGAGCACCAATTTCGGGGAGTGGTGCTATGGAGTGGAGAAGCACCTCCTTAGCTCGGAGCTCAAGGGGATTTGCCTCAAGGACATCCTCCTCAATCGCGGCAAGGGGAAGATGCCTCTCCCTCCCGATCCTCTCGGCGAAGGCGCCACTGCCACAGCCAAGCTTGCTTTCGACGCTAAAACCACCAAGTATGAGACGGACTTCAGTCTCTGGGAGCAGGCGGATGCGGCAGTGATTAGGGCTTTCATCACCACCACCCCAGTCGAGTTAGTCAAGTCCTACCGCACCTTCCGCTCTGCGCATGACATTTGGAAGTACCTCCAGGATCGTTTTCATGACAAAACTGCCGTGGGAGTTGCAATCCTCATTCCTCGCATGTTCCAAATCCGCCTTGAGGAATGCCCGGGCATGGCAGACTACATCTCTGAAATCCGCAACATCCATGAGGAGCTCAAGGACATTGGGATCACCTTCCCCGAACAGGCACCTGCTGCTGGGCTTCTCGTCGGACTCACCCCGGCCTACAACGTCACCAGTTCCATGCTCAAGCAGCTCCCCACCAAGGAACTCACCTTCGAGAAAGTTGCTTCGGCCCTTCTCTCTGCCGAAAAGGACCTTGCAGCCCAGGCATCCGTCAATGCTGTGCGCTACTCCCCTGGCATCCCATTTCGGTCCCAGCAGGGCCAGAGGCGCAACTCCTTTCCCCCATGCCAGTACCTCATTAGGAAGGGTCCACGTGCGGGGCAGAAATGCAACGGCACCAACCACCCTGAGGCAACTTGCTTCAAGAAGCGAGATGACGAGTGGTATGACGTCCACGGTGTCTCCAAGGACAAGCGCCCTCCCAACTGGGCACCACCCCGTCGCGTGAACCAGGTCGAGGCAGTGGAGGAACCTGCTCATGCATTTGCTAGTGCCCCATCTGATGTTCGCCTTAACCTGTTGTTCTCTGGTGCTGGTCTTATTAATGAGAAGGGGTCGCAGTACATCGGTGTTTCAACCACACAGGGAATTGAGTTCATACTAGACAGTGGTGCCACCCACACAGTGCTTAAAGACCAAACTGCCTTCGTTCCCTACCAGGCTCTCACCTCACTCCTTGGAGCCGATTCTAGCTTCTCCATCCAATGCCATGGGTCCTCCACAGTTTCCTGTCCAGCTTTCCCATCCGGCACAGTCACTGGCATCTGTGCCCCTACCCTCCGCTACAACCTTCTTGCACAGCGGGAAATCCAACACGCAGGCGTGATCACCATCTTTCCCAATGATGTTGACTATTGTGACATGTTTGACGCCAAAACCGGACTCCATCTTGCCCGCTTCACCCTCAACTCCAACAACCTGTACACACTAGTTGTACCTCCCGTTCAAACATGCTCCCTCACCAACCTTCCGCTTCCATCCTCAGACTCCCCCTCATGTCACTGCCGTCTCCTCAATGACAAGACTATGCTATTTCATAACCGCCTCGGCCACATCAACTTCCGCGCACTTTCAGACCTTGCCACCAAACAACTCCTTCATGGGTTGCCCGCCTCACTTCCACAACCCCCCTCTCTTTCTGGACCACCTTGCCTTGACTGTGCACAGAGCAAGCTTCGGGAACAGCCCCATCCTCCCACTGAGTCCACCTCTACCGCACCTCTTGATCGCGTACACATGGACCTTTGGGGTCCAGCTCCTGTTCGTTCCCGTGGCGGACACTTCTACTTCCTTGTCATCGTTGATGACTATTCCCGCTATGTGTCCGTTCACCTTCTCACCGCCAAGTCTGAAGCCCCAGCCATTATCATGGAATGGGCAAGGCAGGGTCATTCACACTTCAAAACCAAAATCAAGATTCTTCACTCTGACGGTGGCAGTGAATTCCGCAACAACACTCTCAAAGCTTTCTGCTCTACTGAGGGTATTCGTCAGACCTTCACCCTCCCAGACAGCCCTCAACAGAATGGTGTTGCTGAGAGCCGAAACCGCATCCTGGTGCAGATTGCTCGCTGCCTCCTCACTCATGCTTCCGCCCCTCCCTCTCTTTGGGGATACGCCATGCTCCATGCTGCCGCCCTCCACAATCTCCATCCTCATCCTCACCACACCCACACCACCCCCGCAGAGCTGTGGACGGGTCAAAAGCCGTCCGTCCGCCCTCTTCGTGTATGGGGGTGCACTTCCTATGTTCTCCTCAACTCCCAAGCCCGTCGTGCAGCTGGCGGCAAGCTTGCTCCGAAAACAATCACGTGCGTGTACCTCGGGCACAACTCGGACTCGCCAGACTACCTCTTCCTCCATCCTACCACCAACAAACTTTATCGCAGCCGAGATGTTTTCTTCGATGAATCCCACCCGTTCTACCCCTCCTCCACAGTTTCTCCTTCTCCTCCGCCTCCTTCTCTTACTTGGGCTGACTTTGACAGCCTTCCTCCTGCCACTACTCCATCTCCTCCTCTTCCCGCTCCCTCCACAGTTTCTGACCCCCCGTCACCCGCTTCCCCTTCCAGCACCACACAGTCTCCCCCGCTCCTTCCCGCCCCCGAGCCCATTCCTCTCAAAACCTACCAACGCCGTCCTCCTGCTGCTGCTCCTCCTCCTGATCCAGCTCCTACTCCTGATCCACCTGCTGTTCCTGATGCTGCCACTACACCTGCTGCTTCTCCTCCTCCAGCTCCGCCTCCCTCCCCCATCGCTGGTCGCACCCGCTCGCGCAAAGCTCCCAAGCCTCTTTCCCTTTCCATTCGTGTCTCTCTCAATCCTCCTCCTGTCGGGGGTGATTATTCGCTCATGCCCTCCCTTCTTGAGGACAGACATGAGGAGTTGATTGAGATTGACTCAGCCATACACGCACTCTGCTCCCTCTTTCCAGATATCGCAGAATCTCCCACCCTCAACTTCTCGGACAACCCCTCCATCCCCACACCTCTCACCTATGTTGAAGCAGTTTCTGGTCCTCACGCCGCTCAGTGGCTAGGGGCCATTGTCGCAAAGTGTGAGGCCTTCATTCACACAGGAACTTTCACAGATGTCTCTCCTCCCTTCGGCGTCAACATTGTGAAGGGAAAATGGGTTTTCCGGGTGAAACAACTTCCAGGCGAATTTCCCGTCTTCAAAGCCCGGTACTGTGCCAAGGGATTTACCCAAAAGCATGGACTGGACTTCTTTGAGACATTCTCTCCCACCGCCAAACCTCCCACACTGCGCACCCTTCTCGATGTTGCCGCTCGAGATGACATGGAGGTTGACTGCATGGATGTGTCCTCTGCGTTTCTGCAAGGGATCCTTCGAGAGGAAATCTACATGGAGCGGCCCGAAGGATTTCCAACTCCTTTTCCACCAGGCACTGTATGGAAGCTGAATCGACCAGTCTATGGCCTCAAGCAAGCACCCCGGGAATGGCACAACAAGCTCAAGAGCACCTTAGGGTCCCTCGACTTTCACCCATCCACCTCTGACCCCAGCCTCTTCATCCGAGCAACACCATCCCGCTTCTTCATCTTGGTTTATGTCGATGACATGATCCTTGTCACCAAGGATCAGACTGAGCTGGCAGCAGTCAAAACCGCACTTGGTGAGAAGCTGGCTATGGAGGATCTTGGGAAACTGACGAACTATCTGGGCATGGAAATCACACGTGATCGCACGGCCCGCACCATCACCCTCTCGCAGAAGTTCTACATCAACAACGTTCTGACCAGGTTTAAGATGCAGGAAGCAGCTTCAATGCCCACCCCACTCTCTCTGCAGCACCAACTCACTGCACCCTCTGTTCCCTCACCTGAGCCCTGTGATGAGGCTTACCCCGAGCTCGTCGGTTCCCTCATGTACGCGATGATGTGCACTCGACCAGATTTGGCCTATCCAGTCAGTGTCCTGTCTCGCACGTTGCACCTGGTCGCTTCACGAGCCACCACTGGTCTGCCGCCAAGCGGGTCCTCCGCTATCTCAAAGGCACACAGGACTATGTGCTCACTCTTGGCGGCTCTTCCCCTGTTCGCCTTGAGGGGTACAGTGACTCGTCCTATGCTGATGACCAGAGTGATCGGCGCTCTTCCCAAGGATATTGCTTTACCCTTGGCAGTGGGGTTGTCAGTTGGCGCTCCACTCGGTCGTCTTCCGTCTCACTGTCGACCTGTGAGGCAGAGCTGTATGCCGGGACCATGGCTGCCCAAGAGGCCCGTTGGCTCTCCTTCTTGCTGGCAGAACTTGGGTATCCTCAACCAGCCCCAACGCTTTGGTGTGACAACGAGAGCACCATTCATCTCACAAAGGACCCCGTCTTCCACGGCCGCACCAAGCACATTGAGGTCCGTCACTACTTTCTTCGTGAGCTGGTGCAGCGCGAGCAGCTGAAGGCTGAACACATTGCCTCCGACTGCAACCTTGCTGACTTGTTTACCAAGTCTCTTGTTCGCCAAGACCACTACCGCCTCCTCTCGTCCATGGGTGTTGGGCCGCCATGTGGCTGAAGTGTTGTCAGCCTAGGGGGTGTGTTAGAAATAGTCAGTCAACACTTTGTACTATTTTCTATATCGGTTAGGTTACTTTGTAGGTTGGGTGTAGATTTGTAATCCCAACCCTATCTGGTTGGGATTCCCTCGTAATCCTGCAAATCTGCCACCTCACCAATTGGAGATTTGCTAGGATTCCCATCCCATCCTTTCCCTAGCTTTGCTCAACCCAACCCTGTTTGTACTTAAGGCCTAGTGCCTTCCTTATCAAGCAATCAGTTCAGTTCCAATTCTATCACGTAGTGCATGCGGCTGCTGATGTGGAAGCCTTTTGAGGCACCTCAAAAGTCGCGCTGAGTGTTTAACACATACCCGTAGTGCATGCGGCTGTTGATGTGGAAGCAGCTGCTGCTGGAGCTGTTCTTCGTGCAGTCAACACCTCCCCCAGATGCGCCTCCCCCAGTCGCACCTCCCCCTGCTGCTGCCCCTGCTTCTCCGGATGCGTCCGCTCCTTCCCCTGGATCTCCAGCACTGGGGAGGCTCTGCGGCAGCAGCAGCACTTCGGGAGGCGAGTAGAGCTCTGTTTCCTCTGCGCTGCACCTCGGGGAAAGGGACGGGCAGGCAGGCGGGTTGTTAGAATGTCTCAAGAAGACTCCGCTCTGTGCCAGCGACAGTACCTCGGAGGGCGAGTAGAACGACGGAATGTAGGCGCACTAAAAATGCATTTTGCCTGTAGGGAAACTCTTGGGGCGCTGTGTATAATATTAGTTCAAAATTGACTCAAAAGTCATTCCAACACACTGAAGGCTGATCCAGACAGGAACATTCTGCATGCACTGAGAGACGTTACCTGGACAGGGAGGTCTTAGATGGAGCGGGAGGTGTTACCTGGACAGGGAGGTCTTAGATGGAGCGGGAGGTGTTACCTGGACAGGGAGGTCTTAGATGGAGCGGGAGGTGTTACCTGGACAGGGAGGTATTAGATGGAGAGGGAGGTGTTACCTGGACAGGGAGGTATTAGATGGAGAGGGAGGTGTTACCTGGACAGGGAGGTCTTAGATGGAGCGGGAGGTGTTACCTGGACAGGGAGGTCTTAGATGGAGCGGGAGGCGTTACCTGGAGGGCCCTGTTGGGCCGTAGAGGAAGCGAACAGAGTGCGGATCAACAGCTGAACCCAGGTCAAGCACACGCCTGACGGGATGGGCGGGAAGGGATTGGGGCGTGTGAGGGAAGGAGGGCGGAGACAAGCTTCAATTGAGCCCAGGTCATTGCCTAGAAACATCATCGGCAATGCCTGAGACGTATTTTGAGGCGCCTCAAAATAGACCTCATTGAGCTACCAATTAAGCCCAGGTCATCGCCTGGAAACATCAACAGCAATGACTGAGACCAGGTCAAAGAGACAGTTGCTGAAGGCTTAGTTCAAGAGAGGAGAGGACAGAGAAGGAGAAACGAGGAACGAGCGGGAAAGGGGAAAGATGAGACGGGGGGAGAGGAGTGAGATGAAGGAGGAGATTGATAATGACGAGGACTGGACGGGACGGGTGGTGCTCGAAACGAGGACCAGATGGGTCACTGGACTGAGGTCTAGTCTGCATGCTCACCGTGTTGTTTAATGAGATGATCATTTAGTTTTGTGACGTCTCAAGAAAAGAAAAGAAAAGACTTGTTCTCATATGGTGCTCTAGTCTACATGCTAGCAGTATCTCGTGGCGAGGGTTCAGGGGTCTGGGTGGAGGAGTTCACCGAGAAGAACATGCTACAAGCTAGCAGTATACCTTCTAGGCGCCTGAAAAGTCCTTCAGATTCCTGTGGTGTCGTGCAAGAGTTCATCCAGAGTTTGCGGCTCCCAGAGTTCATCCTTGTATCGCATCCTTGTATACCCACCCCACTCACACGTGCATGTCAGCATTGAAATCCGGCAGCGGGTTTTCCGCGGAAGCATTGCCACGTGTTGCACTGTCATTGGCTGACGACGAGGTTCCTCCTGTTGCTCCTGTTGCTACTGCTTCCGCTGCTGGCGCCTCTCCTACTGCTGCTGACGGTGAGGAGGAGGAGTCACGGGCAGATGCAGATGGTGCCCGTCTCCCTGCCCGTCTCCCTGCCCGTCTCCCTGCCGGCCTCCCTGCATGCTTCCCCTTGGCTCCCGGGGAGTGATCGGGCTCTGACCCCCTGCTCGCCCCCTTGGGCTGAAGCTTCAGAATGATGTTCTCTGTTGGTGAATACAAGTGATGGGTGGGATAAAACTGTTGTGTGCTGATTGTGAACAGCCCTTGAGCTGATTCATAAAAAACGCATCTTCTTGGAATTGTCCTCCAGTTTTCGTTCCCACAACTGGGGTAAGACTGCTGCACTGGACAAGTGCTTGGGCAGTCAGATAGCAAAGCTTCCTGGGAAACAGTGGCGTACCTGGCTTGATATCCCGGTGGGTTATGTTGCGCGCTTGCAAGGCAGCCAGTCCCAGCAGCTACAACTCATAGAAGAAGGGCGAGGTGGAGAGAGAACGGGGTGAGATTGGATTAGAATCGACTCAAACTTCACATAGTGAGCCACTGCAATGCAGCAAGCCCCAGCAGCTGGAGCACAGACAACAGGGGTAAGAGGGAGAGGGGACAGAAAGCGAGAGCGTAGCGAGGAGGAACGGAAAGAGGAAGAGGCGAACGAGGAGAGAAGAAGGGGGTACAATGGGAACAAGGAGAGGGAAACGGGTAAACATTCACTACATCTCCCTGCGCAGCCTGTTATAAAGACATCCCTTTTTTGAAGGAAGGAGATGACGGGCATGGGCTATTGTGCTCTCTCACCGTCTGTCTCAGGATGCTCCTCACTGTCTCCTCGCCCTCCTCTGTGGAGCGCAGCCATCGCCACCACCTTGACGGCCTCATCATGCTGTGCTGCCCGCTCTTTGCCTGCTGCTGCTGCCCACTTACATGCTCCCCACTCGCCTGCGGCTGCCCGCTCTTCTCGTTTCCCCCGACTCCTTTCTCTCCCCCCTCTTGTTCCGTTCCCTCCCATTCCTGCCCTCCTTCCTCAGATTTTTCCTCCTTCTCTTCGCCTCCCTCCCCATCAGCATCACTCGAGTACAGCAGGGAAGAGAGCGACACCCCCTCGTGCACAAACACCAGCCACAAATCCTTCTTCTGCTCCTTGCTCGCCTCCTCCCGCTGCTCCTCTCTCCGCCCTTCATTGCCAACTGCGCCAACGTCAGCATCAGCATCACCACTGGTGGTGGAGTTATCAATGCTACCGCTGTCACTGGCGTTGCTGGTGGGGGTATCGCTGCTACCACCGGCGCCAAGGCCGCCACTGGCAATAGTGGTTTCGAATGATTCCACGTAGCGTGCGATATGATGCAGACCCATCGCATCCACCAGTTCATCTTCCACATCATCCACCACGTTGCTGTCCATGTCATCGCCCACATCATCATCCACGTCAGCATCCACGTCAGCATCCACGTCAGCATCCACATCACCATCCACGTTGCCCGCAAGAACTTCAGCGGCACGAATAGCACTGTCCATCTTGTTGCCTCTGCCATGACGACGGGTGCCACGTGGCAGCACCAGATTGGTCGCGTTGAGGAGCATCTCCCCAAAGTACTTCTCTCGCAGCCCACTCAGTCGAGCCCCCTCCCCCGCCTGAACCCACCCAACACGCACAGTGGTGGACAGGAGGGGAGGAAGAAGAGGAAGAAGGGGAAGCAGAAAGAAGACGAGGTTTAGGGGGAACATTTCACCTCAAACCATCCTCCCCTGTCTGAAGGTATCCAAGATGCACAGTGCAGTGGACAGGGGCAGGGAACACGGGGTGGGGTGGGGATGATGAGCATGGCTGCACTGCACGGGGAAGGATGTAAGAGACTGGCGGGCCAGGCAAGGCAAAATATCCAAACGAAGACGCAGTGAATGATGATGTCCATGTCCCTACCCCTCTTCTCCCTTGTGCCTGGCCCTTCAGATCCGAGAGCAGCGTCACAGCGGCCCGCACCCAGTGAGCGTGCAGGTCGACTCAAAGATCACTGTTTCACCAGACTGTAACTGGGGGTTTAGGGTTCACCAGACTCACCAGTCACCTGCACTGTGCTGCGACTGTGGCAGGCACTGGGGTTTTCGAGTCGACTTAAATAATCACTGGAGTTCTTGAGTAGACTGAAAAGCACTAGTGATAGCAGAAGGCACAGTTTGACTCACCAGAAGTCGCTTGAGCACGAACAGTGGTGGGGCTTCCACCTCTTCTTCCTCCTTCTCCTCCTCTTCCTCCTCTCCCACCTCCCCTTCCCCTTTCCGTTCCTCCTCCTCCTCCTCTTCCTCCTCCTCCCCTTCCCCTTCCACTTTCCCCCTTTCCTCTTTCACCTCCTCCCCTTCCCCTTTCACCTCCCACCCTTCCCTCTCCTTCTCCTCCTCCTCCTCCTCCTCGCTCTCCACCTGTTCCTCTCCTTGCCACTCTGAATCCTGCAATCCCTCATGTTCCCTCACAAGCTCACCTGTCTCATCTCCCCCCCCACCAAGAGCCCTCTCAAGTTCTGCAACACTGTCTCGACCAGATAATTCATATAAGCTTTCTGCTCCTAAACTGACTGCTGCTTTCGCAGCAGTGGGTGGGGGATGTGCAGGCAGCCGGGAACTGGAGGGCAGCCGGGAACTGGAGGGCAGCCGGGAACTGGAGGGCAGCCGGGAACTGGAGGGCAGCCGGGAACTGGAGGGCAGCCGGGAACTGGAGGGCAGCCGGGAACTGGAGGGCAGCCGGGAACTGGAGGGCAGCCGGGAACTGGAGGGCAGCCGGGAACTGGAGGGCCGCCGGGAACTGGAGGGCAGCCGGGAACTGGAGGGCAGCCGGGAACTGGAGGGCAGCCGGGAACTGGAGGGCAGCCGGGAACTGGAGGGCAGCCGGGAACTGGAGGGCAGCCGGGAACTGGAGGGCAGCCGGGAACTGGAGGGCAGCCGGGAACTGGAGGGCAGCCGGGAACTGGAGGGCAGCCGGGAACTGGAGGGCAGCCGGGAACTGGAGGGCAGCCGGGAACTGGAGGGCAGCCGGGAACTGGAGGGCAGCCGGGAACTGGAGGGCAGCCGGGAACTGGAGGGCAGCCGGGAACTGGAGGGCAGCCGGGAACTGGAGGGCCGCCGGGAACTGGAGGGCAGCCGGGAACTGGAGGGCAGCCGGGAACTGGAGGGCAGCCGGGAGGGCAGCCGGGAACTGGAGGGCCGCCGGGAACTGGAGGGCCGCCGGGAACTGGAGGGCCGGTGGCAAGGGTCCCTCCTCACAGCCAGCCACACCTCTCCGAATCCCCCCCTGGCGAAATTCTTCTGTAGCACGTACCTGGGAGAGGGGTGAAGTGACAGAAGGGAACAAGCAACAAGCTTTTGAGAAAGAAAGGAAATTGAGAAGAGGCTGGGGGAGGACCAAGAGGAAACAATGTTGAAACATAGTAGGAGTTTGTTACAATCTTATATAACCATGTGTGGTCATAGAACCATGTGATTTGATGAATTATGTGACCTAGTTGTTAAGCCATCAAATTTCATTACCCCATGTGATGTGAGTGCATAAAACCATGAGCAGGAAAGAAAGGCGTTTCTAGGGCAGCAACAGTCATTGACTTACCTGCGCTGCATAAATCCCATCTGGTGCTTCGTCCAATCGCCGTCTGCCACATCAACATCCCCCCATTCGTCCCCTTCCACACCTCTCTCTTCCTTCAAACCCCCCTCCCCCATCTCCTCCTTTTCCTCGATAACCTTCTTGACACTCCCTTCATTCACCACCCCCCTATCCTCCACCCGTCCCCCAACCACCAAAGTTTCTCTCCCTCCCCGCTCCTTTCCAATCCATGTGTCACTCTTGTGAGGGAGGCCTGGCAGGAGCAGCGGCACCGAGCCTAGCAGGTTCAGGAACCGAACCAGACCAAGAGGTGCGGGGATCGCGACGCTTGTGGATGGTAGGAGAAGTGGCTTGGGAGTTGGTTTGGAGTGTGAAAATTCAAAAGGGAGTGTGAGAGGAGAGTGTGTGAGGGAGTGGGAGAAACGCGAGAGGGGAGAGTGAGCAAGGGGCTGAAGAGCTTGGGAGGAAGAGAGTGTGTCTTCTTGCGTGGAAATGTGGGGTAGGATTCGATTCTCAGATAGTATACGATTTCGAGCTGAGACTTTATTCTGAGGAGGAATATGGTCCTGGGGTGGGTTTTGATGCTGTGAATGCGCCAGAGGGTGTCCCAGCGGTTGAAGGGATTTTGAAGAGTGCAAAGCGGTGTGATGGTCATTGGAAGAGGTGGCGCGGGTTGACGAGGAGTGTGACTGTAACGGGGGCCAGATGAGCAGGCACTGAAAGGCCTCCATGACGGCCCGTGCTCCTGAGGCAAAGATTTGGAGGAGGCAGATGAGCAGGCAACAGAGAGAAGGCGACACAACACCATCAAATTGACCTTTTATCCTTCCCAAATATATATATATATATATGTATATATAAACGCTGACGTGGCACAGGCAGGCGTCATGCAAACGTGCAAGGGGAGTTGAGCACTCACCGAGAGCTGCCAGCTGGCTGCCAGGCGGACTGGGTTCAGCTGATTGGTCCAAACCTTGCTGGTCAAAACCTTGCACCATCTCTTGCACCCTAATCTTTCTTGCAGCATCAATCATACCATCACCATCCCTGCTGCTGCTGCTGCTGCTGCTGCTGCTCTTCTGGTTGTTCACGGTTGGAACAACAGAAGCAGACACAGCCGCTGCAGTACTGCCTGCTACAGGTTTGGGATGGGAGGAGGAGGCAGCAGGTAGGGCAGGGCCATACTGAGCCTCTGTAACATGCCCTGTTCTGGGACCAGCATCGAGGTACTGAGGAGGCTTCTGCCAGGCGCGGTCACGCCAAAGAGGCACAAGGGAGGGGCGAGACGCAGCAGCATCAGCAGCAGGAAGGGCTGGGCTATGCTGAGCCTCCCTAACACGCCCTGTTCTGGGACCAGCATCGAGGTACTGAGGAGACTTCTGCCAGGCGCGGTCACGCCGAAGAGGCACCAGGGAGGGGCGAGACGCAGCAGCAGCAACCGGAAGGGGCTTGAGCAGCTCGTAGCAATGAGCGGTGGGGATGATGCTGGATGCTGCTGGGTGGTTTGCATTCGCATGCTGTGAAGGTGCCTCAGAGGGCAGAGTGGGCTCCTGCTGCTGCACTGGCACCACCAATAATGGAGCTGTGGAGGAACTTGTTTGCAAGGCGAGGTGTGGAGACGAGTTTTGAGGCGCCTCAGAAGCTGAGGGCCTTGCTTGCAGTGCAAGGAGTCGAGAATGCGGACGGTGAGAGACAGAAGAAGGCTCTGGAGATCCAGGACCGTGAGAGATCGAAGCAAGGTTCTTGGGAGGCAAGGATGCAGAGGTAGTGGCGGGTGGCATCAGAGGTTGACTGCTCTGCGGCTGAGAGGGTGTGTGTGGTTGTGATACAGGGGTGCTTGAGGCAGGGGTGCTTGAGGCAGGGGTCATTGAGGCAGGGGTCATTGAGGCAGGGGTCATTGAGGCAGGGGTCATTGAGGCAGGGGTCATTGAGGCAGGGGTCATTGAGGCAGGGGTCATTGAGGCAGGGGTCATTGAGGCAGGGGTCATTGAGGCAGGGGTCATTGAGGCAGGGGTCATTGAGGCAGGGGTCATTGAGGCAGGGGTCATTGAGGCAGGGGTCATTGAGGCAGGGGTCATGGGTAATTCACGAGTTGCTGCAGAAGCTGTAGCGTGGGAGGCAGAGAGCAGTACAACGGTGGTGGGTGGGGCGTGGGAGGCAGAGAGCAGTACAACGGTGGTGGGTGGGGCGTGGGTGTGGATGGGGCGGCTACAGGCACGAGTTTCTGAGTTTGTGGGTGGTTGGGAAATGGCTTCCGACCTTGAATGGGAATGGCGACAGGAGGAACAAGAGGGTGCACGCGAGGGTGCGTGTGTGTGCGAGTGTCTGCGTGAATGTGAGTGTGAGAGCTTGAGCACGACAGCAGCCACGTTATCCAGAGTGCCTCGTTTGATGGCCTCTCGAGTGATCCTCTCTGCCAGCTCAACCACTGCTCTCCTCTCACCACTCTCCTCCCAACACACCTTCGCAGGGTCCCTTCCCTCCCACCTCCTCGCCTCCACCAATCCACTCTCGCGTCTCACTGCCACCTGTCCCTGTGCCTGCCCTTTCTCCTGCTGCTGCTGCTGCTGCTGCTGCTGCTGCTGCTGCACCGCCTGGGGCTGCTTTTCACTCACTGCAACCGCCTGCCCTCCCTCTACCTGCTGTGCCCCCCCATCAGCAATTGCCGCTACTGCACTTCCCCGTGTACATCCCCCCTTAACCTTGCACCCACTTTCACCACTGCATACCCCCTCAGCCTTACTCTCAAAACTGCACTTCCCCTCAGCACTGCACTGGCCCTCTGGCCAGCAGGCAAGTGCCAGTTGTGATCCTTCCTCTCCACTATCCCTGTGCACACACATGAGGGGACCCTGCTCCACGCCCTGTAGCATCCGGCAGTACGGCAGCTGCCCCCGCTGCACCATCAACTGCTTCTGCTGCTGCTGCTCCCTCCCCTGCTGCTGCTGCCTTGCCGTTTCCAAGTGCCCCTGCTGCTTCACCGGCAGCTGTGATTTTCCCTGAGCACTCTCCTGTGCCCCCTCAGGCACTATTGACTGCCCTTTCCCACTCACCACAGCAAGAGCTCCATGCTCTTCCCCTTCCTGCTGCCCTATCGACAGAGGAATGGCCTGGAGCAGCGACCCCTCTGTGCTCTCACTCCCACCGCCAGATGCAGCAGCAGCCGCACTGTCAAGCACCCAATCCTCCTCATCCTCCTCCTCCTCTGCGTCTTCTTCCTCCCCCTCGTCATCCCCATTGCAATCACCAGCATCATCACCATCACAACCCCCACCATCATCACCATCATCCCTACCAGTGCTTCTCCCACTCCTCCTCCTTCTGCCAGGTCGCTCCTTGCTCGCCCCTATCCCCCCCAATCTCCGTCTCTCCTTCCCCCTCTGGGCCCGTCTCGCCCTGCCCACTATGCCGCACACCTGGCACGGTTTCAATCGCTCAAAGACACCATCTGTTGCCACAATCAGGAACTCCTCTTCCTCCTCTTCCTCCTCCTCCTCAACCTCCTCGCCCTCCTCAACCTCCTCGCCCTCCTCAGCCTCCTCCGCTTCTGCTCCCTCCTTATCGCTCACTACATGCTCCTTTCCATTACGTCCCTCCAAACCTGCTCGTCCTGCTTGCGCTTCTTGAGCTTGACCTTCTCGCCCTTCCACTGCTCTACTCCCATTCGTAACCTGAGCACACTCTTCACCCAAACCCCCCCTCTCCTCATTTCCCTCCGGCCTCGACTCCTCCCTTGCTGCATCCTTTTCCTTCACCACCCACCCAATCCTCTTCCCATCCACCCCGCAACCTCCCACACATGCCCCCCTTGCCCCACGCCTGGACGTTTCACGCCTAACCAGCCATTCAGTGATCTCAGGCGTGGGCACCACCCACGGGCGGTACTGCAGGTCCCCAAGGGCGCGAGTCACAGCCAGCTCGCCTTGCACGCGCGCCACCCCGCCCCGCTCCTCCACTCTCCCCCCCATCGCCTCCACGCGCCTCCTCTCATCCTCTCTGTCCGCCCTGTGGTCGTCAGTCAGCTCTGTCGTGCACAATGAGGCAGAACGCTCCCGTTCCAGCTGCTGCTTCTCCAGCCGCTGCTTCTCCTGCTGCTGCTTCTCCTGCTGCTGCTTCTCCTGCTGCTGCTTCTCCTGCTGTTGCTGTTGCTGCTCGTGGAGCATGGGTAACGCCTGCCTTTGCTGCTTCTGTTGCTCGTGCTGCTGCTGCTGCTGCTGCTGCTGCTGCTGCCTCTGCATCTGCTGCTCCTGCGGTTTGTACTTCACCAGCGCATGTCGCCTCTGCTGCTCGCGAAGGCGCTGCTTCCGTCTCTGCAGAACCGCCAAGCGACGAAGCTCTGATGTTAGAGGGAGCGTAGAAGGAGAGGGAGAAAATGCAAGGGGCGGATGGGAAAATGAATGTGAGCGACGAGGCTCTGATGTCAGAGGGAGCGGAAAGGAGGATGCGGCAGGAGAGGGAGATGTTGTAAGGGGCGGATGGGGAGATGAATGTGAGCGAGGTGGGAATAGTGGGCGTGGGTAGGACGAATAGAACCTGCAGAAGTGGTAACCAGAGGAAGTGATAATCAGAGGAAGTGATAATCAGAGGAAGTGATAATCAGAGGAAGTGGTAACCAGACGATGTGGTAACCAAAGGAGAGGTCTCACCAGGCTCACTCATGCTCTGCTCGGCTGCCTGCCTGCACCCACACACCGAAACAGGCTGCCTGCCCCTGTCCATAGCACCGCTTATCGGCCACGTCCACTCATGGACCCCTGCTGCTGCAGCAATGGCATGTGCCTTGGAGTCCGGGTCCTGGACATGCCTCATCATCCCATCACTGGTCGCCAACACACCCTGCTCCTTAACATTCCCGTACAGCACACCCTCTTTCACACCTCGTCGTTCTGGACTCATCTGCTTCTCCTCCCCTGCTGCACTTGTATGCCTCTCGCGGCCCCCCACCACCCACCCACCATGCCTTTCCCCCTTGCCACAGACTAGAACCTTAGAGTCCCCTATATTGGCCACTGTCATGTGCAGCAGCTCCCACTCGGTTTCATCTTCTTGGACAGCTGTGCGTGCATCAGGAGAGCATGAGTGCTGGTGGTGGCTGGGTGGCTTGTGAGTCGACTCAGAAGCCACGTGCGGCAGCTCCCACTCAGTTTCATGTTCTTGGCTGACACTGCATGAAATCGAGTGGGAGCTGCCGCATGTGACTGCCGCATGTTCTTGGCTGACACTGCATGGATCAGGAGAGCACGAGTGCTGGTAGCAGGTGGGGTTGTCGTTGAGAGTAGGGCATGTGTGGTGGGGGTGGCAGCAAGGAGGCGAGGGCAGCAGGCGGTGGAAGACAAGGAGGGCCACAGCAGCCGTGGAGCCGGACCACCAGCGGTGCTTGCGAGCCTCCTGTGAGAGGGAGCATGATAGTGAGGGGGAGTGAATTGCATTGCACACAGTAGGGTGGCAGATGAGGTTGAATGGCAAGGAGAGCCACAGCAACCGCGGACCCAAACCACCAGTGGTGCTTGCGGGCCTCCTGTGAGAGGGAGCATGATAGTGAGCAAGGGAAACGGAAGTGGGGAGCAAATGGGTGGGATGGTTGGGGAAGTGCGCAGCAAGCAGTAGTAGACAAGGAGGGCCACAGCAGCCGTGGAGCCAGACCAAAGTGCCAACACTGGAGCGCTGTAGCGTGCACAGGGGGTTTAGGGGAGCGCACAGCAGGCAGTGAGGGGTGAAGGGTGAGGAGGAGGAGGAGGGGCGGCGGAGGGGAGGGAGGAGGAGGGGAAGGAGGAGGCGGAGGGGCTGAGATTGAGAGAACGAGCATTTTTCAACAAAGAGGGCAAGGGGTACGTATGCTGAACCTCTCGGTTTGGAACAAAGAGAACTTTCGTGCACCGCCAGCCCAGCACCAGTGACTGCCTTACCTGTGCGAATTCTGTATCCGCATCCTCTAGTGCGCCTGCTAACACTCCAAGTAGAATCTTTCTATGCTTGAGGCGCGCCAATAACCCATTCGTACACCTGTGCCACGCCAACAGTGGTTGCTTACCTGTGCGAATTCCGTATCCACATCCTCTAGAGCGCCTGCTAACACTCCTTCAAGCACCCGCTTTCTCGCTCTCTCCTGCTCCTCCCACTCCATCTCGGTCTCCTCACCCTCCTCCGCCTCCTCCTTGCAGTTCCCTCTCTCCTCTGCTGTCCCTTCGCCAGCACAACCCGCACGCCTCTTGCCACCTCCCACGCCCTCACAACCATCCCTCCCATCCTCACGCCTATCCCTCCCATCACCATCCCTCCCATCACCATCCCTCCCACGATCTCGTCCAGCTGCTGCCTGCGACTCATGCATGGCCCTGCGGTCACACTGCGACTGTTTTCCACTGAGAGCAGGCAGGGCGGCGAGTCTGGCGCGCAGGGAAGGGAGGAGGCGCGAGGCTGCGAGCTGACTGGCCTCGCCTCCCCCGTGCCCGTCCAGCACCCCCACAGCCTGCACCGCCCACTGGCGGGTGCAGCCATCTGGATGGAGGGTGAGAAATGATTGGAGGATGGCAGATAGTCAACAAATGGTTTGGTATGGCTGGCCTCGCCTCCCCCGTGCCCGTCCAGCACCCCCACCGCCTGCACCGCCCACTGGCGGGTGTGACCACCTGGAGCAAAGTTAACAGAAACATCGTGGAGAAAGGGCAATGGATGACTGGTTTGGAGAATAGTAGATTGCTAATGGGTGGGGTGGGGTGGTGAATAGCTGGAGGAATGAGGCAGGGCGGAGAGTCTGGCGCGCAGGGAGGGAAGGAGACACGAGGCGGCGAGCTGGCTGGCCTCGCCTCCCCCATGCCCGTCCAGCACCCCCACCGCCTGCACCGCCCACTGGCGGGTGTGACCACCTGGATGAGAGGGTGTTTGAGGGATAGTGGATAGTTAATGGACAGTGTGGTGTGCTGTGCTGTGGCTGGCCTCCCCGCCTCCATGATCGTCCAGCACCCCCACCGCCTGCACCGCCCACTGGCGGACTCGACCACCTGAACGGGGGAATGTTTGAGAGATAGTGAACAATGTATGAATGGTGTGCTATGGTGTGGTGTCTGTGGTGCGGTGTGGCTGGCCTCGCCTCCTCCATGCCCGTCCAGTACCCCCACCACCTGCACTGCCCACTGGCGGGTGTGGCCACCTGGAGTAAGGGTTGTTGGGGGGATTATTTTTAAACGTTTTTGAGAGGTTAGCATGATGGATGCTGCATGTTAGGATGATCAATGCTGCATGTTAGCAGATGGATGCTGCATGTTGGCATGATCAATGTTGCATGTTGGCATGATGGATGCTGCATGTTAGCATGATCAATGCTGCATGTTAGCACGATGGATGCTGCATATTAGCATGATGGATGTTGCATATTGGCATGATGGATGCTGCATGTAGGCATGATGGATGCTGCATCTTAGGATGGTGAATGCCGCATGTTGGCATGATGGATGCTGCATGTTAGTAGCATGATGGATGCTGCGTGTTGGCATGATAGATGCTGCATGTAGGCATGATGGATGCTGCGTGTTGGCATGATGGATGCTGCATGTAGGCATGATGGATGCTGCATGTAGGCATGATGGATGCTGCATGTTGGCATGATGGATGCTGCATGTTGGCATGATGGATGCTGCATGTAGGCATGATGGATGCTGCATGTTGGCATGATGGATGCTGCATGTTGGCATGATGGATGCTGCATGTTAGCACGATGGATGCTGCATGTTGGCATGATTGATGCTGCATGTTGGCATGATGGATGCTGCATGTTAGCACGATGGATGCTGCATGTTGGCATGATGGATGCCGCATGTTGGCATGATAGATGCTGCATGTTGGCATGATGGATGCTGCATGTTGGCATGATGGAGTCAAGCATTCCAAAGGCTCTCACTGCTATTTCGGCATAAAGTATGTAAAGTTCCCAAACACAAGGTTAAGAAACAGGTACACGCCGTGAAATCGTACCTTGAGTGACAATATTGAGGGCTTGGAACAGGATTCTGAAACTGTGATTGAGTGACGACAATATAGAGGCCTGGAACAGGAACCTGAATGTGCACCTTGAGTGACAATATCGAAAGCTGGAACGGGGATAAGAGCCGAGCAGAGAACTCTATCTTCCTGGAATTGCCGTCGTCCTTTCACCACAGACACGCCACATGGTATGCCGTGATTGGACACAGCGATTGCCGGAGGAACTAAAACTGAACCCGCGAACAAGACGAGAAGTGTTACTAGAACGACGGGTACCATTATTGCGAAACTGAGCGTCGCAAATAGCGAATTTGCCAAAGCTAATCAACGCACGTAGCTCCTGGTGCAAGAAAAACACGAGAAGAGCCATTCAATCTCTTCGCGCTTCACGAACGAACCGCGCATGTGATCTACTGACTGGAAAGTGGAAAACGTTGCTGCTAACAGGCTTCGATGGCCATGTATGATGTGGCTAGAGGTAACCTCCAACACTGGCTCCCCGCCTTGGGATTCGCGGCTGGGAGAAATGGCTGCTTCTGCTGAACACTACTCGAGGTTCTCAAGGCTAGGGCGTGGTCCTCCTTGTAACAGGGGCCTGTCCACTTAGATGGTGCTACAGCCTAGATGTGCGACTGAGTTCGAAAAATCATCGTTGACTTTTGTAGTCCCTGCTATCGATGTTGAGCTAAACTTTCTACTTCGTACAGTATTTCCTCGCTCAGGATCTAATTGTCGTCACACCATTTCTTGCGTACTGAAACGTCCTTGGATCCGGTTCGACCCGTATACGTTAGCGGTGAGAAATACGCCCTTGGAACATCTGCTCAATCAAATTCTTCTTCCGCTCCCTTGATTTCTCAACCTAGAGACAACCTGAGTAGATTTATGGGAAGACGTCGGCCGAATCCCTCCGCGAAACCCCGTTCGCCCCTGCGGGTTTTCCTCGGAGGGATTTTCGTTTTCCCGCAGTCGCCTAGCGGGGCACGCGAGGGGCGGGAGCCACCCCCCCCCTCCCGCCCGAAAACGGGCGCCCACAGCTGGCGCCAGCTGCGCGTGACGCCAGCAACGCGCGCCCTCGAGCTGGCAGTGGTCCCCCCCAACCGAGCCCAACCCCACGCTCGGTTCGTGGACGGGTTCCGTCCGGTAACCGACGGAACCCATCCACGCCGCGCTGCACCGCACTCGCCTGAAAGGGCCCGTTTCGGTTCGCGCTCGACCCGAGTGAGTGACGTGTCGAACGCCCCCTCCACCTCGGTGAAAGGGCCTCCCTCCTGCATGAAAAGCGCCCCACCTCATGCATTCGCGCAACAGATTTCACGTCGAGGCCAATAGGGCCCCGCCGCCCCCTGCGAAAAGCCTCCTCCGGCCGTCGCGGAACGCGTCCTGCCTCGTCGCGCTTGCACCCGAGACTGACCCGGTGGGGGGGATGTCAACCAGCTAAAGCCTGAGAGAGCTCTCATTTTGCTGTTGTTTTCTTCAACTTTTCTCTCACCCTACTCACTAGTTTCAAACTTTGTAGCTCTCCCGCTCTCCCTTCTGCTAGGCCTGCCATGGCAACGGGGCCCGCCTCCCAACCCGTAGTCGAGCCGACCGTTCGGCGCGGCCTCATCCTAACCGCAGGCGGGATCGAGGTGGAGGTGTTCGAGGACCAGTTAAACGCGATCGAGGAGGCGCCGAAGGCTGAGCTCGACGAGAGGATGGTCACCGCGGGCGTCGCGTACGTTTCTTGTCGAGCATTGTCGGTTGTGCCTGCTTTACTGTCGCTGACCGCTCGCTAGGTTTATGTGCAGCCTGTTCTGTCGGGAGATGATGCCCGTCGAGCAGCTCCCCATGGTGTCGATCATCACCTCGACGCGTGCGCACGAAGAGATGGCGCGTTCCACACCGGTCGCTTTTGCGGCCAACCACCTCGGCCTGCTCGGCAAGCAAGTTATTTTCGTTCTGATGCGGACCACGTGAGTTCGACACTCGCCCCTCGCCTTTGTGCTTTGTGTTTTTTGTGCTTTTTGGCTTATGTGCATTCGCTCTGCATGCAGCCTGACTGTGGTACCGGGCTCCCACTCGAGCCTGTTTGTGGTATCGCGCCCCGACGATCTGCTGGCTCCGAGGCACTGTGGCTGTCGAACTCGAATGATGCACTTCGATTCGAAGGACAAGTTTGACGCGGTGAACCACCAATCTTCGCTGGCGCAGGAAGTTCTCAAGTGAGTGATCGTTTTGCCACGCTGTTGTCGAGCTGCTGCGCTGGACGATCTGACCCTGCTGTCCGTTGCCTTGCAGTTGGATGAAGAGGCAGCTTCGAGCCGAGTACGCGTTGACCCAACAGGTTGTGACCGAGGTCGAGCAGGAAGTGTTGAACGTCATGGACATTCGTCTGGACATGATCAGGAGTTTCGATAAACTGGTAAGCCCACCCTAGACCCGCAATGCTTTCGTCGAGCATGTGTTCTGTCGCTTACCTGTGCTTGCTACCCGTTGCAGACGACGACGCCCCTGCTGAGCCCCGTCGAACCCGGCGCGGGAGCTCGTGTCATTCACGGAGTGCGACGGATCCTGTCGAACTGGGACAAAATCATTCTTACTCCTCGACAGGGAGCGATCGTGCATCTCGGGAGAACGAGTCCTGGCCCAGGGATGATTCCGTTGTACATGGTAAAGCTGTTTAGGGGAAAGATAAACAAGCTGGCGGAGGGAGTAGGTGGTGAGGTGCTCCAGTATGAATACGAAGAGGAGGAGGGTATCGAGGAGGATACATCGACGCAAGCTCAGCACGCGGTGAGCGGCGAGGGCGGCGATGCGAATAGGCAGGAGGACTCGAGCTCGGAATTGACGTCCGGCTCGAGCTCGAGCGATGAGTCTGTCGAGAACGATGGCGGGACGCAGCATACGGTGGAGCACGGAGTGGCGCTCGGGGAGCGGGTTGCTGTCGAGGAGCAGGAGGGCGAAGCGGCTGTGCAGGAGCGTGGGGCAGGAGTGCAGCACCAGGAGGAGGGCGGGGAGGCTGCGCAGGAGGGTGCGATAGGAGGGCAGCAGCAGGAGGGCGTGACGGCTGCGCAGCAGGGTGCGACAGGAGGGCAGCAGCAGGAGGGCGGGGAGGCTATGCATGAGTGTCTCCGAGGAGACGAGCGACAGGTCGCAGTTACAAGGAGACACCGCACGGCCAGTGGCAGCGGACAAGCGGGCCCATCGAGGGGGCGCCCGTCGACGGTGGGCCATTCGACGTCGGACATTGCATCCGGATGCCAGGTTGTCGAGCTACTGCAGAGGGTCGCGGAGGTGGAGGCGTCACAGAAGCAGCTCGTCGCCGACGTATTTGCGAAGCATAGCGAGCAAGCCGTAGTTTTCAACAGGCTTGCTGCGGATTTTCGGACGGCCTGGGGAACGATTTCGGAGTCGTCGAAGAGCACGCTGAAGCAGTGCGCCAACGCTGTAAGCGGCGTCACGGAGGAGAGGAAGCTGTTGGAAGGGGTGCGGACGAAGCTCGACGAAATGAGCGGAAAGATCATCGAGGGTGTGGCCGCCGCCATCGCAAAAGCGAGCGAGGACGCCGTCGAGAAGCAGCTCAAGCTGGTCGAGGAGCGGCTGGCTGCTTCGGTCATGAAGGGTATCGAGAATGCCGTCAAGGAGGACTTGTTCTACTCCAACCTCCCACCCGAGACCATGAAGCAGCTGAAGGACATTGTGAGAGAAGGCCACCAGGAAGGTGAAGCGGGGAGATTGGAGGTCCTCACCGAAGCGGTGGCGAGGGGGTTACAGCGCTCGACGGGCCCGTCGACAAGATCGCGTCAGGAGGGTGTGGCAGGGTTTCGCAGCGGGACCGAGCCTCGACTTCACACGGGCGTGGTTCCTCCTTCTTCTTCCGTGGGAGGACATGTCGGCAGCCGGGTAGCATCACCACCGTCGCGTGGCCGTCATCCCGTCGCCGAGTCCGTGGAGGATAACGAGGTCATAGTACTCGACCAGTCACCCCTCCCGAAGAGCTCCGAAGCAGCTGCGATGCCTCCACCTGATGCGTTTGCTCCGATGCGCGACATCCTGCAGGGTTTGGGGATTACGGGTGGGAAAGGAGTGGTTGCGGGGGAGAAAAGTGGTGCCGCAATCGATTCCGTCGCCGCAGACGGGAAAAAAGCCTTGGGAAAGCGAGGTGTCCCCACCCCGTCCGGAGGCGCTGCGGGCCAAGGGGCGGGAGAGACGTCAGCTGGGTTGTTGTCGAAGACAAAAGAAGCATCCGCTGCGCAGAGCGGTGGTGCTGGCCATGCTGTCGAGCAGGTGGGATATTGGGCGTCTTCCTCTACCCCTGCAGTTGCTACTGTCGCTGCTCCGGCCCTGGGCGACGTCTGCCTTAGCGATCCTGGTTCCCCTTCGACGTCGAAGAAGAAGCCGGCTGCGACGAAGTCGTCGAAGCGCTCTGCACAGGCTACAGAGAGCTTTGACGTCGTGGAGCTGGCCAGCCTCTCTGGCCAGGCTTCTGTCGTGAAGACGTCTACCGTCGTTGCTGCTCGACAGGAGAAGGCGAAAAAGGCCAAGGTCATGGGTTACACCCCACCTCCTCGGCCGGACGACCAAGGCAAGACGAGAGGCAGCAAAGCTCCCTTCAGAGGACCGGGTTTCGGGTTGCGGAAGGGGAAGCCGGTTTCCGAGCAGACCGTCGGCGGGAGGAAGCGGTTCCTTGGCACTTTTGAGAAGGACTGGAAGGTCTACCTCGATGCGGCCGCAGAAATGCCAACCGGCGTTTGGAGCGTGGCGCAAGAACAAGGGGAATGTCGTTTCGACGAGTGAGTCCTGTCGAAGTCATGTTGTTCGACTCTGCTGTCGATTTCCTTCTGTTTTGGTGAATTGTCGAACAACTGCTGTTTGGCGGTGAATGTGCTGTCGGTCGAATTCTGGCCTCTTGACTAACGCATTTGTTGCAATGTGCAGTTTCAAGTCGCTGTTGGCGACGGCAGAAAAGGAAGTGAGAGCTGGAACCGATAGGGGAATCGCGCTGTGCGTGGCGATTGGTAAGGTCGCGACGCTTGGCCTGAAGCACGGGAACCTGATTTACCCGGTCCCGAAGGGCATGGCGGCGACACCGCACATGATGGCCATCGCAGCAACTGTGGCGAGCTTGTGGGCGGCCTGCAGGAAGTTGTCGAGGGAGGATATTGAGAAGGATGCCCTAGCTGCCGCAAACGCTGCGCTCTACGCCCCGGAGACTGCAAGCAAGGCTTGTGTGGCTGCCATGGCCGCGCTCGTGTCCACACTTTTGCACGTCGGGAAAACGTTCCCGGCGAAGCAGTGGCCCGATCAGCTGTATTCGACGGCTGTCCAAGGTCTCGGCTCGACGGACGCCATACTGTTGCAGATGCTGCGCGTGGCAGCACAGGTCTGTACGCAATGGTGCTGCTGTCGAGCTGCCATGCAATTTTTGAAAGAACAACCTACTCTAGTTTCCCCCCTCGTCACGGTTGCCTGTCGAACTTGGATTCTCGCCCACTGTTTTCATGAACTCTTTCCATTTGTCTTTGAACACATTCTCGGCCCATTCCGTGGTTCGAAGTTCGATGCGAATGAGCTCCCGCGTGATCCTGAGGCGATCTTTGTCCTTCCGGTTGTCTTCTGCTGTCTCGACTTTGCGCTTCTTCGTGAGCTGCTTCCCCGAATCCTCCTTGAGAAAGAGCCCTTCCGCCAGCATGTTGATCGAGTGGTTCGTGACTATTGAGTCAAGCTTATCAACGATCGTCGACGTAGCCGCGCTGCTGTCGTCGACCCTGAACATCTCGACGGCCCTCATGACAACCTCCATCTTCCGCAATTTCGACTCGACAGCTTTTGGGGTCGGTGGCTTTTCTTTTGGCTGGTCCTCCGCAACAGGGGGAACGGGGGGAGGAGTCGGAGTGAACTTGCTGAACTTGACGGCGAAACCCCTCCTGTAAGCTTGTCGAAGACTGTGTCCGTTGTTCAGAGGGCTTGGCCCGTCCCAGTACGACCACGCCTGCCGCACGGTCTCGCAATTGCACCACGGCCACACCACTGCGTCGAAGAATGCTTGGTCGAGCTGGCTGCCCACGCTCTGTCGAGTGGGTGTTGATTGTGGGGCTTGCTATGGTGGCGGGGTGGTTTCTTCGGTCGCCGTATGCGGCACGCTCTCGCTCTCCCCCACATTCGCAGCTGCGGTTGTCGCCGCGGTAATCTTCAGTGCGTCGAACGCTTTCTGCAGTTGCGCGAGAGCCTGGTCCTTCGCCTCCATCTCCGCTTGCATCGCGCCCTTCTCCCGCTCCAATGACTCGACCTTCTGCTCGAGGTGCTTGATCTTGATTTCTTTTTTCCCTCCCTCCTCCTTGTGTAAGTTAACCTCAGCCCGAAGTTGCATGATCAGGTGCTTGGTGTTGAGTTGAAAGGATGCGTCCTGCGCACAAGATCACGAGCGGTAAGTGGGCTGATGCAAACTGTTCGGATTAAGATTTGGAAGGGCCATCTTACCGAGGCTCTCGACAGCGTGGGGTTGGTCCGCATCTTGATGCCGTACTTGTCGAGCAGGTACACGTCAAGCGCCCATTTTTGGAAATCCATGTCCTTGCACAAACCCGACATCTGTGCATAAGGGTGACGCTCGCAGTCGCAAACAGTCACTCCGTCGAAGGGGTGGTCGTCACAATGGACGTAGTACATCGCAAGATCCTCTGCGATGGGCATTCGGGCGGCTTGCAGGGCCTTCAAGAAACTTTTCGCTGCGAAGAACATATGCTCCTTGTCCTGCTCGTTGTTCCATTCCATCGCCTGAACAAGAACAAACGTGGTGACATTGAGAGATAGACGGACAAAATTTGCATTCGATGATCACGCTATGCGCTCGACGCATCCATACCTCGTCGAGCCACTGCTCCGCCTTTGGAAATATGTGCTCCTCGATAGCCTTCAGGACCTTCGCAGGTACTTCGCTCTTCGATCTTCCAAGGTAATAGTCACCCGGTTCCGTCGTGAAACCCGCTTGCAGCTGGATGGCCCCGCGCGGGATGCCTGTGACGTATGACCTGCGCATCTCGTTCATGTCCCATTGACCCAGCTGCGCGATGTTGTCGAGTTCACAGTTTTTGTCGGCGAGGATCTGTGCCGCAGACCGTCGAAAGATGTGTGTGACTTTCGACAGGATCCACTCCGCGCTTTTCATCGCCCAGGTAACCCATTTGGCATGAGTCGCGTACGGCAACTCGGTCTTGTCCTTGTCGAAGAGGGCGAAGAACAGGTGCTTCTTCGACCAGTTTTCCGGGTTGCTAAAATCCAAGGGGGGCACGATCTTATCGTCGTTGTAGTGGAGCGGTACAAGGTCGAAAAGGAAATGTATCCACATGAACACTGCTCCGAAGCCGCACTGCCGGAAGTCCATGTGTCGAGTCAGGTACAGGTGGCCGAGCTTGTTGTCTTTGATGGTCTTCGAGTTGCGATAGGCGACCACGAGAACGTGGATCGACGACTCCCCCTTGCTGTTCGTGATGGGCGGAAGGACGTGAGTGAACATATTGCAGTAGCGGATCTCGCGGATGCTTATCCCCCTACCCAGCATGTGATGCGCCATGAGGATCATCACCCTCACGGCCAAGGCCCTCCACAGCGACTGACTGGGGTAACCCATCGACTCCCGAAAGTACTCCTTGGCCCAGTACGGCAGGATGTCTGAAACGAGAATGCGGAACTGCTCCTCCGTGTAAACATCGTCGAGCGAGCCCCGGTGTGGATCGACGCAGTGTCTGCATTGAGTGGGCAGATACAGCGATTAAGGGGTCAGAATTTGAATAAGTTTTAGAGTCCGGTGTATGGCAGCCTACTTACTCGAACTGAAAGTCGTGCAGCTGCCGCAGCTTGACCGCAAGAAGCTGCCGGGCCTCGGTGATGTCGTCCAAGGGTTTCGTTAGTGGCTCGTCGAAGAGTATGGCCTCCACTCTGCAGAAGCACGTCAGCGCAGTAAGGCGCGCCAGCATCATCGGAGGGGTGCTTTTTTTCGCCTTCCTTCCAGCGACTCTGGTCCGGCCTGTATCCAAGGATTCCGCCTGTTCGTCGGTTTCAGTCGACATGTATTCGACGTACGCGCGCAAGCGTCATTTCGTTATTTTCGGCCCATGCAGGTGCTCCTCGTTACGGAGCGCCTCCCTCCATCTCGGCCCCATATCGTCGCCGATCTCCCTACCGATCTCGTCCTCGTGGATCACCTGCTCCTCTTTAGGCACTCCGTTGCTTCTCTTGGGTGCCAGAGTTTTACAGGCCCAAGCTTTGTAGTGCATGCTTCCAGAGACATAGTTCGGCCGTGTGGAATCCTGGTCAACTCCCAGCAGCAGAACCTCACAACGGAGAATCCTGCTCTCAAGTGTTCCCGTCGCCAAGTACGGATTGTCTGCGCCCTGTTGGTCGCCGAGAATGTGCGCGGCATCCTCCTCTGATATATTTGCCGCAGCAGGCCGCAGAGGGTCCGGCGGTTCGACATCGTCCGCCTCCTGCTGTTCTCCCGTCCGATCATCCTCATCGTGCGTCGCTTCAGGGACGTTCCTGGCTAAGTCCTCTCTGCTTGGTCTCGTCGAAGTGCGCCTAGGAGCGGCGGGGGTGGCTCGAGAAGCGGATGTGCCGGCTGGGGGTGGTTGTCGAACCTCAGGCGGAACAACCCTTGCTCTCCAACGTCGCCCACTTGTCTAGGTCGGTGCACGCGCCGAAGGTTCCGTCGAGCGGTTGGCTGTCGACGATGGTGCACGGTGAGGTGGAGCCTCGTGTGTAGAGGGGGCATTTGTTGTCGAGATGGTTTCTACCACAACAAGTATGGATTGACATGTCGAAGGGAATTCGGTCTGAGCACCACCCACTTCAACAGTGACCGGAATACCCGTCGAACGCTGTTCGTAACAACCGGCTGTATTACGACCGGTATGGCTCGCGACGTCGAAGGAGGCGCTGAAGAAACCGGCCTGGCTCCAGACGTCGAAGGGGGTGGTGTCGAGATGGATTCTAATGCGACAGGTATCCGTCCTACTTCCGCCTGCCGGGAAGGCTCTGTCGTCGACGGATCGTTCTCCATCACTGCCCACTGAAAGCTACAATTTCTCCCTAAATCCTGGCCTTCAGGGAAAACTGTGGTGATTCTACTATAGATTCAGGTTTATACTGTGTTTGGGCTGATCTTGCTCCCCGTGAAGACCATGACATTTGACGTGGCCGTCAGCAGTTGACGTGACCGTTTGATTGCGACAGACGTCACCCGTCGCCCATCCGACAGCGACATTTCGCTCGTCCGATGAGGCGACAGGTCGGCCGCAGTAGACGTCTCCGTCGATTGCGACGGTCGACGGTTGCGAAACGTGTTTCGCAACCGACGACCGTCGGCGCCACCGTGTAGGCGATTCCTTGGCGACTTGCCACCGGTTTAACCAGTGTTGTCGGGGGTGCACGGAGGTCGACGGCGATTGGCCAATGTCCGTCGAGCACTGTTCGACAAATGTCCCTCAATTTCCACTGTTACGGCTGACATATATATTGTCATAAGAATACGACATTGAACCCGCGGGTTTCGGAGGGTTTTTTGGCCTGGTCAGCCGGGAATTTCTGGGGTCCCGGAGGGATTCCGCGGGTTTTTCGTTTTGCCTCAATTCCCTTTGTGCCAGGGCGGGCGGGGCGGCATGTGATGACGTCACCCGTGTGTATATAACTGGAGATATTCCATGTCCCTGTGTCGGTTGTACTGTATGAGTGAACACCTTTTCCAAATGACCTAGAAAATATCCATAGCAATCTCGCGGCATGTGATGACGTCACCCGTGTGTATATAACTGGAGATATTCCATGTCCCTGTGTCGGTTGTACTGTATGAGTGAACACCTTTTCCAAATGACCTAGAAAATATCCATAGCAATCTCGCAGATTTGAGTTCTATCTGACGAACTTTTTTTTGAAAGTAATCAAAAATCAGAAAAGGTCTTCTCTGCTTATTCCACGCTATCGCGTATTGGGAAGTCAGCCATTCTCTTTGGCTGTTGGTTCTTAGCAAAGTTGATCATTTTCATTAACCAGCGGCTATCGGCCTGTCCAAAAAATGGTTCTTCTACGAGCGAGTCTCAATGGCGTGTGCCTTAATCCAACGCACACCTTCGCGACGCGGCGTCCGTGCGAACCCGAAGAAGCAAACCAGACATTCGCATTTCAGCATGAGCAACGCATCAGAGGCGGTCCGATCGGCTCCTGCCGACAATCCCCAAGCGGCAAAAGTAGATTGCTTCGTCAGACATCCTCCAGTCGACCACTTGGCTCCTCCCGGAGTATAAGAATGCGGGAGCTAGAGTATTCTCGAGGAGGAAGATCAACGGACGGACTGAAGCTCCGAGCGAGCTTACATGCAGACGCTACGCCTGGGAATTTTCCTCAGGATCGACAGGTGCTGCCATGTGAGTGATTCGGAGGGTTCGTTATGATTTGTCTCAGTACACGCAGATGCCACGACTGGGGAATTGCCTCAGGAACGACACATGCTGTCATGTGAGTGCATCTCAGGTTCCGCTTGCTGCCATGTCAGCTCGCTTTCATCCTCTCACCAACCTCTCCACCCCCACGGATCCATATCCTCTCATATTCTCTCCTACAGGTGCTTGTCCCCTCCCCATTACCTCTTCCTTCCCCTCCTCCTTCCCCCTCCCCTCCCCCAAATATATCAGCCTCTGTTCCTTGATCATCTTCCCACTTCTCCATCATCTCTACCTGATCAAAACGACAGTGGCGCCAATTTGTCTGCACCACCCAACCTAGAACCTAGGCCTGAGCTCCCTGATCACTAACACCCCCTTAATTCCCTTATCATTACTTGTGTTTGCCTGCTGTCTTGAAATTGCTCTCATTTTTGCAGCAAGGCCATAGCTGATGGCTTTGAGAAACCCCATCGCCACACCAACACACCCCTCACCCTCCTCTCCTCCCTCTCCTCTACCCCATCATGCAGCTGACAAGAGTGGGTCGGACCAGGGCAGGAAGCACAGCCAGACACCCCGCACCCTTCTCTCTTCACTCTTTTCTCCCCCACCCTCTAATCCCTCCCACCTTCTTCTCTCCCCCTCAACCCCAACTTTCTCCCCCATCAACCAGCTGACGAGAGCGGGTCGGACGAGGGAAGCAGGCACGGGCAGGGCGGGTGGCAGAAGGCAAAGCTCAAGTGGAAACCACCCCAGACAGTGTGGCGGGCGTTTGCAACACTCATCATGGCGGGACAGGTGGGGCTTGCAGGGGAAAGCAGGTGCGAGAGGGGATTTATGTGACTGTAGGCGCCGTGTATGTCAGTAAGAGTGGAATCGGCCGCAGACTGTGTGGAGTGCGTTTGCCACCCACACCCTGGCGGGACAGGCGGGACTGGGAGCAGGTAAGTTACAGGGGAGGCGAATATACCCATCTTAGTTTCATTCTGATAAAAAATTCGTCCATGAGTGCATGATTGATCCGTCACTGTTCTCGAGATCAAAGTGAAGTGATGATGGGATGCTTCACAGGCCAGTCATAAAGCCTTTCTCTGCCTCCTCTCTACCATCCAATTGTGTGCTGCCAGGTGTCCATGCGTGTGCTGACGGGGCGTGTGCACTGGCGTAATCTGCTGACTCAGCTTCAGATCGTGGGGCCAGGATCGCTCGGAGTCTCCCTGCTGACAGCATGCTTTGTTGGCATGGCTTTCACCATCCAGGTGGGAGCTTTACCATCCAGTTGTTATGTTCATTGTACATGTGTAATATTCACTCACTGTCTGGGTGTTCCTTTTAACCTATGCACAAAATATGCCCTTTATTAGGTGT